>CM060950.1:412370444-412970444 GCA_030765055.1 Mantis religiosa
TGTTACGCCCTTCTCATTTGAATTTCACAATTACTTCAAACTCACCTTATTTGTCTCGTGTAGCTTCTTGACTCCATTAAAGATAGTAGGACGCGGCGGCTAGCAAGGTTATCGGGAAATATGCACAAAAACGCTATAGCAGTAGAACTACGATCTTGTGGATGTTCCGACGTCTCGAACATTCTGGAAAGTTCCAAACTCTATATAAGCGAACGATCTCGGCAATCTGGCGGGACGTTTAATGAGTTCGGCAAAGTGAATCTGGGGTTCTAGTGAGTTAACGCGGGCGTTTCTGGTGCAACGAGATGCGCTATTCGAGCGAGTTGGTAACCTACAGTGAGCGCAAGGGAGCGGAGACGTCACCTTCCAGCGAGAGAACGTCCTACAACATTGTCATATCGGGCGATGAATGAAATGGATAAAATGATGCTGAAATGAGTCCAGGGTCCATAAAGCTTACCCGACATTTGTATTTCAGAATAAGGAAAAAAAACCGTAATACACCTTATCCAGATAACTCAGCCTGATGGAGATTTGAACTCAGGAACTCTTGAACGTAAGGCAGACACGCTACCATCCAGGCTGCCGAGGCGAGCCCATTTTCTTAGAGGTGAATTAAGTGATTTAATGTGCAAGTGACTGCAAGGTACATGTCTATGTACGTAAAGATACCTAATAGCAGTACAAATGTCATTGGTTGTACCACAGTCCCAACCTACCTGTAATAAGAGGAGCGACCTGTGCAAAAGTCAACGAGTTGCACTCTTTCGCCTCTATCCAATCTTACTCTTTCATCTACAGCATTTTAATCTTGATGAAATTACGATATTTCTAAAAAAAATTTTAAAATATCTATAAAAACCTTTTTCCACGCGTATTTTTTCTTGTTAAAGCTTGTTTTTTGACAAGTCACACACACCACGCATACATTTTTCCATAGCTTTATCAAAGCTTCTCTTCCAAACTGCTTCCAAGCAGGTGGTGTGAATATAGTGAATTCCCCCACTGGCAAGAGAATTCCAGTTATTTACCTTCCAAGAATATCAATTTATCGTCTGTAAAACAAGTCTTTATTTTAGTTAATTGAGGGAGATTAATCATTTCTTCACATTAGCCTAGGTATATAGGCCAAGGTTTTGATGGATAGAGTCAATATGAAAAATTCAATGCCATGGCCGGGATTTGAACCACGGATCTCTTGGTTTCCGTCCAGTCGCTCTTACCCATTGAGCTACCACGGCCAACGTGTAATCCTGACCTTAGTCTATATACGGCTAGTGTGAAGAAATGATTAATTTCTATTAATTAACTAAAATAATAAGAGTTAAATAATTAAGCCTGGGACTCAAGTACTTACGATAGTAAGTCGCCACAAACGGTGTATATCGGATGCAAGAGCCCCTAGTGGTTTACCGGGAAAATATATGAGTCAAATAGAGAATTTATTGTCAGAACGGCACGTTGGCCATGGTGGCTCAATGCGTTAGAGCGACTGGATGGAGACCAGGAGATCCGAGGTTCAAATTCCGGCCATGGCATTGAATTCTTTATGTTGACTGTATCCATCAAAGTCTTTATTTACTACCCTAAACAACATTTTTTTTTTTTTCAAAACTGCTCCGGTTTTACTGTACTTTAAAAGTGCCGTCCATAAACCAAACATTACATTCACCTAATCGACGTAGTAGCAGCAACAAAACTTAATCTGTTTTCAAAGCCTCCTCAGAAATCTTTAGCCTGTAATGGTTACTGTAAACTCTTAGGCCAATTCTGTCAAATTTGCCTACCTTTTGTAATTGGTAAAAGAGCACAGTGCCGTCCATACATTGGACAAGTTAATGCTTTGCGTTCTGACAAATGTAATATCCAGGACCTACCTCTGACATGTTTTCCTTAGAATGTAGCTAGTGGTTCTTCTTGATCCTTCAAATCTTGTCGGCATATGTCATGTACTATCTTTGCTTGTATTGCCTCAGGATTCTGTATGATTATGCTAGTGTGTTTAACAACTCTTGTTGGGTGGCTTTCAGTAATAACTCTGCCTTTACACATCCCTTTTTTTTAATACATAACCAGCATGTCTGTCCGTTATTACTGCTGTTCCTTGTTTATGATACAGATTACCTATATAAGATAACTGGAAACCGGATTTCAAAAGTACGATATTATTAATTCACAAGTAATTCTGTGAGGATATGTAATCGGAAACAACAAATATACTGAAAAATTTATGAAACAAAATGGAAGATGGAAACTAATTGTTCTTTCACACTGTCCGTGTGTGGGCTAAATTTTGGAAACGTAGAGTCAGACTGAAAAATTCAATGACATAGCCGGGATTTGAACTACGGATCTCCTGGTTTCCGTCCAGCCGCTCTACCATTGAGCTACTATGGCCAACGTGCCGATATGACATTAAATTCTCCTACTGACTCGTATTTTCCCGGTAAACCACTTAGGAGTTCTCATAAACACATGAGACAACTACGTTAATGGTGACTTACAACATGTAAGCGCTTTAAGGCCCGGGATTTATAGTTAACCACTATTAGGTCAATTAATAGAAATTAATTGTTGTTTCACACTGGCCGTGTGTAGGCTAAATTGTGGAAACGTAGAGTCAGACTGAAAAATTCAATGCCATAGCCGGGATTGGAATCACGGATCTTCTGGTTTCCGTCCAGCCGCTCTAACCATTGAGCTACTATGGCCAACGTGCCGATATGACATTAAATTCTCCAACTGACTCGTATTTTCCCGGTAAACTACTTAGGAGTTCTCGTAAACACGTGAGACAACCAACTACCTTAATGGCGACTTATAAGTACTTTAAGGCCCAGGCTTTATAGTTAACCACTATTAGGTCAATTAAAGAAAAGTAATTGTTCTTTCACACTGGTCGTGTGTAGGCTAAATTGTGGAAACGTAGAGTCAGACTGAAAAATTAATGCCATTGCCGGGATTTGAACCCCGAATCTTCTGGTTTCCGTCCAGCCGCTCTACCATTGAGCTACTATGGCCAACGTGCCGATATGACATTAAATTCTCCAACTGACTCGTATTTTCCCGGTAAACTACTTAGGAGTTCTCGTAAACACATGAGACAACTAACTACCTTAATGGCGACTTGTAAGTACTTTAAAGCCCAGGCTTTATAGTTAACCACTATTAGGTCAATTAATGGAAATTAATTGTTCTTTCACACTGGCCGTGTGTATGCTAAATTGTGGAAACGTAGAGGCAGACTGAAAAATTCAATGCCATAGCCGGGATTTGAACCACGGATCTTCTGGTTTCCGTCCAGCCGCTCCACGGCTAAATACGAGTCAGTTGGAAACAACCAATGTTTACAACATTTTCAACATTTGCTATAGAGGTAAATAATCTCCCAAAATTCCTCTAAATTTTAGGTATAAGTTGTCAATAGCACAATTCGTTTTGAAACAATTAAAGTAAGAAAAGTGTCAGTTATATATAAATCACTCTGTAGAATCACATGATGTGCCAAATAGCTGAGAATTCGTCATCTTCTTTTTCTTCTGTTTCTTTTAAAGAATTCGGTACTCAATCTGCCAGGTTCTCAAATTCATTTCATTCTCTTTGTCTAGTATGTCCGATGTTATTCGTTCTCCCAAAGCTTTATAACTATTATTGTTAATTAAGGGCGATATTCTTCCCTAACTCATGCGTTTGATGTACACTTTCCAATTATGTATTAATTTCATTAATTTAGAAAGGAGAATTCAAGAAACAAATATCAAAAGAGAACTGTTTTGGCTGCAACTTTTTAGTTTCATCTAGAGTACTGTGAAGAACATTTGCAGTGCTGAGAAATACTGAGTCGTTTGACATTTTATATATGACAAGCTCCGTTAATAAATTCTTCCCGAATCTCCAGCGTCATAGGTCAGTGGTGCATATTGACCAAAAGCTCACTTATGATACGAGGCATGTTTTTTAAGTCAGTACCGCTTTGGAATTAAAAAAAAAAGACGTGCACAGATATCGGATATAATTTTAGTTTTAGATGAAGCCTGTGCCTTTATCTACTTTTCTACATAATTTCCGTTAATATTGAGGCACTTGTCATAACGTGGCACCAGTTTTTGAATACCCTCCTCATAAAATTCTGCCGCCTGACGTGTTAACCACTGTATCACAACTGTTTTGACTTCGTTATCGTCTTGAAGACGCTGACCGCCCAGATGTTTCTTCAAGTGCAGGAACAAATGGTAGTCGCTGGGCGCCAGATCAGGGCTGTATGGAGGACGATCTAGAGTTTCCCATTGAAAAGATTTGATGAGATCTTTGGTCCAATTAGCCACATGTGGACGGGCATTGTCATGCAGCAAAACGATACCCTTACTCAACTTGCCACGTCTTTTCTTCTGGATTGTACGGTGCAGATTGTTCAATGTCTCACAATAAGACGCTGCATTCATTGTCTTCTTAAGAGGCAGAAACTCCACTAGCAATACTCCTTTTATGTACCAAAAAACTGTGCACATCATTTTTCGGGCAGAAATGGTTTGCTTAAACTTCACTTTTGTGGCTGATGATGAATGTCGCCATTCCATGGATTGTTGTTTCGATTCTGGTGCGACGTAGGCCACCCATGTTTCGTCACCAGTAACAATTTGGTCTAAAAAATCTTCACCTTTATTGTGGTACTCGCGATTGTCGGAGGCATCTTAAACACTCAGTAACCAACGTATACAATGAAGAATCAGACTGTAATGGCGTCAGTGCGTAGACAAGAGATGTATATATCCAGCGCGCATGCGCGGAACGCCGACCGTAGCGCTGCGGCGGCGGAATCGCAAAACGGTACTGACTTAAAAAACATGCCTCGTATAAGAAACAAACTTTGGAGATGTTTATTCACCATTTCATAATAACAAAGATGCATAACCCGAATTTTGATTATCATTCTTACGGCAATTCTAGAGATAATAACAAGTAACGTAATTTGTTTATATTTGGTTGTTTGCAGGTGCACACATGCTCATACCTTTTGCTAATAGGCGAGATGGTTTACATTCAAAAGGAACCGTTTCGACTCTCTTATAGCGCCCACTCCAACCTGCACTTTTTCGTGATTTTCCTGTGTGGGAGGCGAAGGTTAGGATGGATTTCCCTTCCCTTGTTTCTTTTCATTCCGTTTCATTCTAATTTATCAGGATTCTTCTAGGTTTCGTGTAGGACATATGACATGGATGCTTGTACAAGGTAACAATATCCCCTATGGACACTAGCGGGCTGGCTTGTTAGAAGGGTCGTTCATCACTCTTTGTGGATAGCTTCAGTAGTGAGACGGGTCTTCTAGCCAGGAACTGTTAAAAACTTGCGCGTCTCTCTGTAGCCTGTCTGCCTTTAGCCCACTGTGGTTTCTTTACTTCACCCCTTCCTGCCCGCGCCGTGACTCAGTGCTTAGACCGCTTGGCTTCACCAAGGTGGCCCGGGTTCGATCCCAGGCGACCGCAAAGTGAGATTTTTGGTGGACAACACGGCGCTGGGGCGGATTTTCTCCAGGACCTCCGATTTCCCCCGCCATCTCATTCCACCGGTGCTCCATCTTCATATTATGTACCATCAGTGTCACCGCCTGTGGTACCGTATGTAGTAAAAGCGGGCGTTAAACACTACACATTTTTCACCCCTTCCTCCTGAAGAGTGTGAACTGTAATAGACTTCTATAAGTCACAGTGCTCAGATGTTTCCCTCTACAACCTAGGGTGCCACAATATATAGCCCATGAAATCATATTAACTTGTTTGGATCGCATTCAATTCTACCACAGGAGAAAGTAAAGGACTGTATAACATGTTCGGTCAGCTGAAACCTGATATGAGAATTGCGCGGGAAACTGCACTAAAAACCTAGAAACCTTAATAAAATGTAAACATATAAGTTAAGAATAAAGAATCAAGATAAATACCTACATAGAAGGTTTGCTGTAAATGTAAAGTGGTGAAATGGTTCATGTTCATTTGAAACCTGAATTTTCACTGTTTCACAACCCAACGATGTGTATACAAACGCGAAAAGACACGCACGGAATTCAGATTTTGGCAACTCAATGGAAAAACTTCGAACAAGTGGTTTATTCATACTGGAAGAACTAGTTTGGTGAGATAGATTAGTGTCTCACAAGCCCAAACGACAAATACGCTTATAGAAGTGTTTTAAAAAACCAAACATGTGCTGGATTTGGGGTCTGTGTGTCCCAAAACGGGTAATACTTTTTGTTGTTATACAAATTTGGTCCAGAAAGCAAAAGCAGGGTAATGGCTATGAATGTTACCTACCACCCCAGGACTATAGCCGGTAAACCATATCAAATAAAGTTTGGATTACATGTTCTTAACTTCTAGCTCACATTTTTACTGATACCTATATATAGGAAACATTTGGGGATTATCAAACCAATCATATTAATGTATTTAATCTCATTTAGATACGCCGGATATTCTACACACCGGTTTAAAACTTCGAGAAACGTAAATTAAAAGCTTCATTTGAATAAAATTTAGATAAGCGTGTTGTCATATAAACTGAATAGATACCTTTTTTCTGGTGAAGGCTGAAGGAAGCAAATCCTTAAACGTTTATGATTTTCAATAAGGAAACCATAATAAATTCCCCTTTCTAATAGAAAACAAAAAAGTGCCTCTCTTGTTTAAATGATTCGACGTATGAGATTGATTTTATTGTTGCATATGGTATTAGTTATTCTGTATTCGTCTTGTGCTTTAACATTGGATTGAATTTAATAGTTTGGAGGGTATTCTGCCTCTCGAACAGACTGGCCTTTTGTACCTATGCTCCAAGTGGGGCACCTCCGGCAGGGAGGATGAGGTGAGAGGAGACAGGGGGCGGTCGTAATGTTGCGCAGTAGTTTATCGTCGAGTCCACTTGTTTATCTGTAACAGAAATGGGATGTAAGGTTACTCATCTGCCACCTAACCCACTAGCTTTATCAGCAATCTGCTGGTGAAAGCAGAGGTCTTACCCCTATCATTGATTCGCATGACGTCACTCGCGCACATCCGAGCAAGGTCATGCGCTACGTCTAAAAATACATCTGTACCTCTCAATGTGCTAGTGCATGTCGTTTTTTTTAACTCTGCAATAATGCACTAGATATCACTGTAAATGGCATACGCAATGCAGAAATCTTAAGTAAAAATATAAATGGGGAGTTTGAATAAAATGCTCACGGCAATATGAATGACTGCAAAACGCACAGTGAACAAAGCAAGTTGATCGCATGTCATTTTTGCACGTTCTATAATATCAGTCTTGAACACAACGTCAAATGTACTGTTGAAGTTGTCCACTGGTTCACCAATAGCGAAACCAGCGTTCTGCCATGCGTAACGAAGCATCATTGGTCTATGTACCTACTTCCGCAGATAACTGATTGTAAATGACAGAATGCAAATTCATTATAACGAATCTGTCATGCAGTTTTGGCTGCATATTACTGGAGCTTAGTTTAATAAATTCTATTATTCTCTTGGCATATATTTTATATTGTCTGAAGAAATACACCTCCAGAGGTTGTGCATATTTTGTAGTTCTAGGCGGAATTATTTTTAAATCTACATCTTTACTGCCAAATGCTTGTTGATCTTATACTCAGACCAGGATTCAAAAAGTTCTAATGACTTTATCAACAAATTTGGGATCAAAACTGACAGAAAAAAACGTTTTTAGATGTTGCTTCGTCATTTCTACACACGCACACCTGCATCGACGAAGACATTTGGAGGGCACCTAGTTTCTATTTCCCTTGACACACGGGATCTAAACTTTCCACTAGTGATGAGGCAGAGCCCTCTAACAGACGACTGCAGAGTTTTGCAGATGAGCGAGTATAACTAGAGCGATAAGGGACCTTTAAATTATCTCTCACACGATTTTGGTGTATAGGTATCTGTTCGAGTCCAAGTACTTTCCTTCTTAGTGTAGTAAGTCAGTAAATGTTAATCTTACTCCATCTAAAATTTCGATATGGAAATGTCATTCTAAATGCAAGGTTATTGTTTTCTCCTTAATAAAATAAAGCACATTTAGGTAAAGGTTTGTGGACAGCATAACTCACAAACTAAATAACAAGACTAATATTTAAATTCAATATCCCCCACGATACCTTCAAGAAAATCTTCCACTTCAAATCAACAGATAATAGAAACTGATTATTCTTTTATACTAGCCGTGTTTAGGAAAAGTATTGGAAAAGGAAGAGTCAGATTTAAAAATTCAAAATTCAATGCAGGTTATGACATTGAATTTTTCAGTCTGACTCTACCTTTGCAACACAAATGCTAAATGTTCTATGTTTTATTTTATAATTTTTATTTGACCTACTACTTACTTCCTGTATGTAGAGTAAATATTGCCCTGCATCCAAAATTGGTTACATATAGAACGTTGAAATAGAGTTTGAAGGTCCACTGAATCCGAAAAAGGCATTTTCAGCAAAAGTAGGTTGCGTATGTGTCCTTGAATGTGTGTGTGTGTCTGTATGTGTGTGTGTGTGTGTGTGTGTGTGTGTGTGTGTGTGTGTGTGTGTGTGTGTGTCTGTATGTCTGTCTGTATAACTCAAAAACAAAAACTGGTTAAATACCATACTTCCAAGTTCCGGGAGTGTACCGCATTCCCTGTGAATGTAGGACACCGTATATAGGACAAACCGGAAGGACCATCGCTACTAGAATAATCGAACGTGAACGGAGCAATCGTTTAATGCAACCTAAAAAGTCTGGGCTGGCAGACGACCATAGAGCCAATTTTCGGGAGACGACCATCTTGGCAAAATGCAACAGTTACACGACCATCTTGGCAAAATGCAACAGTTACTGGGAGCGGAGAATTAAGGAGGCTTTGGCGATTTCCTCTGAAAGGAGCACGCTTAATCGTGATGCTGGATTTCAGTTCAGCTCCTCTTGGAAACCGGCCTTAAAAGTGGAAATCCATCGAATTAAGAAGCAAAGATCAATACAGCTGTTTTTTTGACACAATTTTCTATACTCACGCCATCTCCTGACCTGGCATTTAATTAACTGAAAACAGTCTTTTGTTCAGTAATCCGAATTTTGATAGTGTTTTGTCTTTGTTTATAGTTGTGTTCTATCCAGAATTTCATTTGTGGTATAACATTTTATAAATATCCTGATGATGGGAGAGATGTACACTCCCGAAACGTTGATATCTAATCATCTTTTCACCTGGCTGGCTGCCCGAGAAGAAAGTGAACAATACTTGCTGTTTTCCAAGGATGCAACACGATACTTTTAAAGAAAATACCTTCCGGACTACCGTTTACATGGATTTTTTTTTTAAAAAAAATGTTGATTTTCTCAAAACTGTATCATAGCAAAAACTTCTGAAAGATACGGATTTTAAAAATCCACACTCGTTTATTAACTTAAGTTTCGGCTTACGTATTTTTCCCTACCAATGCTCCTACATATTGTTCCCACATCTTGATCTGAAGCATATTTACTGACTCATTTAGAGAACATTATGAAAATTAAAAGGGAAATGACATTATTAGGATTTAGTAAAAGCTATCTCCCCACGTATTGCCTTCTGAATATAAGTGAATTTCAAGAACGCGACCTTTAGCTAATGGTATTCTGCGCTACACGGGCTAATACAGATTGCCTTTCCGTAACTCCTTAATCTTCTCGCTAGTAATTTTTTTCATGACAAACTTTGGCATTATTGTGACTTTGTGGGTTCGTGAAATTAAAGAGTTCAATTACACCACTCAAAATGTTCTTTATTTCCACCGTATTCCAATTTCAGTTCCAATTTACACAATTACAATCTTGCCAGTTCGTCCTTACACGTACGCTCAACTCAACCACACGTCCGCCCGCCGCGACTTACTCAACTCGACCAACTCTCGCCTCGCTTGTATCGATCGCCCCGAAGCCTCTCGAATCTTCCGTTATGGATGGGGAAACATTCTCGAAGCCTCGTGCATCTTCGCGCGGTAGGAGGAGGGGCCACCCCTGCGTCTCCCCGCCACCGCCAGTCCGCATTATCGATCGGCAACGCGAGTTCGCCGTTTAACGTGACATTATGTACCTAATGACTGAATTCATACTTATTACTTTATGCACTGCTTTTAACCCATAGAAAGTATTTATTGCAATTATTTATCTATCCAACTGTCACTTTTTATAAAATATTTCAATCTTTTCGGTAAAAATACTGGTAGATATTAAATTTGTGGAAATATTCTGTGAAGTCCTCCTTTCTTCCTTCTTCAGCATGATTTTTGTATAATTAGTAAACCGTAATAGATAGGTTAAAGATTAAAATAGAAAGCTTGTACACCTAGTTAAACAACAAAATTTATACAACTTTTTATGTAAAATGTTTGAAGGCATTGTCTAGAATTTATTACTATTTTCATACATTAAAATTGTGCTTGTGTGTGTGTGGGATAATCTCTAAAACCATTCAGTCAATTTTGATAACTCATTATCGTTGAAAATTCTTGTTCTTTGTGATGGACACAGTCAGTAGCAAGTCTAATTTTTATTCATAAATTATTAAAGGACTAAAAGTAATTTGAGAAGCCTAGATGTGTTGGAATACAAACATATTAGAGTCATAGAAAAGAGAATATTTGAAATGGAGCTCTGAGAGTGAAGAAAATAGTTTATCCAAACAGAACTTTTCAGGACGTTCTGAGTTGGAATCTTATTGAGGGTGAATTATCTGGATAAGGGATTTTACAGGGGTTTCCTTTATCTTGAAAGATGAATGTCTATTAACTCTAACTATATGGACCCTAGGCTCATTTGAGTATCATTTCACCCAGTTTATTCATCGACTGATATGATTTAACGTTGGAGGACGTAAACAAAATGTCTCGGATACTTCACTGATGTAAAGAATTTGATCACATAGAACATGTATTTTAGTTACTAAAATTAGGCAAGTGAGTCAACCTTGTATATACTTTTCTCCACTTACAAGTTTTTTATGAAGACTACTTTCTGGGGACTTCTCCCCTATCGTCAGTTCTGTGGTTGACTGATGATGCATCCGGTGTCTGCATCTGGCTTGGTGTTGTGCTGCCATCTAACGTCCTGGTAAGTTTGATGACGTCATCTACCGCGGGAATTTCAAAATGCATCAAGAGGTCCTGTTTTTTCGTAATAAATATGTTTTCCCAAATCTGTACTTCCAGAGGTTCCTTTGCCTGTTTGATCAGTTCTATTTCTTGTTTTATGTTGTGAGTCTCAGACCAAAAGTGATGTGCTACGGCCGACTTGTCCATTTGTTTGAATTTAATATTTCTGAAGTGTTCTTTCATTCTTGTTCCTAGATTCCTTTTGGTCTTAGCAATGTATATCTTGTCACAATCCTGGCAACTCATTTGGTAAATGCCTGATAATTGAGTTTTCGGTTTGCTATTTTTAGAGGGTGGTTTAGTAAGTTGCGGATGTTGTGTTTGTTTTGAGAGGCTAATTTTATGTTGAAGCTCTTAAATATCTTTTTTGAAGTATTTTCGATGAAATGTAAATTTTCCATATCTGGTGTTTGGGTTTTCTAGTTTTTTTAACGTAGTAATGTCCCTTAAGTTTTTGTTTCTTTTGTGTCTGTAGATCAGTTTTTTGATGAAATTTGTGTTATAGTTGTTCAGTTCGGCAACCTGGTGTATGTGAGCGTACTCCTGTTCATATTCTGTTTTTGTTAGCGGAATGTTGATTAATCTGTGAACTAAACTATGGAATACTGCATATTGATGTTGTACTGGGTTGAATGGGTTGCATTTAATGTAATTGTCAACATGTGTGTTTTTTTCGGTATATTCCAAATTGTAGTCCTGTTGGTGTTCTAATGGTTTTCAAATCTATAAAAGGTAGCCATTCATCCTGCTCTACTTCAATGGTGAAAACTATGGATTTTTCTTGTAGGTTTAGCAACTTTATAGCATCCTCGGTTAGTCTTCTAGGGACTATAGCAAACACATCGTCGACATATCTATGCCAACATTTGCAAATATGTGGAAAGGCTTTAGTAATGTGTGTTTCCAAATTACTCATAGAACTGATCAAACAGCCAAAGAAACCTCTGGAACTACAGATTTGGGAAAACATATTTATTACGAAAAAACAGGACCTCTTGATGAATTTTGAAATTCCCGCGGTAGATGACGTCACCAAACTTACCAGGACGTTAGATGGCAGCACAACACCAAGCCAGATGCAGACACCGGATGCATCATCAGTCAACCACAGAACTGACGATAGGGGAGAAGTCCCCAGAAAGTAGTCTTCATAAAAAACTTGTAAGTGGAGAAAAGTATATACAAGGTTGACTCACTTGCCTAATTTTAATATCAATGGCACTCCACTTTCTGAAATACTTCTTTTTATTGTATATAATTTTAGTACTGGAACATTAAATTTCTTATTTAACCTGCATGGAAATGACCTCCAGGAACAACTAGGGCAAAACTAATGCCCAGAGTGAGCGGCCACCACCAGAGATCAAAGCCAGGACCTCGAATGCGGGCTTCATGCGTTGTTACTTTGGAGCCATCTCACTACAGATGAGTAGTAGAGATAATAAAAATGAAAGCATTTATAGCTAGCTCTCGCTTTTTCTTCTCGTTTCCTTTTTACCGTTGTTATTGAAGAATCGTCCAATTCCAATTCCAGAAATGTCGCTTGAACAACTGGTTCTAATTGATGGCCTATTTTGTATGTCTCAAACGAACAGCATAACGGTTCTTTAACCTTATGCATTTATTTACATTAAAGAGTCTAATGACAATTTCAGGTTTGTGGTTTGCAAGCTTAGCATTAACTTTCTTTCATTGTTAAGATACTTCAATTTTGGTTGAAATTTTTAAAATGTTTTAAAATAGGTTTTCATGTCAAAAAAGACTTTGTACACCTAACTTCATTACGTATTGTGGCTGTTGCTTTCGGAGATTTTTAACCTTCAACACGTGACCATTTAGAAGTCTAACAAGTTACAGTCGAATGACCTGTATTTGTTTCCAGTGCCTTTTACACGACTTTAATTTTTCCTACACTATTACCAGTAAGAAAAAATCTAATGTTACATTCACATTACTTTCTCTCCTAATTTCCCTTCAAAAACTATTCTTAAAAAGCTTACACTTTTAAGTACGTCACGTTCATTGACATAAACATTTGGTGAAGTACGTTAGAATTGGAATAGAAATATAGTAGGTTTAAGCATTAGTCAAAAGTTGTAAGGGCTATTCGCTATGTGATGGCTCTGAAATTACGTTATATTTACTTAAGTAAGAGAGATAATAATACTGATTTCCCATTCAAGAAAATTATAAGTATTGCGCAATCCAAACAATAACAAAGAATACCTTGGAAATGGCCACCACACAAAAATATATATAAAATCACGTTTATTGAATATTCACCTATATCTTTTACTGTTTACATCTTATTCAGAATGAAGATTACCGCACAGGGCATATGCAGAAAATTCAAGGTGTATATGCCGTTTGTTATGAAAATGTTTTAAACATATGGAATTTTAACCAAAATGGTCAGTGCTATTTTTGAGAAAATCAGCAATTTCGAAAGGATGTCGACGTAGAAGTTAGTTTGTGGGGGAGCGGGGATTTTTTTTTTTTTTTTTTTAGAAATCTTTCCTTGGGAGAGGTAAAACTTAATTACCAAGTTTGGTATTTAACCAACTTTTAGTTTTGAACACACACACACACACACACACACACACACACACACACACACACACACACACACACACACACACACACACACACACACACACACACACACACACACACACACACACACACACACACACACACACACACACACACACACACACACACACACACACACACACACACACACACACACACACACACACACACACACACACACACACACACACACACACACACACACACACACACACACACACACACACACACACACACACACACACACACACACACACACACACACACACACACACACACACACACACACACACACACACACACACACACACACACACACACACACACACACACACACACACACACACACACACACACACACACACACACACACACACACACACACACACACACACACACACACACACACACACACACACACACACACACACACACACACACACACACACACACACACACACACACACACACACACACACACACACACACACACACACACACACACACACACACACACACACACACACACACACACACACACACACACACACACACACACACACACACACACACACACACACACACACACACACACACACACACACACACACACACACACACACACACACACACACACACACACACACACACACACACACACACACACACACACACACACACACACACACACACACACACACACACACACACACACACACACACACACACACACACACACACACACACACACACACACACACACACACACACACACACACACACACACACACACACACACACACACACACACACACACACACACACACACACACACACACACACACACACACACACACACACACACACACACACACACACACACACACACACACACACACACACACACACACACACACACACACACACACACACACACACACACACAGTGTTCCATACGATGTAATTTTAGACTAATCATGCTCAAATTTGCAGCAGAAGTACAAGAGAATGGGCTTAAAAAAACTGACATACAGATTTTTATACATTTTCTGCTAATTTATCAAGATATGACATAGTTAATTCGAAAAGTTTTTGGACTCCATATGTAGTTGAAGACTGCAAGAAGATAATTTATAGTCTTTTGTGGAAGTTATTTTAAAAATTCATAGGAGATATTATCTGGATCTGGAGTACAATTACCACACGTTTTGAGCTCCATAAAAGTTTCTTGTAACTGTAAAGTATCGTTGTAAATAAAGTTTGGATCAGTTATAGACTCTCTTAATTCTACTGGACCTCTGGTTGTTTTAATATTTATGAAATCAGGCTCATAGTTCATATCACTGGGGTTTTCTGCAAATGTATTAGCTAGTTTACCTGCAATGTCTTGAGGTTCATTTATAATTGTACCATTTACTGGATCTCTTAGGGAAGCAATACAGAAATTATTGTATCCACCATTTTTCCTTCGGATGTTATTCCACATAATTTTTTTGTGGAGGATACAAATGCTAACCAAGTGGGCTTTTTTGGCTTTAACATTTTATTTCTTGTTTTTTAAAATTTATTTTACTTTTAGGAGTAGGATATTTCTTGTAAAGATAGAAAGTATGATTCTTATTCTTGATAGCTTCTTTTCAAGAGTCATCCCACCAGGGTTTACCTATTTTTGAAACATTAAGGTCTCCAGATATAATTATTAATTGACAAAAATTTTTAACAATATCACTGAAGTGCTTTGAATGAAATTCATTTATTGGGGTTAAGTCATCAAGATTTGTACTAATACATATCCGAAATTGTTCCCAATCTGTCTTATTTAAATCCCATTTAGAATGTATGGGATTTGAGGAGGTGTATGAGGATACTTGATCATCATTAATTATAATTGGAAAGTGGCTACTTCCTTGAACGGTGGAATAAATGGACCAGTTAAACAGTGCGGCAATGTTCGGTGTACGAATATGTAAATCTAGACTACTATATGTTCCATGGCCTAAATCAAAGCGAGTTGGACAGTTGAGTTTAGCAGGACTAGATCATAATCATCCAGCAATTTCTCTGTTTATTTTCTTCTTGCGTCAGTTTTGCAGCTACCCCACAGACAGTTGCGACTGTTGAAATCTCCAACCAATAAGTATTGTTAATAAGATTTCTTAGATCATCGCTGTGGAATGAAATACTGGTAGGAATGTAAATATTGCACATACACAGTGACTGGGGCAAATATAATAAAACTGCGTCTGCTTCCAAATTAGTTGTTAACAAAACGTCTTGTTGATAGAAACTATTTTTAACATATGTTGCTACGCCACCACTTGCATGATTTACATTGACTATATTTTTGTGACATATTTACATTGAAGTGTTCTATGTAAGCAACAAAGTTACCCTGGAAATTTGTTTCTTGTAGGCAGATTACTGAAGGCTGTTGCTTATTTAATAAAAGTTGTAAGCACTCTCGTTGAAATCGAAAACTATTGAGGTTCTATTGACATAATTATAGCATCATAATAATCAAAACTGGAGAAAGAAAGTTGTCATTAACTCACAGCTATCTACCTGAGAAAAAACATCCTCCCAATTGCACAACGTGTAACAGTAGACTAACTGTGAAGCACATAATTTTTGACTGTGTACTCTACAACCATTGGCTCCGGCAGCATGGCATATCCAGCAAGATAAGTGAGGCATTCTCTTCCCCGTCTCAATGCAGAAGACTCGTCAAGTTTTTCAGAGACATTGGTTTATATTTCAAAATTTCATCTTCAACTTAGAAGTGATCTTTAATCCCCTAATTCATTCTTAAACTTTTATAGTGCACTTAACTTACTGTAATGTAACCTCTCTAGTTTAATTTCCACTGTTTTTCATGGATTTATTTTGTACGAGAACTGTTCAATAAAGAATGATCATAATTTTTTTATAGTCATAATTTTTCGCACTAAAATTCAATCTTACTATATTCTGTTAGCTTAATGTGAAACAAACATGCCGTAGTAGTTCCATTGTTGGTACTCCTGGTTTCCGCCTGTGAGAACCAGCCAAGTTCACATATGTTCAGTATCCCCTACCGCTGCAGTGGAGGTAACATACAGTTAAAGTTGATGTTAGAGAAAGATCCAGAGTTTCCTTCAAACGTAATCACTGCTAATGAAATTTGGCTACTTCATTTTGATCCTGAGCGCAAACAGCAAAGCTCAGTGTGGACATCTCCTTCATCACCAACCCCCAAATAGCAAACGTGGTTGCTTCTGCTGGGAAAGTTATGGTCATCTCATTCTTTGATATTCATGGAATGGTTTATCGGCGTGTTGCACCCGCACACACATCAGTAACTGGACAATACTACAGGGATATCCTAAAAGCATTGCTAGTCCATATCAGGCACAAAAGATCACATTTCCATGAAGCAGACTGGATGCTGCACCACGATAATGCGCGGCCGCATATTGCCAATGTTGTTGCTGAATATCTTGCAAAAATCAACGTGAAGTGCATCCCTCAGGCTCCCTATAGTCCGCATTTAGCCACATGTGACTTTTTTCTATTCCCTAACTTGAAGAAACGCCTTCGTGAGAGGCGTTATCCATCATCAGAAGCAGTAGTGAAGACTGCGGAGGTGATTTTGAAGGATCTCTCAAAAATGGTTTCCAGCAAGTCTTTGAAGACTGGCAGAAACACTGGGACAAGTGTATCGCATTCAGGGGAGACTATTTTGAGAAGGACCATCAAAATTATGAGGTTGAGTAAAGGAACGTTTTCAAAAAAAAAAAAAAAATGGTGATCATTCTTTATTGAACAGTCCTCGTATTATTGCAATGTAATGTAATTTCTATTGTGAAAGTCGTCATAACACTTTCTAAGTTAAAGCGGCTATAAGCTGTCTTAAACAAATTCGAAAAGTAAGGATAAATTATTTTAAAAAATACATATAAGGACTTAAATATTTTTCTGAACCCCCAAAAGAGTGAATATGCGGTTAATGTTCATTAGATGTGGCAATAGATTAAAAAAAAAAATCCGTATCGTCTGCAACATGCTTAATTAGTACTGCTCTCATAAACTATTGAATATGTGTATGAAACTTAATACAAACTTGTGATAGTGCAGCATGTAACTGAAATGGGCTCTCAGTGGTTGGAGGAATACGAACCTTGAAGTTCGATTCACGGTTCCCGGCACAGTCTCGTGAGGTGCCACCGTGTTTCGTACCGGAAATTGTGTTGTAAAGTTGCTTGTGTGGCTGGAGGATAAGGAAACGTTAGCTAAATTTGGATTCACTAGATTTCCGTTTTCAAAAGTAGCGTTTATTTGCAGGTTTAAAACTTAAAACTATTTCATTGCATTTCTCATGCCTCTGTTTTCGTTTAGAGCAAATTGCTAGGTATCGCACCCAGCGGGATAGCTCAGGTGGTTTTGTCTATGGTCCGCATTCCGGTCGTCCGGGTTCGATTCCTGTGGCCGGCCTACCTGACTCTAGGTATTTTCGGGGGTGTTCACGGGTCGCCAGGCGAATGCTGTGTAGGTTAATTACATCTCTCGAATTTTATGTTCCTCCATTATCATTTCACATCATCTCTCATCTGGTGGTCTCTTTTAGGGTAGAAGTGTTGGCGGGTGTCTCGGCGCTGCATGGCAGGATGATTTGTTCTTCGTAAACACTTTCTCCTTAAGTTTTTGCCCTCGGGGCCGACCTGGTGGACCGTCTCAGGATCATGGTGGTTGGAATACTGGCTGTGCTGGCCTGGCGGGGAGTTTCCAGTAGTTAAATAGTATAAACCTGCCCTCTGCATCATCGTGACTCCCTGGGACGACCGCCCTCTGTCTCCTCTCGACTCATCTTTACTCCCGGGATGCCCCACTTGGGGCATAGTTACAATAGATGAAGAATGGTCGAAGTGCCAAGTCCATGTAATCCAATCCAGTGCTATGCAGGTATGGTATTCTCTCAGAGACACAGCGATCTTTTGTATATACCAGAGTGTATTTAAAGGGAGGGGACAGACCACGAAGGAGGACACCAGGATGATGTAACAGAAATAGGATTTTGGAGCAATAGTCACAGAATTTATTTCTATAATTTATTCATACTAATTTACAAGTCTCGCTCAGTTAAAACTCGAATTATGTTTCCAGTCGTTATTTAAATGACCTTCGTCCATTTACTACTACACAGCAGTCATTTCCTCGTATAAATGTCATAGAATTAAGCAACGTTGCTCTACTCCGGCGCCAATTCTCTCGGTAGTTTTTATAAAAATAATATTTTCTTAATCATTTATGATTCAGTGAGTTATTTCAGGGTCATGAAATGTCTCTGTATGTGAGAATTTTATTCAACACAGTTTCGTTAATGCTATTAAATACATTACTAAGAAAAGGTTGTCAAATTTAAATACATGTATTGCCAGGATCGAACCCGCCACGTGTCAATGAGAAACTGCCTCTAGAAGTAACACGTAGTGACCTGAAACTTTCCTAGTGACGAATATATGTGCTTCTTAAGTCTCCAGTTAAACCTCTCAAAGCTTTCAGTGATTCCAGACGCACTATACGTACATTTTTACTCTTAAATTTAGTGTTGCATAAGCATCATACATATTTCGTTTAGTAAAAAGCTTTTCAGCTTTATTTCCCCTTAAGGACATGATTTCTTCACTGATAGTGTGACGTTTTCGTTACGTCAAACAGAAGAGCCAGCTTACTGTATCTGAGTGACACATACATCGACAAGCAGCTCAACTACATGACTAAGTAAAACACTTGGCTACGTTCCAAATAATTAGTCCATTCATGGTAGACGAAATCAGAAATATTACCGTACATTGGGACGTCCTTTCTCTGTGCAATATTCCCATTATCCCTGGATACAGTACCTTGAAGGGCGTTTAACACAAGATATACAGGATGTTAATGAACCACAGTGAAATATTTTCCGAGAGCAAGTAGAAATATCTTAAACAAGTGTTTAGAGATAGGAGACTTGTGGCCTGTTGGTTCAAATGTGGAAGTTACGGCTATAAGTTTCTAACGTCACTGCTAATGATGATACCACTTGAGTTCACAACACACGAAAATAAAGATATGTCGGCGCACTCCATCTGGCACAAGTGAAAGTTAAACGAGTTCGAGTGTCCTTCACTGTATGCCGCTTTTGTTAACTTTTATTTTAAAATTTAGGCTGAGCCTTTTAATTCCTGTATAAATGTTCCTATTTTACGGAGAAATTTCACCTTGTCAGTGCAATTAATTAAAATTCTTCCTAACAAATGCTAAATCTTGATTAATACTTCCATATGCTGTGTAAATGGGATAAAGTTTAAAGGGTGAATGAACTTACATAAAATAAAAGGTCGATGCAGCTCTTTACGTTAATAAATACGTAAAATATGAATCTATTAACGGCGAAGAAAACAAATATATACAAATATAATAATTTGTAACTTAAAACTTCAGTTATCTTATAAGAAATGATTAAACTTTTCTTATAAATTGTTCGGGATCACGATTTCATGGAAATCGCTACAAACGCTAGATGTTGCTATGTTCTTGTTAGTACTATTAAAATCTAAAAATAAAAAAAATTAAAAAATTAAAAACAAAATGAACTGCCCGTATTTCAAAATTCATTACGCGATGTTTGTTTTTTAAAATTAATATATATTTCCCAAACCTCAAATCTATCGTACTATTTAATTGTTTTAATAATTTAACTTCTGGATTTATTTCGTGGTTAAATGACCAAAAATGATCTGCTACGGCCGATTTATCAGTCTGTTTATACTTAATGTTACGAAAATGTTCTTTCGTTCTGGTTTCTAAATTACGTTTTTTCTTTCCAATATAAACTTTATGACAATCGAAACAATTAAGCTGATAAATACCAGATTTTTTATTATTAGGAATTTTATCTTTTTTTTTGAGAGAAATACAACAATTTTTAATACTATATTTATGTTGAGGAACTAAAGTTACACCAAATTCTTTTAAAAAATTTGAAAATGTTTATTAAGCCAAGGGTGGTTAAGTTTATAGAACTGCTCGGTTCTTCCCATTGGAGTCTACGTATTAAGAAGAGTAACAAAAAATTAATTACGTGACAGAAATCGTACCAATGACCTTTGGAACTCCAGTTTTCGGCGTTAGGGATTGGGCCAGCAGTACAGTTACAAAAATTCCACTAGAGTAGGCTACATTATGCATAAAGGAGTTAATCGCTGTTTATTGGCGCAATGACAGATGATTAGTTCGAGATTTGAGAGATTTTTCAGGCATTAAATCTCCAGTACGCTAGTAAGGAAGTACTAAATATAGATATTTCTATACTCTGGAAGCAGTTTTAAAGACATTCTAATCCAATAATTTCACCCAACTGGTTAAAATACCAACTTCTCAGCATCAGATGCCAATTAGCTTTAACACAATTAAATGAGTTATTAATTAATTAGAGCCAACTGAGCAATTCAATGCCACGCCGGGATTTGAACCACGGATCTCCTGGTTTCCGTCTAGTCGCTCTTAACCCTTGAGCTACCATGGCCAACGTGCCGTCCTGACATTAAATTCTCCAATTGACTTATTGTATTTTCTCGGTACACCGCTTAGCGTTCTTATATTCGAGATAAAAGTTTGTGGCGACTTACTATTTTAAGTACTTAACTACCAGGATTTTATCGCTGAATATTTTTAATGTAAATTTATATTGAGGAAAATATTCAGCGATAAAATCCTGGTAGTTAAGTACTTACAATAGTAAGTCGCCACAAATGTTTATATCGGATATGAGAACGCTAAGTGGTCTACCGGGAAAATATAATGAGTCAATTAGAGAATTTAATGTCACGACGGCGCGTTGGCCATGGTAGCTCAAGGGTTAAGAGCGACTGGACGGAAACCAGGAGATCCGTGGTTCAAATCCCGGCCGTGGCACTGAATTTTTCAGTTGGCTCTAATTAATTTAAATCACCCATATACCGGAGTAATGTATTTAAAAGGATTAATTTTTTAAGGATCAATTCCTCAACTCAATACCTCTAGCTCAACTTGCTTATATTAATGACGTATACAATCGCTGAGATTATTTTGGTGTAGTTTATTAACACCCTGTATAAGAACCATGCGCAATTTTATCTCCTGTAAAATAAAAATAGAAATTCCGATATGCTACATACACATGACTTCCACTTACAGTTGTTTACACTCATGTATTTTCTACAAAGGTTTCTCATAGAAGTTTATTTTTCAATCTACTTCAGTTTAATCGACATAAAGGTTTAGAAAATTAGCTTCATTGCACATTTACTTGAATGAAGTAAGAGAAATTGAAATGAGAGTAAAATGTTTAACGCTTTATTGCATTTTGCTACGTATGCTGCTCTTCCTCTTGTACCTAACCGGTTCTTGTATCCCTGTTAAAGGCATCTTAATGGAAGCAATTCAAGCCGCAGTGATCGTTAAGGCAAGACGAAATGGACTGACTATTCATTCAAAGCGGAACGTCACGATTACGAGTCCCAGTGTCGGTACCGCCAATGATAAAAATAGGGAGAGCCCACGTCAAATAAGCGGTGTGATTATGTTAAATATCACTGGAGTTGCAAGAATATTGTGTTTTATTGTAAAAGACAGTACAATAGTGTTACAGTAATTCAATACGTTTACGTATAAAATTGGTACTTGTACTTTTAGAAAGTTGTGTTAATATAATACGAAAAGAAACACATACACATACGCACTTAAAATATAATAAAATCTTAATCAGATACCTGCTTTGGTTATCTGCAACACATGTAGCATTGAATCTACCAGTAGTCTATGTCTGCTTGACATCGTGACAAACCAATAAAAAAACACACACGCACACTGACACAAAAGGATTTCACAAACTATTCGTGGAAAACAGTGATACTATTTACAAGTCAGGCAAATATCTTAAATGTTTGACATTTTAATCGAAATCAGTAATGCCTTGGAAAATAAAATAAAAATAAACGAAGAAACGATTAAATCGTCAATGGAATGTGTCCTTTTATTTGGAAGATTTTCTTGAAGGAGTAATTGTGTCTCTTGGAACGCCAGCTTAACTAAAATTAGTTTATATTTATACATTTCATGTTTAGTTATGCTGTTCTGTATGTGTAGTGTTTAACACCCGCTTTTACTACATACGGCACCGCAGGCGATGACACTGATGATACATGAGAAGAAGATGGAGCACCGGTGGAATGAGATGGCGGGGGAAACCGGAGATCCCGGAGAAAACCCACCCCAGCGCCGTGTTGTCCACCACAAATCTCATTTTGCGGTCGCATGGGATCGAACCAGGGCCGCCTAGGTGTGAGCCAAGCGGTCTAACCACTGAGCCACGTCGCGGCCATGCTGTTCTTTCCCTTTCAATCTCATATACACTTGGCTCTTTCCCTTTCTTTCTTCTAAAGATACTACTTTGGGGTTCAGGGCTCGCAGATGATTTATTTTCACTGAAATATCTATATCAGTGTTTTGTTTTGGAATAGTTGTACTTGCTGTTGATAAGTAAGTGTGATCCATATAAACCTGAACCATTTCAATAGGTCATAATTTCCATTTGAAGGCTCTTAGAATTTAGAAATTTGTTTTAATGATCTCAATGGCTGTGGGAGAATTGATAACACTGGCCAGTCTTAAATGTGCAGTCATAACAGCAACAATACAGTACTCACTACGAGAGCGTGTTTACATTTTGAAAACATATTGGAAGACAAATTCCTTGGTAACAACACAAGGGGAATTTTGAAGAGAATTTAATGTACGTGATGTTCCAACAAAGGCAACAATTTTATCGCTCGTAACAAAGCTGGAGACAACTGGTATACTCATTAGTGAGAGTGGAAAACAAGGCCACCATTGAATGCAGAGACTGTTACAGATGTTCGCAGAAGGCTATTGAATTCTCCAAACAAATCGTTGCGTTGATTGAGCAACGAATTAGGGTATTCATATAGAACATGTCAAAGAGGTGCGAAGAAATTCGGATTACGACCTTACAGAGTGCATATGGTGCAACAACTGAAAGGAGCAGATTATGATAAACGAATCAATTACTGACGATGGTTTCAGTGTACTCTTATTCCACGTTCAGACATTCTCCCATAACGTGGTTTACAGATGAGGTATGGTTTCATCTGTCAGGCTATACTCCTCCACAGGAGAGTAAGTCTCCGAGGAACGAGACGCAAGGGGGTTGGCGAAGGTTCCCACACCCTCCCTGGACAGGTTTATGACACCCCATGTCAGTACAGTTAGAGACCATTCAAAAACATTCTGACGGCATCTAATTTTGTCAATGAATATTCTCGGTTTTAATGTACAGGGTGAATAGGGCTCATGTTTTTTAACGGTCTGCTCCTTGTGCAGCAAGCGTTCTCTGCCACACACATTCGCTGTCCTTGTCCCACAGCACATTCCTTAGACGGACATTCTTTGCGTTGCTATACTATACATAAACACACAAAACACCAGATATTGGGCTGCTGTAAGCCTCTAAGTGATCCACGAAACCCCACTGCATGATGAAAAGGTTGGAGTATGGTGCGCGGTGTCAGCTTCCAGGATCGTTGATCCCATTTTCTTTAATACGACTGTAGACACTAAAGTTCATATGGGTATCTTCAATACAGTTGTGGAGCAGCTGGATGATATCGAATTGAGAGAAGGTTATTTCCAGCAAAATGGAGCAACGTGGCATACATCTAATGACATCATGGAACTTGTAACCAGTTTCTTTGATGATCGAATAATCTCAAAAGGTCTGTGGCCTTCCAGCTCACCGGATTTCTTCTTGTGGGGGTATTTAAAAATAGAGTGTAAAAGAATAGGCCACGGACAATTTTGTTCTCAAGGAATCCATTGGAACCGAGATAAGTAACATTGGCGAGTATACTCTCCGTAAAACTTCACAGAATATGGTGAGACGAGTGCAAACATGTATAGATGCTAGTGGAGGACATTTCCAACATTTTCCCCGAGATGTAATTTTGTTGTTGTTCTAATTTACGTCCTCCAACGTTGTCATATCGGACGATGACTGAAATGGGTGAAATGATGCTCAAATGAGTCCGGATTCCATGGAGCTTAGAGCTACCCGACATTCGTCTTTCAGGATAAGGGAAAACCCCGGAAAAACCTTATCAAGGTAACTCACCCTGACCGAGATTCGAACTCGGGACGTCTTGAACGTGAGGCAGACACGCTACCATCTACGCTACCGAGGCGGGCAATGTAAATAGTGTCATGTAATGTCCCAATGCCTGCCTTGGTAGCGTAGATGGTAGCATGTGTGCCTCACGTTCAAAATACCCCGAGTTACCTGATAAGATTTTTTCGGGGTTTTCCCTTATTCTCAAAGACGAATGTAGGGTAACTGTAAGCTCTATGGACCCTGGGGTCATTCGAGCATCATTTCAACCATTTTACGCACCGTCCGATTTGACTTGACGTTGGAGAATGTAAATTTAAAAAAAGATCTCCCAATTGTGTGTTATATTCTCCCAAAGTTGCAGGTGTGTTCAAAGGTTCAAAGGTTATGGCCTTTTGAAATTGTTCAGGTTTATATGGATCCCACTATAGTTGAAATATTTAATTGCTAGAAACACAAGCGTAAGTGCATTGCTCTAAATTTCCCCATGACAAAGTAAAAAGTGTTTAGATTTTGTTCCAGCGTATGGCGTTAGTTAATGGCACTTTATAACTATAATATCTCTCAAAATACAACAATTACTTGTAAACATATGTCGGACAGAAAGAGAGAGGTAGTGATTAACGATGTAGGAAAATACGTGCATAGGTATTTATTTCTGTTTCTTTTTTTCGCCTCCCATATGTTTATCACAGGATTGTTCTAGTTTGAGACAGATCGTAACTCCCAGTGGGCCTCTTCACACCGCTTACTGCTGTTCAGCCCTATCCTTCAACCTGGCTGCGCAAATGACGTTTTCAGCTGTTTCTGCTATCATTACTGGAAACGTATCAATAAATTGTTGTTAAGATAGATGTTTAAGCCACTATTACAGTCATACTTTAAGTTCACGTATTCTAAAATAAATTTTAGAAAAAGGTTAAAATAAAGCTTTTGCCGACAATATAGAAAGGGGAAAAAAAGTGAGAGATAAAAAGGAGATAATGGGAAAACACAGCCAGTTTTTTTTTATCACAATAAGTTTCGTCTAGCACCTTTCTGAAGTACGTGATCCCTTGGTAATTCATTACATCGTGGAGGGAGAGGCTGTAAATGGCAATTACGTTGAGTATTGTTCAGTACCTCCCTTCCCCCTCTCAGTGGACCCCACCCTACAGAACTTCTCAACCGTGACCATGGCAACAAGGAGCAGGAAGACGTGTGGTCTCATATCGTCATCATGAATTCTCCAGATGAAGTTGTGTTTGATTCTATATAAAGCACTTTTTCAATGCTTCTGCATTCGCAGCAATAGATAATTTGCGGAGTTCGAACTGCATCTTGATAAACCAGACGGAACAGCTTTTAAGAAAATTTCTGATTCGTACCATATTTGGATCTTGGATCCTAATTAAAATAAATTATGGCTGAAAACAAATCCCATAATTGGATAAACTTGTGTCTGTTTTGGAGTGCAAAATGCAAACAACTTTTTACATAAAATAATCCCGCTGCCATATGGCGCCTGCTAATCCGTTACTGCCAACTCGGGAACTTTTGACTGAAAAGCTAAGCTTTAGATATAACCCAGCTGTACAGATGAAACTATATGTCATCCCTTGTTTTATCCATACACACAGTTTCTAGTGAAAATAGCCTTTGCATCTTAGACGATGGAGTTGATGACGTAATAATGATGTTAGGTGCTGTGAAAATGACAGCTCCGGATCAATTGGGAGGATAAGTGTTCCGGATTAACGAAAATCCAAATAATCCGGATATAAACACAACAATCGAATACATATTAAAGCCTATACTGTAGTATATGATCCTACTTAGAATGTCCGTTAGGTAGCTTCTTATTTAAATTTAGCACCTTTTCTGGTAAAATTGGAGCTGAAATCGGAACGCCGTGCTCTCTCTCAATACTAAACTATAAGAATAAAGCGTTATCTAAGACTTTTTTTTGCTTTTCTTGTTGTTTCTTGACCCTCTAAACTACGATTAGAACTACTATGGAGGCGATTTGGCACCAAAACCTAAGCCTCAAATGGGTCCCCCAGCAGGAGGGATGAGGTGAGAGGAGGGAGGCCGGCCGACTCAAGGACTCACGGCATTGCAGAGGGCAGGGTTCCTACTACTTACCATCCCGTACTAAACTACAAGAATAAATCGTTATCTAGGACTTTTTTTTGCGTTTCTTGTTTCTCGACCCTCTAAACTAGGATTTAGACTACTGTGGAGGTGAAATGTGAAATGTGTAGTGTTTAACGCCCGCTTTTACTACATACGGCACCGCAGGTGGTCACACTGATGATATATGAGATGAAGATGGAGCACCGGTGGAATGAGATGGCGGGGGAAACCGGAGGTCCCGGAGAAAATCCGCCCCAGCGCCGTGATGTTCACCACAAATCTCACTTTACAGTCGCCTGGGATCGAACCCGGGCCGCCTTGGTGAGAGCCAAGCGGTCTAACCACTGAGCCACGGCGCGGCCAAACTATGGAGGTGATTTGGCACCAAAACCTAATCCCCAAATGGGTGTCCCAGCAGGACGGATGAGGCGAGAGGACAGAGGGCGGCCAACCCAAGGACTCACGACATTGCAGAGGGCAGGGTTCATACTATTTACCAGCTGGACTTTTCTTTACCAGTTCTACTGTTACCTCCCCCCTGCAGGCCACTGTAACCGGTGTTCTACCCGCCGTGGTCCGGAAACGGCCCACCAGGTCGGCCTGGAGACCGGAAACCGTGCTACCGGAGGAGGAAATGTTTAACATGAGCATATAATCTTGCCATGCAGCGCCGAGACACCTGCCAAAAAAGTCTAACCTGAAAGAGGCCACCAGATGAGAGATGATGTGAAATAATAATGGAGATGAAACGGAGGGACAAGAATTTTGGAAGATGTATCCAGAGTGGCGTGGTTTTTCTGAAAACTTTGTATCTATCATAGTGTTTATATAGTGGCATCACCTCCAGTTTGCAAATTAACGGATTTTTGGCCAGATAAATACCCATTAAGCTCTCCATTCGTCAAGGTTGCCCAGCATCCATGATTTTATTTGCATTGGCTTTCAATCCATTACTATATAAACTACTTGACATAGTGAATTGTGTCCAGTTGAACGGTTATAAATTGGCAGTTTCAGCTTATGCGGACGATATAAGTGCTCTATACACAGAGTCAGATGCCTCTAATATGACCTGCATCCTTCAGGAGTATGGCAATGTCTCTGGCTTGGCACCTAATGCTGATAAATCATGTATATTGCCCATAGATCCATGGAGAGAACTGTCCGCACTACACCCCTTGAAGACGGTGAGGCAGTTAAGAACTTTAAATCGAGAACTTTGTTTATATGAAAGAATGTGGTTCATACATACTTACGTGCTTTCCCGGCTGTGGTACTTGTCACAAATCCTTCCCATAACGAAGCAACATCATCAGCAACTAACTGCAGCAGTTGGTTGGTATATATGGCAGGGAAATATTTTCAAAGTGCCTGTGACAACCCTTTATCAGCAACCGAAAGAAGGTGGTATTTGGAATATAGAGCTATGATGTAGAGCGCTTCTCTTTAGTCGGAATTATATGCTACAGCACAAAGACTGTACTTTCTCCAGCAAGTGGTTACAATATTGGATTCTGCCGTTGGACTAGACACCGCACTAAATGTTAGACGGATTCCGACAATCTTAGACTACATGTGAAGCTATGTGCATGACCGAAGTTATCTACTGTCCGCCACTGACTACACTTCTAAGAAAATCTATGAGCTGTTTATGCTTCCCTGTAAGGCTCCTCCTATGCCCATATCCAGAAATTGGACAGTGGACACTCACTATTCCGCTACGTTTTCCAACATCTCCTCGAAACATCTGTCAGCTAGACTCCGATCCCTATGGTTTACAGTGGTACATGACATCCTGGCCACCCGCAGTCGATTACGTAGGATACGGCTCTCAGCTTCAAGTAAGTGTCGACAATGTAATGGGGAGGATACGCTACAGCTAGATCTTTTGTGGCGCCGATTAAGGGACGCCTCATGGATTATCTACAGCAACTCTGTTTGACTCGATATGCCTGGTGTAGCCCACACATTCTTCTTGAACTGAACTATGTGATCACTCCGTCCACCAGACGTCCTTTGTATGTGTGGTTACTAGGTCATACAGTGTATTATGTTCTGCAATATTCGGAGTACGTGAATCTCTTTGACTATGTGAGTTATCTGAAAACAGAACATGCTAAACTCCTTGGTGATAGAAAATCTGCCAAGTTTTACAAGGCATGTTAATTCTTTTTTGAACGAAGGTAATTGTGTCTGTAGATATTTAGTGTTATTAGTAATCTCGTTTCATTGTCGAACAAGTTTGTTCTCTCATTTGTTTTTGTCCAAAATGTAAATATCAGAATGTGAAACAAATTTACTATATATTATTATTATTATTATTATTATTATTATTATTATTATTATTATTATTATTATTATTATTATTATTATTATTATTATTATTATTATTATCATTATCATTATCATTATCATTATCATTATCATTATCATTATCATGATCATGATCATGATCATGATCATGATCATGATCATGATCATGATCATTATCATTATCATTATCATTATCATTATCATTATCATTATCATTATCATTATCATTATCATCATCATTATCATCATCATCATCATCATCATCATCATCATCATCATCATTATTATCATCATCATTATTATCATCATCATCATTATTATCATCATCATCATTATTATCATCATCATCATTATTATCATCATCATCATTATTATCATTATCATCATTATTATCATTATTATCATTATTATCATTATTATCATTATTATCATTATTATCATTATTATCATTATTATCATTATTAACATTATTAACATTATTAACATTATTAACATTATTAACATTATTAACATTATTAACATTATTAACATTATTAACATTATTAACATTATTAACATTATTAACATTATTAACATTATTAACATTATTAACATTATTAACATTATTAACATTATCATTATCATTATCATTATCATTATCATTATCATTATCATTATCATTATTATTATTATTATTATTATTATTATTATTATTATTATTATTATTATTATTATTATTATTATTATTATTATTATTATTATTATTATTAAAATGCGGACCACAGACAAAACCGCCTAAGCCATCCCGCTCTTTGCTATCTAAACTATCTTTTGTTATCAAAATTCTTTAATTTCCTTCCGGTTTTTCTTTGCAAGAAGATACGGTTGAAGTCCCAACTCCAAATTTTGAAACAATGTTGTGTTAGCGATTCGCCTTCATCTATTTTTTTTAGTGCATTCATCTTTTTGGCCATAGACATAACCACTTTCTTCCGCTTTGTAGCCATTTCAGAAACAAAAACTTGCAAACACAAGAGCACGATGTTTGAACTTGAACAGTGAAGGACTGAAACTGTTTGGGGCCGCTGCAAGGGTTGAAAGACACGGTACCTACTGAAGTGGCTTGTGACGACCTTGACAAACACCCTTGACTCTCGTACAATGAATGGTGGAGGGCGGTAATCCTGCAGTCTTAAGTAGAGTTTGAGACAAAGAAAAAATGAAAAGAAAAAATCGATCTGGATGAACCGGAGATCCGGATTAATGAAGGCCGGATGAACAAGGCTGTACTGTATTTATACGAAATTAAAAATAAATAGGAATAGTCAATAGAAAACAGCTGGTAGCTTGTAAGAACTCCAAATGACCGAGCGCGATAGCTCCTCGTTAACGTGAGGCTTGCATGCTGGGTTCAGTTCCGATCATAAGGGGGTTTTCTATGGTTTCCCTCATTTCCTATCATTTCGATTCCCTTTTATGTTTCAGGTGGCTTAGGGGCTATGGGTTGTTTACAGATGGCGCAGATACTGTTTGTTGGAAAGTTCTCCTGGAATTAGAAGAACTCTGTGCGAGATGGCGACCTTCTTTGAGCCGCCTTAAAAGGGTCGAGTTTTTTTTTTTTTTTTTTTTTTTTTTTTTTTTTTTTTTTTTTTTTTTTTTTTTTTTTGGCCTTCGGTAAAATCCCATATGGCCATCGTGGGGAAAAATTAGAAAAATAATGTAAGGAAAATTAAGAGGATGGGAGGAGACTAGATCTGTAGGTCACTTTCTTTAAGAAATTGTAGAAGAGCTTGGTATACAGGTTTGTGGCATAACTGTAATATGGTGTTGACGCTAGCGGGAAAAGGAACAGACTGTTGAAGTAGGCGGCGGAGGAAGGAGGAACGGTGGGCTCGGTAGCGAGAGCAACTGAACAGGAGATGATTAAGGTCAGCGGTTTCGCCTGGGTCATCAGGACATACAGGGGAATCGATGAGACGTAGTCGGTGTAGATGCGCAGGGTAAGGGTCGAGTTCTCCCCGGTTCCGACAGAGGGCAGCGTTCTCTGAGCACTCGGCCTGTGTGATCGCGTAATCAAGCTTGGAATCATTAGGCACCTCTGCGCGTCTATCGGCCTACGTGCCTGACGTTTATTCACCTCATTCATTCCGCCTGGGGTTTAGGTACAAAATGGATCAAGGTGCTAAGTGCCCTGTACATTCTCTGGCGATATATCTTACATCAGATTTAATGCTTACAAGCCATTATCTAATTTATAACTTGGCACAAATATATAAAACTAATACAATACTTGTCCTGCACCGTGGCGTAGTGGGTTAAGGCGTGATGCTTTAGTTCTCTGCCTCGAAATGCGCTCCGGGATCGATCCCATCCCCGGGGGGATGCGGATTTTACGTCCCGGGTATAGGACCGGTGCCCACTTAGTGCGTAAGTACGATAATACGCTAGTTGCGAAAGCCAAATTTTCGGCTGGGGGTGCCGTGATGCTTACCACATCTCCTCCCCTTATCGGTTGGATGATCGCCCACCTCTGCCTTGTGTATGTGGCGTGAGGCCGGTAGTCGGGTTGGCAAGCTTTGGCCCACTATAGCTGTTACACCACATGTTAATTAATTAATTGATTAATAAAAAAACTTAATTTCCACGCGCAGAAGTCTCGTGCACGTCACATTGCTGCAGGTGTACGAGGTGTGATCAAATAATAACGGGGATTTTTTTAATGTAGTGCTCTTTATAAATCCAATTTTCAAAATGCTATCCTGTTGGTACACGATTCTCGATGTATTTTTGCATTTTCATTTGTTTTTAATATTTGGTTTATTGTTGAGTGTCGAAAAGTTTGTACGTGTTTTCGAGTGATCGACGAATTTTTTCATAATTTGCATTAAATTTCGCTGGTCAAATGGAGTAAAGTGGAGCACCGCATTTGAAATGTTGACTGTGGCTCTTGGCGAAACTATTATAAAAAGATAAGAATTAACGAATGCTAAAAATGTTTCAAAAGAGGGTCAAGAAGACGTTGAAGACTACGGCCGCTCTGGACACCCTGGCACATCAGCTACTGACAACAATGTGGAGGAAGTAAAGAAACTGGTTCTGGAAAATTGCCGAATCACCATCAGAGAGCTTGACCAAAATTATGGTAAAACCACTCGTGGAAACTGCATTACGATAACGCTCCCGCTCACATCTCAGTGTTTGTTTGTGACTTTTTGTTAAAAAAAATAATAAAAAAAACCGTTATGTTTTCTCAGCCACCGTATTCGCTGGACAGGCTCCTTGCGACTTGTCTCTATCCTCGAGACTGAAGAGAACCACGAAAGGACGTGGTTTTGCCAACCTTGATAAGAAAAAACTAATCTCTGAAGCAACTTCAGAAGTGCTTACAGGATTGGAAAAAGCGCTGGTACTAGAAAATTACATCTGAGAGGGAAAAAGTTGATGTTGAATAAAGTTTCCTTAAGAAGAAGGAAAATTCCTATTATTTTTTATCACAGGTGTAGGAGAAGGAAGGAAAAGAAATGACCCAATTCAAAGAGAACTTCTTTTCTGGGTTTCTTTATAATACAAAACAGTCTCTTAACTCTCATCGACAAAATAAATCCATCAAAAGCTGTTAAGTGAAAGCTGATAATGTATCTTAGTCAATTATTCACTAGTCAACAGTGGTTTTGGTACAGAAAAAGTACACGACAAAAGGTGAAATCAGAAAGTGTCCACCAGAGGATTAAAAGTTATGACCTACAAGCCATATAACATAGTTGCTGTATAATTTTTAAGTGCTTTGTGTTTGAAAGGACTGAGTTAGTACAGTGACCTTTTTGTTCTTAGCTTTAATGTGAAATATTTTTAAAGGTAATATGTAAGAGGGGATTTTTAATGAACCACAAATTAGGAAGTTAATGAATGGTAAGGACTTCAAAGAAAAATTAAGTCAGAACTTGCATCCTGGCGTTCCTTAAAGGATGTGTTGAAGACTTCCTAGGGAGAACAAGAGTAGAAAACAGTGACATATTAGTGGGAATTCTTTTAGAGAACAATAAAAGCTTTTAATGCAGAATATCACTTAAAATTCACTTCCTTCATTCTCATTTAGATTTCTTTCCTACCAATTTGGGAGCGGTTAGTGACGAACACGAAGAAAGGTTCCATCAGGACATTTTGGAACGGAGAGCCGCTATAAAGGTAGATGGAAGCCTTCGATGTTAAGTGACTACTGTTTTCTTTTGAAGCGTGAAGGATATTGTGACTTTGTAGATTCGTAGAATTAAAAGGCCGAGTTGCAGAAATTAAAAATCTCTTTTATTTCCGTAGAAATACTCTTATAGATTACAGCAGCATTACATTACATACACCATCATTCTACCAAGGTCGATCACAATAACAGTGACAGCAGATTACATCCGTAACTCTCGTTACAACAACACAGCTGTCTTTTCATTTCACAACTGCAACTGTCCTGCTAGCGTGTCACAATCCCTTTCATATCTCCATTCATGATTACCAGACTGTTCTCTCAATCACTAGAAGTTACTGGAAAACAAGGCATCTAGTTACCTAATTCGAACATTCTATCACCTTCAAGAAACGTAACTTAATCTACCCGGCGATGCCTTTGCCTCAGTTATCTTGCTTGCCGGCACTATCTGTTTACACAAGTTCGTAATCTACGTGAAACCTATCCGTTCCTTTGTGTGCCAAGCCGCCTTTTCGCGATCGGGTTCGCGACAGTCTATATATATATCCCACAGGAAGAAGTTGTCATAAAAAAGACTAAAACCTCCACCATCAACATCATCATCGAGCAAATGAATATTGCAGTTTTTCTTGTTAAAATGTACATTAGGCCCAGGAAACTGGAGTAAGATAGTTTTATGACATTAAGTATGTTATATATGGTATAAATATAATGTACACTACCCTTGTCTCTGTTTTTAGATATGGGTATTTAAAAACCTCCTAACAAAAAATTGGAGGTTGGTAGCGAAAAGCTAACTGAATTTTCAGAATGAGCAGGTCCAAATTAGTTAGGTCCACCATATTCTATCTCTCTACCTGATTAAAAAAAATTATTGAGCAGTGATAATGTGAAATGTGTAGTGTTTAACGCCCGCTTTTACTACATACGGCACCGCAGGCGGTGACACTGATGATACATGAGATGAAGATGGAGCACCGGTGGAATGATATGGCAAGGGAAACCGGAGGTCCCGGAGAAAACCCGCCCCAGCGCCGTGTTGTCCATCACAAATCTCACTTTGCGGTCGCCTGGGATTGAACCCGGGCCGCCTTAGTGAGAGCCAAGCGGTCTAACCACAGCAGTGATGATGGTACACACCACGAAAGTATATTGAATGCTATTAAATGCATCTCGCTTGATAAAAATATAATCGAATAACGCATCCGTTGTTTCTGAAGTCACAACCCCCGATATGACCAAAGAAGTTAAAAAGTATTGCATGCAAAGGAATTGGGGTACAGGAATTAATAATCCAGTAAGATGTAGAAGTTTCCGGGCTTACTGACCGTGGTCTAGTAGGAGAAACTGAAGTTCCTGACGTTTCGCTAGTACGTGCGTCGAGCATCTTCAGAGGACTCATTAGAGTGGCTCCGGCATAGCGCACCAATTATATATAGGCGGGAGAGAATCCTTTAGAAAGCCCAGAAAGCTCTACTCCTTACTGGATTGACGCCGGCCATGAAAGCCTAAGTTGTTACAACAAGAATTAATATTTTGTGACATTACAAAACATTTCATGATGACTTCTTGTAGTTTTCACACTCTGACTTGTTGCAGATATTCTGTAAACAGGACGTATGCTCGAACTTATACTCAAATTTCCACGAATTCGCAGTTTTTAATTGCTTTTTTTTTCTCCCATCAAATCAGTAAAGTTGATCAGAGAGCTTAAGACGGATAAGGCCGCCAAGTGAGTTTTATTGGAGGAAATTGTGTATGATTCAAGGGAGGCAAAAGACCTAATTTAATAATACCAATGGCATTGAAGACATGGCTGTAAAAACGCTGAGATTTCAATCGGGGTTAGAATGCTGCACGTGGACAACTGAAAGCAGTAAAAAAATAAGGAAGTGGAACAACTAGTTGATTAGTGTAGCACACAATTTCTTAACATGCGGATGTTCACGTTCCAGAGATGTAAAATGATCATTTGAAGGTCAGCACAGCAACAGATTTTATTGAGACTTTCTCAAGGCTATGGATTCAGGAGCTTGTTTATGCCCGGTAGTGTTGTATCTTGCCCTGCTGGATACCGGCTTCATTAACATAAAGTCGTCAAAGAAACGTAGGAAAGAAGCAAGGTGCAGAGCTGGCTTTGTGGCAGAAACAACCAGAAACTGTATGGAATCTGTATCTTGAACCTCGATTTCTCAAATTATGCCACATTTCAGTGGCGCAGAAATCATCTAGATAAACATCAAATAAAACTATCACAACAGTTTTTGTAATTGTAATTTTTATTTTGTACAAATAACTGATTTGAAAACTTACAGTTATTAACTTTCGAGGTGACAGAACACAAGTTTAAAATGCCTGAAGGCGTTTACAGCGCGCACACTACCTATAGCTTAAGAACGACGAAACCCTTTATAAAATTTTTGTAGAGTTGCCTTATGGTTTAATTACTTCTCCTTAACGAACGGAAATGGGGATTAACGTTTTAAAACTGCAAATATTTTGTTATTGCTAAGTTTTCTGATAATGCTGCGTAACAGAAGTTTATGAACGTCAATTTTATGTGGTTCCATATTTCATATTATGATCATTTACATATTTATATAAATGTTTCCTCATTTGTATATGTAAACCATATTTACTTCCTCTGCTATATACTTGCAGTAAATGGAAGAAGTATTTTATTCCACCCGAAAATTCGATACAGACATTTCAACGAAAACGAGTTTTGAGTAACCTGTGTCCAAAAGGGACCATTTTTAGAAAAAGGTCTCTTTATTGTAATTTACGTCCTCCAACACTAGGTCATATAGGACTTTGAATGAATTGGGCGAAATGCTCAAATGAGGCCGGGGTCCATGGAGTTGAGAGTTACCTGATATTCGTCTATCAGGATAAGGGAAAACCCCGGGAAAACCTTATTCAGGTAACTCACCCTAACCAAGATTCGAGCTCGGGACATCTTGCACGTGAGGCAGACACGCTACCATCTGAAAATAGGTCTTACGTGAGTGTATGTGCTTGAGTGTAAACACCATTCTCAAAAAAAGGAAGAATCGTTTAAATACCAAACTGTGCATTTTAAGATCAGCGTCTACCAGAGATGTACACGTAGATAAGTGTCCCTCTAAAGCTACTGCTTACATAAAAAATTGAATGTTTGATTCTCTCAAAAATAGTTCTAACGATTTTAATTGAATTACAAAATGCCAAGATATTTTCATGATAAATGAATGTATATTTTGAAATTTATGGGAATAGTTTCTGAAATCGTCTTTATTTTGAAAGAGTTTTTCATGACTGGTAAACTGCAAAAGGCAGATAAAATCTTGCTACACAAATAGTGTACAAATATTTTTGGAGAACTGGAGTTAACCATTTCCTTAGATGTTACTATTGGTTTGAGTTTTTCAATAGTTATCTATACTTTATTCAAATAGGAAGTCGTTGTTCGTATTTTTTGTCTTGTTTTCCGTCCTGCTCATGCAAATGTAGCGGCATTTCAAAGCCATTACATAGCGACCAGCTCTTAAAGATTTAACTGTTGCTTTATTCCCGCCATAGCTACTAGAAAATATGTAATAAAGTCTTTTCTGTTAACGTTTATCTCGATTAACTTGAAGAATAAGCTTTGTACAAGAGTGAGTGGAGAAAGTTATGTGATTAGACACATTACATTGCTGTTCCGGTTTTCCAAATATGAGAAAAAAATGTTGTTTTCAGCAGCTTCTCACTTTCAGGATCCCAGTTGGAATTCTAGTTGAGTGGGTTTATACTTTCTTTTGTTGTATGGTGTACCATGAGAGGTGATAGAGGTCGTGAGTGGGAGGTCCAACATTCAACTCCCTGAAACATCATCGTTCCGGTCTCTGTTAGTGTCTTTTTTTTTTTTCAGGTTTTCTGTAAGTGGCGAATGTTGGGGCGGTACCCTAAATCAGGCGTGCAATTTTCTCTTTCAATTGTCATTTCACTTCATGTTACCTCCCGTGGTGCTACATAATGTAAAAGCAGACAGTAAAAGAAAAAAAAAGGAATATTTCTACGTTATAAACCATTTTGTTACAAGAGCAATTAACAAATAAGAATGCTGGTTCTATGGTCTGATTTTAGTGTTCTAGCTTTCAAATCCAGGGATCTTGGTTTCGATTCCCGGCTTTAGAATAGGAAATTTTCTCTATCCAGTAGTATTTGTTACCGTCCCTGTGGTTTGAATGACCAAATAAGTGTGATTTAATGTTTACAAAGCAATAACAAAGAGAACACAGTTCAAAGGGTAAATGTCATTATCCATTGAAAGTTTTTTCAAAGGTAAAGCCACTGTTATCACTTAGTATTAATGACCTGCCCCAATTAAAGTGACGCAGAAACAAAGGCGCATTTATGTTGACAGTTGATTAGCATTCACTGCAGTCCATTATACTTTCATTTCACCTGAACATTAATGGGGAGAAAGGAGAAAAAGAGATAGAGAGAAAAAGAGAGAAAGGGTGATGCCTAAGAACAAAATGAGATAGAGCAAGCATAACATACACAACAAAACGATAGATTAACACGTGTTTGTAGTGAGGTATTGTAGTTCATCAGTAAATTCGAAGGAGACATTCTAACGGAAATACACGTTATAAAATTATAAGTAAAACGAAAATAGTTTTTGGAAAAGATGAATTCACGTGCAGGTACATTCTCACCGGTCTCTTGCGTCAAGTTTAGAATTTCTAAGATGACCCTGTAGTATTTTTCTCTCTTGTGCAGTACGTTTCAAACGAACAATTACTAAGTCAAAGGTCATTAAAAGGTTTTCACACCCAGAAACTTCACTACATATAAAATATTACTGTGGAGGTTGCTTAGAGGCTTGGTGCTAACTGTAAACATAGCTCTATACATTGGCAGTATTTTAATAAAATGTCAAGGAAAATAAAGACGTCCAACGTACACTATCGATTTACGAAAGCCGTTATTTCGTTTCTCGGCTGTTTCTTAGCTGTTACATATCCACTCTGAGAGTAATGCCTCTGTGGCATAGTACTACCTTAAAAAGGTAGAAAATTCGTATTTTAAATTGTTTATATACTCCGAATATTGTCATGCTCACTATTCCTCAACGCACAATGGATTTTGTTGCTTGAAAACGGAAACCCACAGAAGCTGAAAGAAGCTACTACAAGTTTTAAGTTAGCAACGCCATTATATTACCATTCCATGAATCTGTGCCGTCCTGTCAGGTGGTGTAGTGATGTAGAGCGTTTTTCTTTGGTTTCCTGTCACGGAATGCGCCCGGATCGATGCTACCTCTGCGGCTTGCGGATTTTACGAGGGTTGTTCAATAATGAATGATCATAATTTTTTACAGGCATACTTTTTCGCACTAAAATTCTATCTTATTATGTTCTGTTAGCTTACTGTGAAACAAACATGCCGTAGTAGTTTCATTGTTGGTACTCCTGGTTCCCGCCTGTGAGAACCAGGCAAGTTCAGACATGTTCAGTATCGCCTACCGCTGCAATGGAGGTAACATGCAGTTAAATTTGATGTTAGAGGAAGATCCGGAGTTTCTTTCAAACGTAATCACTGCTGAGGAGACTTGGCTACTTCATTTTGATCCTGAGAGCAAACAGCAAAGCTCAGTGTGGAAATCGCAATCATCAACCCCCCAAAAAGAAAAAGTGGTTGCTTCTGTTGGGAAAGTTATGGTCATCTCTTTCTTTGATATTCATAGAATGGTTTATCAGCATGTTGTACCTGCACACACATCAGTAACTGGACAATACTACAGGGATGTTCTGAAAACATTGCAGATCCATATCCGACGCAAAAAAAAAAAAACATATTTCCATGAAGCAGGCTGGATGCTGCACCAAGAGAATGCGCGGCTGCCAATATTTTAGCTGAATATCTTGCACAAATCAACGTGAAGTGCGTCCCTCGCCCGCCCTATAGTCCGAATTTAGCCCCATGTGACCTTTTTCTATTTCCTAACTTGAAGAAAAGCCTTCGTGGGAGGCATTACCCATCATCAGAAGCAGTGGTGAAGGTTGCGGAGGCGATTTTGAAGGATGTTTCAAAAATGTTTTCCAGCATTTCTTTGAAGACTGGCAGAAGCGCTGGGATAGGTGCATCGCATTCAGGGGAGACTATTTTGAGAAGGTCCGTCAAAATTATGAGGGTGAGTAAAGGTACGTTGTCAAAAAAAAGTGATCATTCTTTATTGAACAGCCCTCGAAAGTCCAGGGTATAGGACCGGTGCCTACTCAGCATCGTGAGGAAATTGAGGAGCTACGCTAGGTAGCGAACCCTTGTCTGGAAAGTCAACTTTCCAGTTGGAAGTGCCGTGATGCTGACCACATCTCCTACCCGTATCGGTTGGATGATCGCCCACGTCTACCTGCGTATGTGGGCGTGAGGCCGGTAATTGGGTTGGCAGCCTCAGGTCCACTTTGTGCTGTTACGCCATGAGTTTACCTTACTTCACTGTATATGGCACTTCAATTATGTATCGGATTGAGACAATTGTGGCACCTGCGGTAGCACAAGGTGATAGTCTTAACTCCATGCCAGTTAGTTCCTGTCAGCGCTATCCTTGCCACATGACTATCAGAAGTACCAACTACCGAGAGATCTAAAAAGGTAGAAACCGGCTGCGCGGTGTTTTGCCTGTCCGCACCTAAGGCGCTCTTTGCCGTCTGCCGCTGTCGTGGATGAAACTATTTTTATATGCTTTACTTAGCCATATTGTTAAATGAGATGCCGAACTGGCCACCGCAGTTGTGCATACATGTTTGGCAGCTCTAGGAAACTGTCGAACACTTACCGTAATTCACGTTGAGAATTGCTAGGCATTTCTCCATTACTGGAGAAAGAGTTATAGGCCCAACTGTTTCGAGTCAGCAGTTGACCCCGTACATACTCGTACGTGAATACAATTTTGCCCCTAATTTTTAGAGAATTAACAGACATGGAGCGTAATTTTACCCTTTTTCAACAAGACTCTTCAGCAGCTCATACAGCCAATCTTTCGATGAGAACAATTGAAAATGTGTTTCAGGACAGAATTATTAATAGGGATTTGTAGCTCCCTCAACCTAACCCCCTGGGATGTCTATCTCTGGGATAACTTGAAACATTAAGTGTACAAGACAAACCCACACGTTCTGTAAGGATTAAAACAAAATATCCGTCAGAAAAATGCATTTCTCAACGTGAGCTACGGCGAGTAACGACGGTCAGCATCTCCTTTAATAACATTAGTAAGTAAAGCCTTAAAGTAGTTTTAAAAATTGCCTAGTTTGATCTGCGCCTTTCTATGGGAAAGACAGACGGCAACGATCGCCGAGGTCGCAGAAAGGCAAAACACTGCGCAGTCGGTTCCGACGCTTTTGGATCACTCGATACTGTGTACACTACTATGCTGTAGTGAAAAGTGAGAAATAACTCACATAACACTGTTTTGTAATGTAAACCATTAGCGGAAAATTTTGTTTTGATATATCACCTTTGTTATTTACTTCCCTTTGTTCATGATTAAAATCAAATTAATATTTTTTGTAACAATGTAACTTGCGTTACAAATAGACGCCTTTGTAATGTGGTGATAGCATGTCTGCCTCGCGTTCAAGAGATCCTGAGTTTGAATCTCGGCCAGGGTGTGTTATCCAGGTAAGGTTTTTACTGGGGTTCCCTTATTGTCGGGTACCGCTAAGCTCTGTGGACCCTGGGCTCATTTGGACATCATTCACCCATCGTTCTATGTGATTTAAATATGTAAAAAGCTAATTAAAGAAAAATGACGAGAATTCAAAAAGAAGTCTGGTAATGAAACACTAAAAGTTAAGGAGTCCATGAGTACTGCGATTGATATTTTGTTTATTTTACAAGCACAAATTAAGTTTTTACCAAGTAGCCATTTTATTTATTATTGTTAGAAGACAAAGTGAAAGTAAAATACCTGGGAATATCTGTTCCTGATATGCACATAAATAATAGAAAATATATGACGGTTACCCACATAGTAATTAAAAAGTACATTAACACGAAAAATTAATGGTTCTTTTAAAGTGTATTTGAAGTCAAAAATACTTTATTCTGCGTTCCAGGCGTTTTATTTGATGTCGATATCACTGATCAGAAAAAGGTGTGATAGATTTAGTTCACGTGGATGGAAACTTCAAGGTACATGCGCGAGTACCTCAAGTGACATGTTGCTTGTTAATATGTAAATTTTCAATAAGTCGACTAAGCATCCGAATCCGGTGGACGTCTATGTGCGTTACTTAAGTCCATATGTTGCTCGGTAGTCTGTTTGTATATGTTACCGTAGCTCGATATTTGCTTGAGAAAAAAGTCGGCTGAACTTCCGAGTCTAACGGACGTGATCAGTTCTACGCTGTCATTGTATGCGGTGCTTAGTGCCAGTCGATGTGCAAATAAAAAGTGACAAGTAATGGCAGTGGCATACATATTACATCATATAACTCAGCATCATTTCAACTATTTCATTCACCATCAGATATCTCCTATCCGGTTGTTAAAGATCGTTAATTAATCATCTTTAAAAAATCGGCGAAGTAATGCGGTATTACCAGTGCATTCATGCTTTAGCCACCACTGCCAACTAGCATACTGATTATGACAGTATATAGGCGGCTATGCTTTTATGTTTCTAGTACTCCCTAATAATGTGTGTAATTCTTAACGCCCGCTTTTACTACATGCGGCACCGCAGGCGGTGACACTGATGATACAAGAGATGAAGATGGAACACCGGTTGAATGAGATGGTGAGGGAAACCGGAGATCCAGGAGAAACACTCCCCCCAGCGCCATGTAGTATTACGTATATAACCAAATATATATTTATAGAAATAGTCATTTCTTCCACACTAGCTCTGGGTTGCCTAAGGTTTGAATGAGTAGAGCCAGACTGAAAAATTCAATGCCATAGCTGGGATTTGAACCACGGAGACCGGGAAATCCTTATGCTATGGCATTGAATTTTTCAGTATGGCTCTACTCATCCAAATACATCTTCATAGTTGTCCTCTCCAGAGTGTTCACCTTCGCAATCCGTTTTCTATGACAAAATTATAAACTTTGTTTATTGTGTGTCAAAATCTAAATTATAGCATCAGTTTAACAAAATTGCTATTCTGATAAGTTGTAAGTTAAGTTGCATTTTTATTAACATTGAAAACTTTGGTAACTCTGCTCCTTTATTTTTGAGATATAAGTTTAGTTTCACGTGCAAAGCCACCACGAATAGATCCTGCGCACACGACCTTTAACGTATTTGTAGTGGAACAAATAAATATGCAAGTTAGTGTAACCATAGTAAAGGCTGGCCCCGTCACCTGCCTGCCGTGCTAGGGGTCCCGGGTTCGATTCCCGGCGTTGGGGATGGGGATTTTTCTCCGACCAAGATAATTCCCCATCTTCCCCAGAATCTGGAAGTATGAATGAGAGTGTGAATGTGTGTGTAATCTAATGATTAAAACCTAACGAATACCAGTTAACACCTTCGATATGTTCCAAAGGAGAACGGCCGTCGATATGGCCATTGTATTTGCCCGCCTCGGTACCGTAGATGGTAGCATGTCTGCCTCACGTTCAAGAGGTCCCGAGTTCTAATCTCGGTCAGCGTGAGTTACCTGGATAAGGTTTTTCCGGGGTTTTCCCTTATCCTTCAAGACGAATGTCGGGTAACTCTAAGCTCCCTGGACTCTGGACTCATTTGAGCATCATTTCACCCAATTCATTCACCGTCCGATATAACTTAACGTTGGGGCGGACGTAAATTACAAAAAAAGAAAATAAATAAATAAATAAATAAATAAATAAAAATGACCCATTGTAGTTAAAGGCGGAGTATAAATGGAAAAAGTTAAATAAAGTTCTTAGATAAAAACTTCCTTTGAAATATATACCAACAGCATCTATTCCGAAATTCTCATATATTTACTGTGCATTCAATTAAGAAATTGTTTGTAATCCTTCCCATAACTAGTGTATGACTGTTTTGTAATTAGGAATAATTCTGCATTTTCGGATTCTACTAAAATACCTTCCATTTCTGCTTTTAATATCAATATATATTACGCCGGCTTTTACTGTATGTGACATCGCAGGCGGTGACACTGATGATACATGAATTGAAGATGGAGCACCGGTGGAATAAAATGGTGGGGGGAAACCGGAGATCCCGGAGAAAGCCCGCCCCAGCGCCGTGCTGTCCACCAAAAATCTCACATGCGGCGGCTGGGATCGAATCCGATATTGATTCCTATATATCAATAAGGAAACACTATATAAGCACATACATAGAGAGGCATCATAAAAAGAAAACATAGTTTTCCCCTTTACAGTAATTCTCCAGAGAGTAAAATCATATTAATTTTATTTTTTGTGTAATGGTTACAATTTGAGGTTACTTTAACTTCTGTGGTCATATCGTGAGCTTTGGCCTGAGAAACTTAATTGGTGTGGCTTTTAAGCTCTGGACTGTGTGTTTATTCTCTTTTTATTTTGAATACACTCATATTTCACCGCCGAATTAGCTCTACCAGGCTCTGTAGAGGATGAGATATGATTCTGGGAAAAAGAAAAATTCTCATCTCAGCTGGGAAACTATCCTGGACCTCTCAACATTCCACCTCAGCACACTATTTCCTTATGCACAAAAATAAAAGAAAAAGCATGAAGTCAATTTATGCATAAATTATTACGTCATAAGCTTATTTCATAACCTACTATTATTATCCTGCTACTCAAAACGTTACCGTGTCTTTATCTTTGTTAATAGAAACCTCTCAGATAGCGCACTGATTACTCCACGTGGACATAACATCTGTCATTTGTGATTCCTTTGCATTTCATTGCCTGAACTGATGAGTTCATTGCTGCTTATCAGACATCTGATGCTTGTATTATAAGATAAAGCGATGGTAACCTTTTAAGCAGCACGATTATAACTATTTCTCCACCACGTATAGTAGGTGGATGTACTGTATTCCACTCAAACTTTCCAAGTGATGATTTCACCAGGAATATCTGTTTTGAGGTTCCCTGAACTCAGAAAAGCATTAAAAAATCTGTCTGTGTGTGTATGTGCGTGTGAACAGCACAACTCAGAAATTAAAAGTTGGTCAAAACAAAATTTGATGTTTCAGTTGAACATCTTCCAGGGAAACAACATAAAGATTTTCAAGAAAATCCCCTCCCTAGACTCATCTTTATGTGGAACTTTTTTTAAAAAAAGAGTGTTTCCATTTTCTCATTAATATATCTAATAGTAAAATACCTTAAGCTTAACATATTTTCAGAAGAAAAATAAGCGTATACGCCACATTTTCTGGAAATAAGCTTTGAGGCCAGCTTCAATTTGAATGACCTTTGTATAACTGGAAAATTGTCAAGAGATACACGAAAACTTAATGCACAAAACACGTAGATTTCACTAAAGGACATTTTTATGTCAAATAGTTTTGTTTTTTGTGGAAACAACTATTTTTATTCCTTCCTTTTGACTGTTTTAATTGTCCAATATTTACACTTTTCTGAAATGGGAAGTATCTTTATTATTTTTTTCTTTTTTTCTTCTCCTAGGCAAACAAGAACAGCCGTTTGACTCTATTCTCCTAATGGTATTGCATCTACACCAGAATTTGTAGTAATGTTTATCTCGATTAACATGGACTAAGCAGAACAATTAGGGTTTGTAAGAATAGCTGGTGCAGGATTAAGCAGCAAAAGCCATTTGAGTGCAACACATAAATTTTGTAATTAAAAATTGAAATTAGAAGCTTAGACGTTAATTGTGTTGCTGTCGATTGAAGGACAGACAGGTATTTGTGCACCTGGATACGTAATTAATATGGGCTCAGTAAGAATTAGTGAGGTATCAGAGTGATTACCTATCTTGACCAGAAAGGATAATAATGGCCTTTGCTGTATGACCGGTTCAAAGCGTGATCATTTTCCACTTGAAAGAGTACCACTATAGTTTATTGCGAACTGGAACTTTCCGTTAACATCAGTTACTGAGTCCTAAATAGGGAAATGGTTACCATCTGAATTCTCGCCTAGCTCCATGCCAGGATATGAACTGACGGCCACACTGCACCATCGCAAGTTGCATTCCCTACCGAATGTATCGTAAAATGTTGACTATGACCTTCACAGATTTGGACGAAAGCCGAGTTCGCTGAATATTTGACTAGTCGAGATGAGAAACGTAACCTTGACGTAAAAGTACTTTGCCATCGCTATTTCACTATAACTCCGTATAATATACATACAAATAGCTCACTTATCTTTCTTGCTTGCTTACTTTATTATTCATTTTTTAATTAGACTACTTTACGTAGGTTTTGAATTTTGTGAAACAAAGGTCACCAAAAGCTTCGTAAACTGTGTAGTTTATTGTCTGGATACTTCTGAAAGAGATTTACTGATTTTTTATTATGTAAACAAATAGTGTCGCGTCTGGCGGCCGACAGAGGTACTGTCGGGCGGAGATAAAAAGCTTGCCGAAACAGATGAAGATACGGCGGAGATAAATGGCTTGCCGAAACAAATAAAATTAGATCATTTGAAGGTTCTAGTGTTGTCTTGTTTGTTACAGAAAACATCGGTAATTTCTCGAACAGTGAGCAGCCGCGAGTCGTAAATAGAGTCGAAATGGAACTTGATAATCGTGCAACTGTATTTTGAAAGTGAACTCTTTGTTTGAGGGTGTGGCAGACGAACTGGAATATTGTAATTGTCTATGTGACGTAATTCTGCTACTGTAATGGTCGACCAAAATGTATTTCTACGGAAATAAAGAACATTTTGAATTTCTACAAATTAGACTTTTGATTTTACGAACCCACAAAGTCACAATATAAACGCTAAAATGAACGAATTCTCTGGATTCTAAGCTATATTAAAACTCAATTTTAATACGATCAAACCAGGTGCCAAAGCAAAGTCAAAGCCGTCATAATTTTGAAAGAAGTTGAAGGTATGTGATGCGTTATACTCACGTAACTTCCTCTACTCTTGTACAGACTCATATTAAAAATATTTATTGTGTATCTACTACACATTAATCAAAATAACGACGATTTGTAAACGTTGTCTTATCGTATATTTTCTTTAGGCTCAATGGGAATTGGAGAATGCGTTAGGGTTAAGTGATAGTTGAATACTTTTTTTGCAATTTACGTCCTCCAACGTTAAGTCATATCGGACGATGAATGAAATGGGTGAAATGATGCTTAAATGAGTCGGGGGTGCATGGAGCTTACAGTTACCCGACATTCGTCCATCAGGACAAGGGAAACCCCCGGAAAAACCTTACCCAGGTAACTCACCCTGACCGAGATTCGAACTCGGAACCTCTTGAACGTGAGGCAGACACGCTGCCATCTACGCTACCGAGGCGGGCGTTGAATACTTAAACAGTTGGTTACTATGTGATGACTCTGAAATTCTGTTCTCTTTACTTAACCAGGGGGAAAAGTAAAAGTTCTTATTTGAGAAATATATAATAACAAAGTTTAACACGGAAATGGCTAGGTCCAGAAGATACGCATTTCTTTGTATAGTAAAATTATGTCTACCTCTTAGTAAACGTTATGGAAGTCAGCCAGAGAAGAGAACTTCTAAAGACATTCAAGACAAATATTCCCTTTGTCGTAAAGATGTCTTAAAATGTAGTATTTTAATCAAAATCGTAATTTTCTTGATAATCTTTGTCTTGTACTCTTGGAAGCTGCTGAACTTAAATAACTTCGGTACTTCACTCACTCTTTGTTTTGAGTCATGATGTTCTCTCACGCACTCTCAAGAGAGAGCGAGAGAGAGAGAGAGAGAGAGTACTTTCTAGATGTGTTTTTGGATTGACGGAATCACAGAACATGTATTTTCAGTTCAAATTTTTGTGTCATTTTTGGGTGGAGTATATAAGATACTTGACTGTGTGTGGTAGAGAAAATAAAAACATGTCCAACATTCTGGAACAACAGGAATTAAGCGATGATAGCGTTCTTGCTCGGCTTGGACCCCAAGTTTGGGAAGATTACTGACAACAGGATTTGCTGCTTTTTACATGAGTCCAATTCGTACTTAAGCGGCGCTCAAAGAATTATTTGGCTACTGTTTAAAATGCACCATCTTTGTTCAACCACTCCACCGGGTTTATAAAGTGGATCACTTTATATCTTGCTCTTGAAAGGTCCCGTGCCCTCAACTCGTTAAGATTAGTTCGCTCCGATATAAATTATTGCATATAGTTTCTTTATGTTTCCAAGGCAGATGTTGAACAGCAGTTTATGTATCTCCTTCTCAAAATACAGTTGCTAATGAAGACTGCTTACTGTTCGCCAACGCAAAGAAAGTCCCTAAGAGGAATGTGCCACCCTTACACGCTGGGACAAGAACAGTGAATCTGTGTGACAGAGAACGCATGCTACACAAGGAGACTAATCATTAAAAAAACATGCGTCCTATTTACTCAGTAAACTAAAACCGAGAATTATTCACAAAAGTAGAATGCGTCAGAATTGTTTTGAATGGCCTGAGTGACATGAACTTTCCGGGGCACAGTATTGAAACCTTCTCCAACACCCCTGCATCTCATTCCCCAGGGACTTTCTTTGCTGTGGTAAACTGTACTTCTCTTTCTGAGACTCCTGGCCGAGATTTTGGGTTGTTTCGCCCATACGACATAGGCAAGCATTATATGGAATAATTTCGTAAATAATCTACTCAAGCTCATTGTGGATCGATGTTTTCAATACGTAGTATATGGATGTGCTATTATTATGCTAAGTGATGCCGTAGAATGCACAGAGACACCTCACAGAGAATTTTAGGTGTAGGTAACCGTCTTCTGGAGTCGCTGGCTTCTGGTCCAGAAAGAAACCGTCCTGTGGAACTTATGAATGACCATGTCACTCATCATTCTGATACCGAAATTATGGGATGCAATGTATAAGGAATCGTAATGAATTTGAAAGGAATGTATATTTGTGTGGATCGCGTGCAGGTGCAGTTGAGTCGAATAGCAACGGGGTTGAATAGTTGTTTTAACAAAAGAAACGTAAGAAACCGTGTCCTTAGCAGAGTTCTAAAGGGTAGCACTTGACTCTATTTGAATAGATATTCGTCGGACCCTTAATAATGGCATGGCGGAGAATAATAATCACAATGGACCAAATAGTTACAAAGGGAATCTTTGTGTGAAAAGAGGGCTTCCAGAAGTGAAAGTCACACACCCACGCGCAGCTGTGAGGGCACTCAGTCCTCGGCGTGAAGCCGATTACGGCAGTCCTCATCTTCTGTCTTGGTCGAGGGCAGACCAGAGGTGATGAGAGAAGATATTTGTCGGTTCATATGTGCGTGAAGAACGAATTAAGTTTTATAGAGTAATAAGCATTTCACATATAGTAACTCTAAACAGTGATATTAGTAACCCTTGGTCGGCAACTTCAAGTTTGATGTTATGATAAAAGAAGCAGTTATTAAATCAGTTTGAAACGGTCATTCAAACAATCTTTCTCATACATACCCACGCATACCCTGAGAGAACCTCATTGCTCAACCCTGAGCTACTATTACATTTGTATCAAACTGTCCCGCCAACGTGGAACTGTGCGCCACACATTATATCTGCTTCAATTCACACAGGACCTTCTTGCGCGTGTCAAGGCTGCGCCGTGGCTCAGTGGTTAGACCGCTTGGCTCTCACCAAGATGGCCGGGGTTCGATCCCAGGCGAGCGCAAAGTGAGATTTGTGGTGGACAACACGGCGCTGGGGCGGGTTTTTTCCGGTATCTCCAGTTTCCCCCGCCATCTCATTCCACCGGTGCTCCATCTTCAGCTCATGTATCATCATTTTCATCGCCTACGGTGCCATATGTATTAAACGCGGGCGCTAAACACTACACATTTTTGTGCGTGTCATAATCACTCAAACGTCAGTGTTCTGAATAGTACACAGCGCAAAGTTCCAGCTTTATCACATGCAACTGCAACAGACGCTGTGGCATCCGAATGCTGGAGTGGCTTTTACTATATGCGTGATACGACAAACTGAAGAATTCAAAACTATTTGTTAAACTATGTTATTTACAGATTCCACAACGTAGACCAAGCAAATCGCTACAACATGGACTATTAAAGCGATACAGGCTCTCACTGTTAGTGAGAGATGGCTATAGGACACCAATTTTCGGGCTGTTATGTTGAAACAGAGCCCCTTTACTATCCTCTCCACAAGCGCTGCCAGAAGCCTCGATAACTGGTTTTGTGTAGTGTCCCTCAACTTGGAAATGTTACAAGAATTTGGCGGCGTCATCCATAAAACTAGATTTTAGTATTAATTTTAGTTCTATTTCCTTCAGTTTCTTGTTTACAGGTTAGTTTCGTCCCAAACAAAAACTAAGTTGTATGTTTACTGTCTTGGATTTTCTTCTAAACATGATTCAGGGATTTTAAGCGAATGTCATCCCTCTATCATACAGTATATCATCCAAAATATTTTCCAAAGTGTCATATAAACCGCCTCTCTGAGTCATATTTCGAACCAGTTTCTTCAACATTCCGCTAGGAATGATGATGTCTTAAAACGCCATTATTAAATGTTTCGGCCCTTCCGTCATAGGGGCGTGTCTAATATCAAGTAATTATGTGCACAATCTTCGAGAATGTTAGGGCGGCATCAGACACATACAAGTGCAATATCTGGTTTATTCTTTAACCATCTGGAATGTGAAATGTTACATGCAGCCCTTTTTTCTATAGAACTTGGAATAATTCCCAATGACACTCCCTTAAACATTTCCTTGAAGCATTTGTGACCAGAAGATAATAATTCTTCTTGGTCTGATTTGCTAGCTTCATATCAACTGCTTCGAAGCTTGTTAGACGTAACGGCTCGCAAACTAGCTTTAACTCTTCGAATACTTCAATAAACATCTACAAGCCCTTTCAGCTATCCAGCTGTTCAAACAAATGCCTAAGAGACAGTTCTCTAGAAAGGAAAAAGGTGCACAATTCAATGCTGTAGACTACCTATATATCGTTCTATTTGTGAAACCGCTATCTTTTTCTGCTGTCACAGCTAACTGAAAAGAAGAATATATTTGTCAGTGTGAAGTCCACTACGACTTTTGTGATATAATTTACTGAAGTGTTAGTCGATTTTAAATGACCTAGAATACAAATAACTAGATTCTGTTAATAATGTTGATTCCACCAGAGAATGTTTTGTGTACATAAGTTCTCTCTCTTCCTTACCATCAGAATAAATGTGTAAGGCTTCCGAGGTAATTTGTCTATTCATGAATTTTCTCATTGTAAAATTACTAAATCTTTAATTAATATTGTGGTAACCCACTAGGTTAAGCTAACATTTTGTCTGCGCGACAGCTCCACCCTCTCAAGCCAGGAGAGGAACAGCGTAACAGCGTAGGCAACAGGGTAACAGCCTAGGCAATTGCTCCCTAGAGGGGGATGGTATGGACCGGTATGACCACGCGGTCTTCTGGCGGATTTGGTCACTTTTAGCGTGGGTTTGGCGACGGAAACATCTCTCCGGGGCAAGACCATGTTAGCGTATGCATAATGTGCATAGAGAAAACACGTGGTGCAAGATTGTAACAAGAAACTTAGGATGTAAGCGCCACGACTGATTTGTAAGTAGAGTATTGCATTTTATTAAATAATCAGATTGTGGAAACTATATATTTCTTTGATGTTTGCTATATGTAAACCTATCGTTAGCCAAGCAACGTCCTGTATCGTGTCAGGCTACGGGATGGGACTTCGCTGAGAACCCACTGTTGCCAGACCTGATACAGGACGTTGCTTGGTTAACGAGAGGTTTACGTCCTAAGTTTCTTGTTACAATCTTGCACTACGTGTTTGCTCTATGCATATTATACACACACTAACATGGTCTTGCCCGGGAGAGATGTTTCCGTCGCCAAACCCACGCTAAAAGTGACCAAATCCGCCAGAAGACCGCGTGGTCATACCGGTTCCATCCCCCCTCTAGGGAGCAATTGCCTACGCTGTTACCCTAGGTTGGAGCTGTCACGTAGACCAAAATGTTAGCTTAACCTAATGGGTTATCACAATATTATAGGGCATTCGAAAGGGAGATTATCTCTCTAGATGGAGTATGATGCCATAAGCTTAGACTTAGCTTACTTTCCTACATTTTTTTTATTTTGATTCACGATAGGATTATTTTTCCTTTGGAGTTTTAGAAGTAAAGCTTCATTTACAATACCAATGTTTGATCTTGAACTATATAAAAATAATGTTAATATTTTATTTTATATTTTGTGTAGTTTATGTACTTGTTTCTTCTAAGCTAAATCATTTATTAATAATATTATTATGATTAGAATTTGTTATTTTTATTATTTGATGTCAATATCAGGTGAAATATGTATATATAACCATTTTTTTGTCTTTTGCAATTTGTGAAGGTGCACTAGGTTTGTCTAGTTTAGTGTCTATGATTCCAACTCATGGAAATAATTATTTTAATTAGTTTGGTTGATTAAAATGCCATGTTATATTTTGTATTAGTTTTATTAACCATTTTATGGTTTATTATATATCATTTCGTGGTTCATCTGTGTTTATCCTGCATTCTTTTTAGCTACACTTGTATTATTTTTGTATCATCATGTTGAAATTCAGTGCTAAAAGCTTGAATGATGACAGAAGCGATGACAAACGCTTACGAATTCTACCACTAAATAACCAAATGAGATGGCTATACGGTAACGTGAGAGGCCCATTGGGAGATCATGGGTTCGATTACTGTCAGTCCTGCCATTCCGTGGTTTCGCCAAATGGTAGACGAATGCTGGGTAATTTCCTTGCCACCTTTCTGTCCATCATTTCCTGATCTCATTCTTCGCTTTCATCTGTTTCAGCTTTGTAGGACCAGACGACGGCGGTTGGTATGTTGTGATAGGACGGTGGAGTTGGTGCTCTTCAGCAGGATTGCTAGGACTCCTTCCTTCCTAGAATATGTCCTCTATTTTCGCAATTTCTGTGTGGCTATGGCAAGTTTGGTAGGATCCATCGAGACCCCTTTCTTCCCAGGGGTCACGTTAGAAGCAAAAGGGTTGTGGTTAACTAGAAAATTCGCTAGGATACACTAGATAATTCACTAGATAATTTACTAGATAATAATCTAGGATTCACTAGACGGTTTCTAATTACTGGGGGTGTCTCGTCTGGTTACTACCAACTTATTATAGAATCAGCACTTCCGTTTTCACAATGTTCGGTTACTTCATTTGCAGTGATTGGAGGCACAATATTAAATAATTTTATATTTCGTTTTTTTTTCGCCTTCTTTTGAAATCCCTTTACTTGTATATATCTCGACAGTAGCTTACTTGGTTTAATATGAATTTTGCTTTAAGCGTTCCATTCACTCGTTTGCAACTTCTTGGTCCATTTGAAAACTAAATGTCATTATCGTGCGTCTATTATTTCTTTAGTGTATTATAATGACCCCTCGTTTATAGCGGCCATACGTGTGTATGAAATTACATCTTCTACAACAAATGACTGTCAAATTGTGTATATTTAGCATCTTCGAGAGATATTACTTTTCTCATTATTCATTTTCAGACTTCGCGATTTTAGTGGACCGTTAGCCTTTTAATGCGATACTGTTTGGAAGTGAGGTTGTTTTTTCTGTTTAATTCTCCACATCTCTATTATTACTTCGTTTACGTCACTGCTTGGAGGGCGTTTCTTCGATAATGTTAGCTATTCTTGTTTTGTGCTACCATATTATTAGCATATACCGTTTATATGCATTTTTGTTTCGAACGGTTCGAGCACCAAAGTATAGCTTTTGGCATCATTAATACGAAACTGAACCCAGTTATTTAGTCCCTCTACAGCTGATCGCAGTTTTAGCCTTGTTAATTATCTATCTCACTCTATCCCACCTCGGTATTGGGCTGATATTATTGGACAAAAAGGTCACCATCGCTGCTTGATAACAGAATTCTCTCAACTGCAGTATTTGAAATTTCTTTGGCTTGTTTGGCCTATCATTGCTATAGATTTTTACTTTTTGTAGCATGTTCTTGGTAGGTGGAGGTGTCATTTCATTGCACCCAAAAATGTCAGTAGAAATATATGTTTTGAGACTAATTGGATAAATAAAAAAATAGAAAATAGTCGTTTTTACGCCCTTGTGTGTGTGTGTGTGTGTGTGTGGGTGTGGGTGTGGGTGTGGGTGTGGGTGTGGGTGTGGGTGTGGGTGTGGGTGTGTGGGTGTGTGGGTGTGTGGGTGTGTGGGTGTGTGGGTGTGGGTGTGGGTGTGGGTGTGGGGGTGGGTGTGGGTGTGGGGGTGGGTGGGTGGGTGGGTGGGTGGGTGTGTGTGTGTGTGTGTGTGTGTGTGTGTGTGTGTGTGTGTGTGTGTGTGTGAGAACAGTATAACTTATAAACGAAATTGATTAACTTAAGATATGTTCATATCAAATGAAATGTTGGTATATCTTGAATTTTCTGGGGAAGTCCTCTGTAGCCCTCTTCATTTTGAATGCCGCCTGCGGTGCCGTATGTAGTAAAAGCGGGCGTTAAACACTACACATTTCATTTCATTTTGAATGACTTTTTCATAACAGGCAAACCGCAGGAGATAGATAAAATCTTACTACGTAAACATGTAGATCTCGTTAGAAGATACAATTTATGTAAAATATACACCATTTAACATAAAAACAGAATCTGGAAGCGTATATTTTTCTAAATACACGCCATTTCCACGGCCAGTTTACAACGGTCTCACGGAACGCGTTTCTTAAGCTAAAAGTAAATAAGTATGTCTTCAATTACGAATTCATAAACATATGTGGCGGCTCTCGTTCTGCAATTGCAGCATTCTACAGGTTAACAGAAAGTGTACTGTTTGTTCTCTGTCTGAAATTAACAAGCCTCTTAGTTTACCATATCATGTCAATACTTTACATTTAAGTTCTGAGTAGGTACTATTTACACACATAGTACCAACCAGTAATGATGGTCATTACAGTTCTTACGTCCCGATCATCGTTTGTTATATTATTTCTCTGTATTATGAAACTATTTGAATTAAAAATTTGGGGCTTTTACGGTTATGTTAAATAAATTAGTTCCTACCTTCCTCATGGATCATTTTTTGCAAAATTTGACCTTTTTTCTTAGGACAAACTGCATGTATTAGAGATGAATTCACTTAGCTCTCGCCACACCAGTTTAAGGAAAAAATATGACGACGCCGCAGGACTGCGATTTTTTTTTTTAATTTACGTCGTCCAACGTTAAGTCATATCGTACGATGAATGAAATGGAATATATGTAATGGGTGAAATGATGCTCAAATGATCCCGGGGTCCATAGAGCTTAGAGTTACCCGACATTCGTCTTTCAGGATAAGGAAAAACTCCCGAAAAACCTTATCCAGGTAACTCACCCTAACCGAGATTAGAACTCGGGACCTATTGAACGTGAGGCAGGCACGCTACCATCTACACCACCGAGGCGGGCACTACGATTGGTTGTTGGCTTGGTAGCGTTCAAGGCAGGGGCGGCCGGTGAGGCATTGTATTGGCGGTGCCATAAATAAATGAATGAATGGATGAATGAATGAATGAATACATACATAAAGACATAAATTAAATAAATGAATGAATAATAAGAGAATGAATGAATAAGTAATAAAGGAATGAATGAATAAATAATAAAGGAATGAATGACTAAATAAATAACAAATAAATAAATAAGGGTTGTTAAAATATAAATATGTGTGCCAATTTCGAATGATTTAGGTAATCTAATCAATAATCCATCCTATTTTATAATATACTATACCAAACAGAACGTACAGGGAAACGGAAATAGATATTTATTACATCCGTACTCTTGTTACTCACAGGTGTAACGAGCACAGTAAAAGTTTGATAATACAATTCATGGAGAATGTGATAAGAAGCGTTCGTGTACTATTTCGTGACAGAGAGACAGGTATCTTAAGTCCCGTGTTTTACTGCACTCTAGCGGATAAAACTTAAGTTATGCGCCAGAGAAATCTCGGCACTACCTGCTCCCATAAGAAGCTGTGTATAAGCAGACATCCTAGCCCTTAACACAGGCGCTTATGAGCGTAGACGGTGCCGTTCTGGAATCGGCACCAAGCCACGGAAAACAATCAGGACAGAGCGCTTGCGTTTAACGCGCCTATTCACATGAGGGAGCAGATACTCAGAAACAATATTTTTAGCAATTCCTATACACTTCTCTTTCTTTCGTTTTCATACAGTTGGTGGCATGGCACAGCGGCACTACCTCAGAAGCCCCTCCTGGTTCAAAGACAAATATCATCCCATTTGAAAGTCACAATAGTAATTGTTAGTACTGTTAGAAGCACCCAGTAATAAATGTTGTTGTTGGGTACAAATACTGCATTAGTACATAATCTAATGGTTATATACAAAAGTGACCCGAAATACTGGTGGAGGACACAGTCATATGCACCGACCATAGCCGAACTGTAAACTTCGTTGTGGAAACTAATACGAAAATAACTCAATGGTGCATGCTATCGATTGAGATTGTAGATAAGACAGCAACGCTAAGAGATAACCTCTAATAATCAGAGAGATATTTATAAACCAGTAAGCGGCTGTCGGCAAATGCATCTATGAATCAAATGCAAATGAAATTTAAACAAACAACTCCTTGTTCAACGCATACGCAAAAACCAGTTTGGTGTCTGGGCCATGAGCCAAAAAAATTTTTCCGTGCACACAAAGTAATACATCACAGGAATGACACACTGTTGCAAGACATACTGCGTCCGGCATCGGAAACACTTTTCATTTTAAACTATCATTATGATGGGGAGAAGTGTTTTTTCCAAATTCCTCGTGTCTAAATATGCCAGTGAATTAGCCTCCTCTCCCAGAAACGAGCTCGTATATTTGCAACCCGCCTACTACAGTATATTGAAAATTATGGCCCCCTTTTCTAAGAGTTGTGTATAATGTTTATTGATGCCTTTGTGATTTCCAGACAATAAAAAATTAAACAAAAAACTTGCCGTGGTCTGCTACAGATGGATGTTCCAGACGTCATACAGCGCAACCTTCTCCGAAGACTTTTGTTTTTAATTTACGTTCTTTTTAATTTAATGTCATATCGGTAGATGAATGGAATGGGTGAAACGATGCTCAAATGAGTCCGGGGTCGATGGAGCTTAGAGTTACCCAACATTCGTCTTTTAGGATAATGGAAAACCCCGGAAAAACCTTATCCAGGTAACTCACCCTGACCGAGTTTCGAACTCGGGACCTCGTGAACGTGAGGCAGACATGCTACCATCTACTCTACCGAGGCGGGCGAAGAGACTTTACCCACGGCACTGAAAATGTCTACTGCAGTTGCGGACGAAACGTCTGAAACATCTTTTCTCCAGCAGACCACGCCATAACAGCCCCCCGGAAATAACTTTGTTACAATAACCACGGCCGTGATAGCTCTAGAAAGCTTTATAAAAGATTAGTTTGACACAAATTTGAAAAGTCGAAGATGTTTCACTATAGGAGGACCTAGAGAATTGTGACCCTATGGACTAGCTAATGAAATTAGCGCTGTTCATCTGAAGATTGATCACTAAAGCCTTTTGCTCTACGATCTACTTCTAATTTTTCTTAGGCATGCATCCGGAGTTTTTACTTATCCTGAAAGCCGAATGTCGAATAGCTCTAAGCTCTATAGGCCCTGGGCTCATTTGAGTTTCATTTCACCCATTTCGTTCATAGTCCGATATGACTTAACGTTGGAAGGCGTAAATTCAAAACAAATAGTTGCGGGCCACCACAAAAGACTCCAAACGCGGCTGTTATTCTCTCAAAAAGAACATAAAGTCATAAATCTGCAAGGTTACCTAGATTTTGTGTGTGTAGTGCAGTAGTAAATGATGTAGAGTGGAGACTCCTCAACGCCCCTTGCACCTCGACCTAAAAGTCCTTGGTGCTACCCCTATCTCCTAATAGGAGTATAGTGAATTAACAAGGGAACAGCATTCGGACTACTCATAACCTATTTCTATTTGAGAGAAGTGTGGACAATTCAAACAATTTCGGAAATAATTGAGATATTTTATATAAATTGTGTGCTTTAACGAGATTTACATTTCGGTGTAGTAAGTTTACGTCCTCCAACGTCAAGTCATATCGTACGATGAATGGAATGGGTGAACTGATGCTCAAATGAGCCCAGGGTCCATAGAGCTTAGAGTTACCTGACATTCGTCTTTCAGAATAAGGGAAAATCCAGGAGAAAACCTTATCCAGGTAATTCACCCTGACCGAGTTTCGAACTCGGGACCTCTTGAACGTGACGCAGACACGTTGCCACCACGCTACCGAGGCGGGCTGTGTAGTAAGATTTTCTCTCTTACAGATCCCGAAAGAAAAAGACATTTGAGGCTATTCTCAGAAGTGCAAAATATACGTTTAATTTGTCTTTAAAATCTTTTAAACATAAAGGTATTTTAATCAAAATAGAACCCTTTTTGAGAAAATCAGTGTATCTTTTAAAGTGTAGTTTGGCTCGGGAGCGTTTTGAATCCTTGGAATGTATTGCATCTAAATACCAACTTTGGTATTTAACCGACTTTGTTTTTACATACAAATGTACACGCGCGCGTGCCCATAGATTTTTTTTTCTAAAAGAAAAATCGTTATTTAACTCCAGAGAGCTGAAAACGTGTATTTCTGATGACAGTTTGGTCTCCAATTTTTTAGTGGAATGCAGTACCTTCTCTATGTTTTCAAGAAATAAATCGTGAGGGTTGTACTTAATTTATAAAAATATAATTAATCCAAAACTATGGCCTTTAGAGGAATGAGCCCAGTTCGTTCAAAAATATTGTTAGAGAATATAATAATAGATTGGATATACACTTCAAGTATTTAGCATTTAATGTCTCGTAACAGGAAGAAACTGGTGTAATGAATAAAATAAATACATTTAACTATATATCAGGCACATTAAAAAGAACATTAACAAATAAAGTCCGTAAAGATTCCATAGTAAACTGTGTAAATTAATGGCAATACCAACTCTGATATACGGATAAAAAACATCGACATTAACAAAAAGAAATAGTATGTACTACAATACAGGCAACTGAAAGGAAATTTGTAAGAGCAACAGCTGGGTATACTAAAAATACTAGAAAAACGGGTCAAGATATGAACCAGTTGCACGTTGGTGATGGTGTAATGGTAGTTCTCCCACGTCGCTGCAGCATTTGTAGCCTATTCTATTGGTGATATTGCGATGATGCAGATGTCATAATGCACCACGTCGTGACGTTATTTGTAGCTCCGGTTTGCATGAGATCTTCTCTTGATCGTGGTATAGGATACATGGGTTATGAAACTGAATGTTAGCGAAATAAAAAAAAATGTTGAAAGTTTTTATTTAATTTAAACTCGAAACTCAGTTTAATTAAGATTTGTATTTTGAATCAATATATTCATACAATTTACAATAATGCTTTTCCTACGTTGATGAATAATTCGAACGCTGTTCAAATTCTCTGGTTTTCAGCCAGACGTTTGCAAACATTCAAGAAATGCAGCAGTTCTACACACGCGTCTGTTCACTGTTAGATCACGACGCAAAGGACATTAGTTTCCACTCATCTAACTTTCACTATATCGAAGCTTCAGCTCACGTTAGTAAATAATTATAACTGTTCTAATTCTCTGGTTTGCTACCTGCTTTTTGCTGAATACATGCAGCATTCTGCACGCGCGTCATACACGCGTCTGTTCCCTTTGTGGTCCCGTCGCAAAAGACGCTAACTTCTATTTTTCATTTATCACCATGGTAACTAAATATTCTAGTCTACATCACATTTGCCTGTGGGCAATACATTAATTTTTATTACATAATTTTCTGATTTTCCAAACATAAAGCCTAAAAACAGTTTTCTTTTATAATTTTATCCTTCTATTCAATTTAGGGCAAGGGGACCATATTTCGGATACCATTTTTATTTCTGGGTATTCTACATGTTATAGTACATCAATAGACACGACGTTCTTTATTCATATTAGCTTACAGTTCCTTAGTCAAAAAATGTCTTATACACCATTAAAGAGCATTTGTTTTAGGTTACAAAAACGGTGCCTAATTTCGGATACTTTTGTAGAGTGCGATAAACCAGTTCAGAGTGACTTTTCATAAAATCCCTGAGACATTTTTTTCAGCCATACTGCTACTCGAATCAAATGGATGCTTTACGTTGTTAATCAAAGCTAGCTGGAATGTCATTCGTCTAATGTCTTTCTTTCTAAGTCCAAAATAGGGATCATCCACAACCTACAGTATGCAGCCAGTTCTGTTTCCAGCTTCTCACCAAGTCCGATTTCTGTAGACAACAAACTGTCAATATATTTCTGTTTGTGCTTTACATAATTCTCTTCCATACCATTTGGAAGCTTTTAAAAATCCCATGTTGTTCTCCTTGACGGCCTTTACTGCTTCTCTCATTGCTTCTTGTGACTACCTCCTTCTTCGCCCTGGTGCTATCTGATGAACAAAAAGTCTTTTAGATCTGTAAAATATTGTTGATTCCTAATTTCGGATATCCGAAATTACGATGCTCTGCGGTATCCAAAATTAAGAATTCTGCCATTTTGGATAAATAACATTTTGGATTAAACAAGATATAAGTAAGACTTGAAGCTTTCACGACAAGAATTACTCCATGGAATTTGCAATGGCCGAAAGCTCGAAGTTTATTAATTTGACACGACTGATCACCCTCGAAGCCTTAATTAGTAATACTCGCCGTGAAAGCTTCAAGTCTTACATTAGGAACCTGTACGGGGAGGAAACCTACTACCAGCTTCGACGATTTGAACGACTACAAACGAAGAAGGTGAGAGCTTTATGCACTTTGGCCTTTCTGAAACGCTGCCGAAACTACTCAGTTGTTCCACGCTTCGCTGAAGTACATCACCACCTAGATACGACGCGAGTACGACACATCTTGCGACGCGCCAGTCTCTCACTGGTAAAGGAAAGAATTCATTACACTTATTGTCTGCTAGACCGTGTCTCTAGGGAACTTCTATCACTACATTTTGAAATTTCTTTTTCCCTTCGGAGTTTCGACTGTGAGTGGATAGACCTCTCAATATCTGCGCAGTACTGGCGAAACCAGAAGAGAACCACGGACCGCCACATCAAGTTCGACAGACTTCAGTGCACCCAACGGCAGTATACTCCGTTAGACCCTTCCAAGTTGGTGATCAATCTGACCGAACGATCGTTAGACCAGCCTACCATTTCAGTTTCGTCAAGAGGACTCAACTTCGCACCGGTACCATTAAAAAAAAAAAAAAATTAAAATAGCCATGAAGTTTGCAATGGCCGAAAGCTCGAGGTTTATTAATTTGACACGGCTGATCACCCGGGAAGCCTTGATTAAGATATAAGTAATTTCAAATGTTAATGCATATAAGAAAACTATTATATACTAACACATTACAGGCAGTGTCCTGCGCCGTGGCGTAGCGGGCTAGGGCAGCATGCCACGAAAAGAGGCCCGGGTTCGATCCCACCCATGTGGTGGGGATTTTAGGTCCCGGGTATAGGACCGGTGCCCACTCAGCTTCGTGAGAAAAGTGAGGACCTTACGCTAGGTAAGCGGCCCTGGTCACGGAAACAACATTCCGGCTGGGGGATGGCGAGATGCTGACCACATCTCCTCCCCGTATCGGTTGGATGATCGTCCACCTCTGCCGTGCGTAAGTGGGCGTGAGGCCGGCAGTCGAGTTGGTAGGCCTTGGCCCTCTAAGGGCTGTCGCGCCATGGGTTGTTATTATATTACAGGCAGTAATGACGTGATTTGGGACCTTCCCTTAAGGTCAAAAAAGCGCTCTTCAAACACTCTGATCGTGAACAAAACAACTTACAAATGCTACTTCATCGCAACTAACTGCATAATGGCTAGAGGTTCACTGTGTTCTCCTGGTACTTGCTCCTACTTGTTCACATGGGAGTGCATTAGCTCACGGAGCAGAAAATCTACCATCCGAAATTAGGCACCTATCCGAAATATGGTGCCCTTACCCTATATATTTACGATTTGTTTAGAATGAACATTAACATTCATCTTCACTTGCCTGTTATCTACTCTATTCAGTCATGACCACCTATAACTCATACAAATTCAAAACAAAACTCTCATCATTTTAAACGTATCAATATGAAACATAAATAAATAAATCGAACATTGCTCTGGCACTTGACATATTAACATCTGTATCAGATATCAGGAAAGAATTAAAAGTGGAAGAAATAAGATCATATTATTGCTAACAGAGACCGCTTGGCTCTCACCAAGGTGGCCCGGGTTCGATCCCAGGCGACCGCAAAGTGAGATTTGTGGTGGACAACACGGCGCTGGGGCGGGTTTTCTCCGGGACCTCCGGTTTCCCCCGCCATCTCATTCCACCGGTGCTCCATCTTCATCTCATGTATCATCAGTGTCACCGCCTGCGATGCCGTATGTAGTAAAAGCGGGCGTTAAACACTACACATTCATTCAGCAGAAATCAATGGGAACATGTCTAAAGGATGAAAAATAACAGAACACCTAAAATAGCCATAAACTATAAAGGTAAATGTAAAAGAAATCAGGGAAGACCGAAGAAACGATGGACAGACCAAATTGGAGCCAGAATGGATTGAGAAATCCAAAGCCGTGAAGCAGTAGCAGTGGCAAATGTACTAATAATCTATTTCAGATTAGAACGAGTCTATTGTAAACATGCATGATAAGAAAGAGAGAAACAGAGATACTGTAACTGAGCGCTCTCAGGCTGCTGATTGGTGGTGGAAATTTTATGGGCGTTCCTCCACTCTAGAGGCGTATTCCGGTGGAAAGCAAACAGCAGCCTAAGAGTGATTCCTTAAAGTATCTCTGTCTCTCTTTCTCGCCTCGCATATGTTTGCTACAGGCTCTTTCTATTGTGAGACAGATTTTATAAAATATGTATAGAGCGATGGGTGTATGAAGTGTATGCACCTGAAGCACACGCCACTGTCGTGTGGTTACGACACTTAATAAGTGCAGCTTGTCCAACTCGACCATTTATTACAGAGCACTCGTGCAGGAGGTCTCTAATTATTGTTTTCCAAGCAACCAAAGCGCGAACGTGCGACACAGCAAGTGCCTATTAATTTTCCACTTAGGAACTCCATGAGTCATGTCAAGTGTTCGAGTTCTAAGCGCCCAACTTAAAACAGCTTTACGAGTGGATCTTTTTTCAATCTTAACTTAATAACCGCGTTTCCTCTAAAAGATATGAAAAATATCTCAGTGAGATAGGTGATTTAAGACCCTCATATATCATTCCAAGTGTGTAAACTTAAGACCTTCATGACCTATTTCAGCTTTACTTAGCCATGAGCAGCGAGGCACGTGTAATAATGCAGGTTCATGGTTGCAAACCTAAGACCTCAAGGAAATTCCACATTTTAGTGAAGGCTGTTCATCATAAATGAGTATTTCTTCTTGATATAAGTCCTTAGAAACCCCACGTGCCTCGCTGTTCCTAAAGGACAAGTGAAAGTAAAAGAAACCTAGGACAGTAAGCAAAAAAACTAAATAGCATGCAAGAATCGACTGCATCCTTCACTGACCGGATTGGAGTTCACTGCTACCCCAGCGAATTCATATCTAACTTAAATCAATCAGAGACATCAAAAAATCTTCCCCGCATGATAGCAGCTGGTCCCGCTTTACTTCTATGAACATCTTAGCTGTCATGCCATTGTGTCATACAATATAATATCCTTGTTTCACTGGTATTATTCTTATTTTTTCCCGTTGACATCGTACATGGGTTATACTTGAAAGATACAACTGCTGAATATGGCGCGTTTACATAACAGGAAGCTATAAATCAAGAAACAAGCAAACCAACTCCTCAGACGCATTTGCGTTAAAGATACAGCATTCTTCTTGCAAAGGTGAGTGAACAGAATAAGAATTATGGCTTAATTGTTTGAAGACGGCTGGCTAGTGCTGTACAAAAACATGCTCCATTCTTCTCCAGCATCCTTGTAATATTGTCCCATTTATCTCTAGTCTTCCTTGAGGTCAGCGGAATCACACACCAAATTTCAGAAACAAGGAAGCAGACACACTTTTGTTATTTCATATATTGTTAACTCCTAATTTAAATTCCGGGCATTTGTGACCACACAACAAATTTTCTTCCTGGCTTTGTGCTAATAAAAACCAACTGAAAATGTTTATTGTTTCAGGGTCATTTACAAAGGGTGTACAAGCTCTTCCTACTTGTTTTATCATACCTACTTGACATTTCAGAAAATAACTTCTTTTATTTAGCATCCTTTACACTTTAGAACCTAGCTTTAAATACAACAAAGAAGGAAAGAAAAAGAAAACAATATTTCTAATAAGAACAAATTCGCAAAATTGCACAGATGACATTTTCCACTGGACCGACAATACGTTACTCCATAAGTTTGAGTAGATAATTTAATGTCATACTGGCATGTTGCCATGGTAGCTCAATGACTAAGAGCACCCGGACGGAGACCGGGAGATCCGTGGTTCAAATCCCGGCTATGACATTCGACTGGTTCAGTCTGTCTACCCATTTAAACCTTGCCCTACACATGACTAACATGGAAGAGCAATTTTGTTGTTGTAATTTACTTCCTCCAACGTTGTCATATCGGACGATGAAAAAAAATGGATGAAATGATGCTCAAATGAGCCCGGAGTCCATAGAGCTTAGAGTTACCTGACATTCGTCTTTCAGGATAAGGGAAAACTCCAGAAAAAACTTATCTAGGTAACTCACCCTGGCCAAGATTTGAACTCGGGACCTCTTGAACGTGAGGCAGACATGCTACCACCATGCCACCAAGGCGGGCTACTGGCATGTTGCCATGGTAGCTCAATGGCTAAGAGCACCCGGACGGAGACCGAGAGATACGTGGTTCAAATCCCGGCTATAGCATTCCGACTGGTTCAGTCCGCCTCTACCCATTTAGGCCACGCCGTGGCTCAGTGGTTAGACCGCTTGGCTCTCACCAAGGCGGCCCGGGTTCGATCCCAGGTGACCGCAAAGTGAGATTTGTGGTGGACAACACGGCGTTGGGGCGGGTTTTCTCCGGGACCTCCGGTTTCCCGCGCCATCTGATTCCACCGCTGCTCCATCTTCATCTCATGTAACATCAGTGTCACCGCCTGCGGTGCCGTATGTAGTAAAAGCGGGCGTTAAACACTACACATTTCATTTCATTCTACCCATTTAAACGTTGCCCTACACACGGCTAGCATGGAAGAACCATGTTTTTGTTGTAATTTACGTCCTCCAACGTTGTCATATCGGACGATGAAAAAAAATGGATGAAATTATGCTCAAATGAGCCCGGAGTCCATAGAGCTTAGAGTTACCTGACATTCGTCTTTTAGGATAAGGGAAAACTCCAGAATAAACCTTATCAGGTAACTCACCCAGACGGAGATTCGAACTCGGGACCTCTTGAACGTGAAGCAGACGCGCTACCATCTACGTTACCGAGGCAGGCAGAAGAACAAATAATTTGCAGCATTTGACCTAATAGTGGACTTAAGCTTGAAGCCTAAGTACTTACAGCATTGTAAGTCGCCAGAAAAGTATGTATCCCATTGTATATGAGATCTCCTAGTGGTTTACTGGAAGAAATGCAATTCACTTACAGAATTTAATATTGTGCTGCCCTGTTGACATGGAGCTCAATGGTTAAGAGTAACCGGACGGAGATCGGGAGATCCGTGGTTCAATTCGGGGCTATGGCATTGAATTTTCAGTCTAAATCTACCTATCCAATAACTAACTCATTTTGTAGACGATGTAAGAATCGCTAAGCAATTAGCTCTGCCGTGGTGATTTAATTATCTAATTGAAATCCATTTTGCTCAGTGAAAGGCTCTTCTTAGTCATATGAAAGAGTAGCATTCTTTCATTCCCCTCAGAGGGGTCAGTCCTCCCCAACTTCGCCAGAGCGAAGCTTTCCCTCAGCAACCCTACGATGTAATTGGATCTTCAAGTCTCGAACTATTAGTGACGCACACGTCTGTGTGCCTGCGGCCTCTAGGCTTCTGTGGTCCCTTCACATGATCGTTCCTCCTGGCATGCGGTAAACACAAAACATCTACCTTTGCCGTATGTATGTATATATTAGTATTCAATAACCATCAGTCGTATTTTTATAACGTTCTGGTATAGAAATGTATCATATTCCACTGATACTCTGTAATTTAAAAACGATAAATAACGCTGGGCAAGATTTCGAAGGAGCTCACGCCTTGAGATAGTGAGACCTTTCTTTCTAAGCTTCCACGGCCAACAATGGCAGAGTAATTACTACCTTAGTAGTTGATATGTTCCGGAAGGCTCGTCTCTGTAGCGTGGGTGGTAACGTGTCTGCCTCACATTCAGGAAAACTCCAATTCGACTCTCTATCAGGGTGTTATTTGGATAAGGGGTTTCCCGGGATTTTTCGTTCTATTGAAAGATGAATGTCTATATGGACATTCTAAGGTTTATGGACCCTGGGCTCATTTGTGCATCATTTCATTCATCGTCCGATATGACAACGTTTTACGATGTAAATTTAGAAAAAAAAATGTTTCGGGATGAAATAATCAAGTAAAACTCAGTTTCTCAAGAAATTTTAACTGCGAACTTACATATCTACGTATCATATCTATAAACCAAGCTGGGTGCGTCAGGTGGTGGCGTCTGTGACCCGCATTCGGGAGATCGTCGGTTCGATTCCCGTGGCCCGACTCTCTTAACCCATAAGTTTTTTCGGTGGTTTCCCTGGCTACCCACGCGAATGCTGAAAAATAATAATTACATTCCCCGAATTTCTTACTTTGTTTCTCTTATGAGAACGTGACTATAAGAAATGTGCTCAACATCAACAGTTCTAGCGTTTTCTGAGAAAGATTACGGCTAGAGTTGCCATACATCAACAAGGCTTAGTTCTCTGAGAAAACCTATACTCTTGTGCTAGCAGTGCTGGGATAGGAACATTGTGTGGTGCGTTTATTGTATATAGGTTTAGTACAATTATTTATCACATTATTGTAAGCTGCTATGTGCCATTGTTTCCCCTTCCTCGTGTTTTCTTAGAGGCCTGCAGAATTTATAGCAAACTTTTTTTTTTCTGAGAAGTGTGCAAATCTGAATATAAGGAATGCCGAGGTGACGTATATCCAGCCAACAGCATTCCTTAGACTCCTACTGTCCTTTATAGAACCAGTTTTCTGGTTTATTGTTTTATTAGCGGCTTGGATTAAGACATACCATTAAGTTTTATAGGTAGTAATTTTCTGTTGTATTTGTAATAAGCCAAACTGAGAGTGCAATGTGAGGAAAACGGATTATTTGGATACTCACGAGCGGTTTGAATGGCTTGTCATGTAAGTTTCCAAAACACCTTAGTTTAACGACATGTATACCCATTCTGTTGGCCGAAGGCGAGGACTGCGCGCAAGGCAAATATCTACCTGTTTTTAAGTGCCCGTCTGGGCACGGCGGTCATTCCTGCGTTTTCCTTCACAATTTTTTATACACTCAGGACTCTCTACTAACGCTGGTTTATTTGCTATTCATGGGTATGAATAAAAATGCAGTTGTATAATATGCATACTCGTATTAGAACAGGACATTTGTCACTTAAAACATGCAGTTAAATTACGAGGGGCAGGCACGTATTTAGAAGTCAATTTCCAGGTGGTTCCAATTTTGCTTTTAATAAACAATTAATCAGGGATGTGTATTATCATGTAAGTAAAAATAAAAACACATCTAATATATTATATTCACATGACTTTCTCCACCTAAGCTTCAACAAATTGTTATTAGAAAAGTTTTTTTCTTTGGATAAACTCTATAGAAAGGCCTTGCACCTTGCACATCTTTTGTTCTTGTACCTGGGATAAAGTGATATAAGCAGTAATCAGATGTTTAAAAACCGAACCACTGATTGATGCATTTGAAGTATTAGTTCTCCTTGAATGAAAAAGGGAATAAGAACTTAGAAGTTAAAAATTACTTACCTTTGGGTTAAGTATCTAGAAATTCTAATCAACAAATTATAATATATCGAAATTGGTTAACTTTGCAATACATTATTGTAATTGACATTATTTGTGCATTTTAACGAGTTCTACAGCTGCTGTGCAGTAACTTTTTGTTTATCTCTTAAATAACTTCATGGATAAAAAAAATCTTCTCAAATCACAACATAACTCTTGCACCTCAAAATAGGTTCAATATCAGAAATTTGTTAAAAGGCCCTCCCAAAAATTCAATCACTACCAAAGAAAAACCAGGAATCTATGGGATCAAATGTGAAACTTGCCCTAAAATTTATATAGGAAAAACAAAAAGAAATATTAACATCAGAACTAAAGAACATATAAGAAACATTAAAAATGGTGAAACAGAAAAATCAGCAGTGGCTTTTCATTTTTTGAATACTAGACATGACATCAACTTGGAAATATCTCTAATAAAATACGTTAATCACCCCATAGACCTTTCCGTATGGGAAAAAAATCTTCATTAACAAAAATAGTCTTAGTCATGAATTTTGAAACTTCACCACCGGACATCTTTGACAAGTACATCACGCCATCTATTGACAATACGGAGAAAGAGGTAACCACTACAACTTACACTAATCGAGTATCAGCTGATGATAGGAGCAAGAGCTCTTGAAACATGTCCTGTGAATAAACAGTGTGAGTGAAGCAATGTGTCAATATCTTCTCGATTCACTTTTGTACTAACTTCATGGATGCCTGACAGTGAATAGAGACGTTATGATGAGAAGCTTGAATAACCGTTTACGATTTATTTTAAACTAAGTTTTTTTCAGCTATTTATTAAAAGTTTGAAATGATAATTTATTTGGGGGGGGGCGGTCCGAGCCCTCTGGACCCTTCCCTTAAATACGTCCTTGACGAGTGGCACTATTTAGAAATGTTGTAGGTGTCATTTGACATTTCCAATGGAAGGTTTGACATGGTTGATCATAATCTACTTCAGACATTTTGTCAATAGAGCGTTCATTGTTTTGTTTACATTAACTCAACAAAAACATGGAATTAACTCGTGGAAATATTCGTGCAATGATTTCTTATGACTTTCGTCGTGGATTATCAAAGACAAGAGTGCATCGATCAACTTCCACATTTGGCGACGAAGCTCCATCCTTTAGTATAACGAATTTAATGGACGATGCCGTTCGCTCAATGAAGAAGTTCGCGAAGATCTTCCAAAATCAGTTGTTGTGCTAGAAAGCCTTGATGCTGTGCAAAAACAAATAACGCAAGATCGTCATGCGACGATCTGTGAGATTGAAGCAACCCCAGGCATTAGTCCCAACAGCATATATAAATATTGCATGGTTATTTAGCCTTGAAAAAAGTATGCTCTCGTTGAATCCCACATAATTTGACGCAATATCAAAAAGATGCTCGTGTCGATCCCAAGAAATACAATAGCGGTGCCTCAAAAGACGTGTATAAGATTGTAATAGGTGACGAATCACGGATCTATGCGTATTAGCCCGAACATAAACAGCAGTCGACTGTATGGATGTTTCAATATGAAGCAAATCCAACAAATGTTTGGAAAAGTAGAGTCAGACTGAAAAATTCAATGCTATAGCCGGGATTTGAACCACGGATCTTCTGGTCTCCGTCTAGCCGCTCTAACCCTTGAGCTACTATGGCCAACGTGCCGACATGACATTAAATTCTCCAACTGACTCGTATTTTTCCTTGTAAACCACTGGGAGTTCTCATAAGCAGCACATGAGACAGCTACCTTAATGGCGATTTACAACCTGTAAGTATTTTAAGGATTAGAAAGTAAGGGTTACCCACTACATATTATTAATGCAATAAAAGGCATATACACAAATACAACTATAAGAATTGATACTAGGGATAGGTTAACAGAACAAATTTCTACCAATACTGGACTAAGACAAGGGTGTTGCTCATCACTTACTCTTTTTAGTACATATATGGACGATATTCTAAATGATTGGAAGATTTTAGTAGACCCAGGAATCAAAATAAAAGAAAATATTTATATTAATACCATGCTGTTTGCAGATGACCAAATATTGATTCATCCGTATGAAAATCAACTGCAAAGATCAAGGTATATTCTAAATAATTAGTACAAATGTATAATTTTAAAATATCAGAAGAAAAAACACAAATTATGGCTGTTAAAGGAAATTATAATGTAAGATAAAAAATTGTTTTAGAAAATAAGATTTTAGAACAAATGTCCAGTTTTAAATATTTAGGATGTAACATAAGTTTTAGAAACAAGCTGATATAAAAGAAAAAGTAAACAGATTCCGAGTAATATGTGGGACAATCCAAAGAACTTTTAAAAACAGAGTGAGAAGGGATATAAACATGAAAATATATAAGGCAATGGTTATTCCAACTTTACTATATGGAAGCGAAACTTGGGTGCCAATACAAAAGGGCATAGCTACAATAGAGCAAGACTGGAACTCCGTACCGGATCCCCTCCGTAGCGTGATTCAATCCAATCTAAGTTAGTATTTCTCTTTTTCAGTTTTATAAGTAATTGTGACAAGGAATTGAACAAACATACTTTAAATTTAGTTTCTAACTTGGAAACGGAAACTAGATAGGATACACCCGTTATTAAAATACACGTAAAATATTTTCTTTGCATTAAATATTTCCGAAATGCGCGTTGTTACTAGCTATTCGTTTAAGTTGAAGTGGATGTGATTTAGCGGTGCCATCTACATAACAAATGTGTAATTTGCCAACCTAAAAAACCGGTTGCTTTACAAGAGTGTGAGCACAAAAATAATGCACAGTCATTTAGTTGCCACAGAGTTTACTCTTTCAGTGGACTTACATCAACTTGGATCAGAATAATCTTTTTGGATGCTTTCAAATATTATGGTAGCTGTTGGTTGTCATTTACTTCACCTCTGAAGCATAATTCTTAGATATGCCGGCAAAATACTGCTTCACTGCGATGACTACGAAGTGGATTTTCCAGTTCGGAGAAAACTCACAATAAGATGGACTTAATAATGTAATTGTGAGAGATTATTTCCCATTTCCAATAGGTCATTGCTTATGTTTATATAGGCTATGCTTCTTTCTGGGGTTAGATGCATTTTGTACTCCTGCTGGCCTAAGTAGCAATTCCGCGAACAAAACCTACAAAACAAAGCCTACTGGTAAGCTACTCTTGTGCATACAACTTCTTTGAATGTAATATGGCGTAACACATGGGCAAAAGTGTCACTGTCGTCTGTCACGCTTCTGCACGTGGGCGCAGAGTAATACAAAAGGTGTTTTTCTTAAGAAAGGTGCAGTATAGGAGTCGAAACACGGGTGATCAGTCCGAAGCTGGTATGAGAGAGGGTGGAGGTGACATGAAATGAGAGGGAAACTATACAACCCGCTGAAACGCCACTTTGGCCATCGCAGATCCCATACAAGGTCCCCTGGATCAAATACGGGTGAGAGGAGTGCAGTCTAACCTCTCGAACACAGTTATGCCCAGCAAATACCTCGCGCACTTTAACTAACGGCTAGAAAATAAGAATGAACATGGGCACAGCCAATGAAGTGTTCGCGTTCTTTGCGTTGCCAGGTCTACATCCAGCGGGCGACAGAGATAGATGTGTCTGTCTTTGTCTCATGGTATCCCTCTAGCACTGAGCTGAGATGTATGTACAGATGCTAACAGCAAAGTTTGCTTAATATTTCCGCATGTGTGAAAACATATACAATGATCATCGCATGGTGGCATAAACTGAAGCTTAAGACCTTGAACGTGAGAACACTTCGCATACGCAGCATCATTCATATGCATACAAAACGAAATGACAAATTAGATCCGTTCCACGAAAGAATGACGTTTGCAACAGTGAAACAAAGTACTGGCATTTCAACGATTTGTGAATGTAGTCTCTACTTTAATGATGTCGTAATTATATACTGTCTGTAATGTACTTTAAACCAATGTTTGTTTCATTAAAATTGTGTAATAAATAAGGAAGATATCAGTGTATATTAGAATGTTGCTCTGTTATCCAGGAGACCTAAATATGAGAACTTCTCCTAATTTGATGAACTGTTTGCCTTCTTTAACAATGTTCGTCACAGTATGAGCACTCACGTGATAAGCCTGTGTCATTAATTCTCGGCTTTGAGCGAAATTGTCACTTTCGAAAATGTCTTTAATTGACAATTGTTTGAAAAAAAGAATACGCCTGAAAAATAATATTTCTAGCCTGCTTCTGTAATATCTTAAGAGTTGTCTCGCAGTCACTAGTAGACTTGCTAAGCGACATATTTACTTACTTTGAAAAGCACGTCTACACTTTTAAAAGATCATCACTTTACTGAATGCAAGGTACAAGCTGCAACAGCAGCAGAGCACGTGTGTGCTTTTCTTCACTGACAGTTAATGTTTGTTTTCTTTCTAGTCAGTCGTCTTAACTTTCCATATCTCCGAAACCAGATATCCCCTAAACATGGGGTTTGGATAGTCACCCGCAGAAAAATTAGCTTCGTGACATGGGATAAACAAAATAATTCTGTGACTAGTATCTTTTGAGCGCGCAGAGATTATCCGTACGGTTCGGCCAGGCGAGTCAGTATGCATGCTCAACTGTAGACCATTGCACTCACCTTATTGGTCAGACAACGATAGACCAGCCACGCCTAGCTCCGCCTTATGTTCATTACTATTTTGTAGCTACCTTACATATAGCTACCATGGCTACCTTCCCCTGGAGGAAGGGGTGAAATAAAGGTAACAGAGGAAACTATAGGCCTCAGAAATCCTCAGCAATTGCTTGTGTTTCAGTTGGTGAAAATTTGCACCCAGATGAAAATTCTTAATAGTTATTTGCAGTTGCAGAAGAGTCGCCTACTTGACCACTAAAATCTAAAATCTAAAATCTCGCACCGTAGCAGGTATTCTCGATCTTAGACCACTGGGAAATAATGTATAGGTGCTTTTGCCCTCATTCGCATCTAGAAAAAGCCTTAGAGGGAGGTAGGACACTACCCTCTCCTGTATTCTCTCCTCAGGACCCACCACCCTTGGTATCCTTCCACCTCATCCTTTCCTCCCGAGCATCCTATTATGGAGCATAGACAGAAAAACATCCACAGAAGTCCCAAATTGGAATCTTATCAAGATACAAACTGAGCTAAATGATTTGCATCACATTTCAGTAGTTGTGTAAACAAACCTCTATAGCAGTATATTAAAGCAGTATGTAGTAACTATTCCTATGAAATTTCTCTACCGCAGTGCGTGTTATTTCTGTGATAATGGGTACTCAGAATTAATTTAAACTAAATATCTCATTGCATTTATAGTTTTCTCGGGCTACCTTAAGTAGTATTTTGTCATAAATTTGTATGTATGTATGTATGTATTTATTCACTGCAATTGGGTACTACCCGGTGGCAGAGTTAAGAATACAGATCAAATTACAAATACTAGATTTACAACAATAACACAGTAAACAATACAAACATGATATTATTTTACTTTAGTCACTTTAAACATATCTAATTACTTCTCTATTTACATATTATATACCATTATAATTCAAAAGTTAAACTATAAACCATCTATATTTTTTCTAAATTTCTTCAGCGTCAGGGGACAGCCCTGAAAGACTGCTACAGGCAATTCATTCCAATCTTCAATGGTTCTATTAACAAAAGAAAATTTTCCTACGTCGGTTCTGTATCTTCTACCCTTAATTTTATACCTATGATCGTTTCGTCCATAATAATCCGGATTATCTAACCTTACACTAACGTCCACCCATGCCTTTACACCAGCATTAGCTTTGAATAATGCTACCAACCTATGTTTTTTACGCCTAATTCTTAATTCCTCCCATTTAGTCTCATCTCCTTTTATAGGCCCAAAATACTTGCCTCTTTTTATGAATTTTATTGCCCTCTTCTGTATTTTTTCTAATGGATCGATTTGGTTAGCTCTATACGGGTCCCAGCATGCTACTCCATATTCCATAACCGGCCGCACTAAGGCCTTGTAGGCAATTTCCCTGGATGTCACATTTTGGTTGTTCATAACGGGAACGAAACCTCCTTAGGTATTGGCTCGTCCACCTCTGTGGTGTAAGGGTACCGTGTTTGTCTCACATGCAAGAGGTCCAAAGTTCAAATCTCTGTCAGGGTGAGTTATCTCGATAAGGTCAATTTCAGGGTTTTTATCGTGAAAGACGAAAGTCGGGTAACTACGCTCTACGAACACTGGGCTCATTTGAGCATCACTTCACTCATTTCATTCATTTCCTGATGTCTTGTGTGATTAAATTAAAAAACTGTTTAATTAAAAAAATGATATGATTCAATTCCGAATACTCAAACCGTTAAATATGCGGCACCTTATTTAACGTTTTGTGTAGTAATAATTAAAACAAGTAATTAACGTCAACTGGTCCACATCTAAATAGTAAAACAAACAAAACCGCTCTGTACTTAATGTAAAGTATACTTACATAATATGCCCTTGTAATTGTCTAGTAATCAACTCAACTGACAAGCAGAACAGTTCCTGCTCTTAAGCCGACATGGCATGGAGAACCTTTTAATTGCATATGTCAAGGATTATTATTAAATGTTTCAGAAGAAAGTTTCGTTTAAAATACATGTTTTTATGTATACATTCAATCAGGGTCCTAACTCTCGAACCGGGCCTTCCCCTTTTTCTTCATTGCCCTTCTTTTTTTTCTGCTTTTATTGATCGGTCGGATACGAACAGGTATTGCTATGATCTGTTCATGAATTTGGTTTTCTCTCTGGGGTTATTTTAATTTACTATCAAGAGCTATGAACCCAAACCATCCAGTTTGTATTTTCTTTTCGCTCTTGGAAAAAAGATTTTGTAAATGTGTTTTTGTAATTTTACGTCCTCCAACCTTAAGTCATATTGGACGATGAATGGAATGGGTGTAATGATGCTCAAATATGTCCAGGGTACATGGAGCTTAGAGCTACCCGACATTCGTCGTTAAGGATAAGGGAAAACCCCGGAAAAACCTTATACAGGTAACTCGCCCTGACCGAGATTCGAACTGTGGACCTCTTGAACGTGAGGCAAATATGCTACCATCTACACTAACGAGACGGGCGAAAATGTGGTTGAAATAGTGCCTGATGTCACATACGAAATGCATGTGAAGTCTGGGATTTTGAAGCTCGTTTGTTCTGCTTGATTTTTTTCTTTTTTTAATTTTACGTCCTCCAACGTTAAGTCATATCGGACGATGAATGGAATGGGTGAAATGATGCTCAAATGTGTCCAGGATCCATGGAGCTTAGAGCTACCCGACATTCGTCTTTAAGGATAAGGGGTAACCCCGGAGAAAACTTTATCCAGGTAACTCACTCGACCGAGATCCGAACTGGGGACCTCTTGAACGTGAGACAGACACGGTACCATCTGCGCCACCGAGGCGGGTGCCCTGCTTGAAGAAGCGTCGCAAAATATGCTCCAGCTGTTGTATACTCATCCAGTTCCCAATTACCTTATGGATGTGATACCAAAATTAGGGGATGCAATGCATAAAGAGTTGTGATGGATTTCAAAGGAATGTATATTTGTGTGGAACGCGTGCAGGTGCAGTTGAGTCGAATAGAAATTGGGTTGAATAGTGTTTCAATAAAAGAAACGTAAGAAACAATGTTCTTAGCAAGGTTCTAAAGGGTAAGCACTTGACTCTATTTGAAAAGGTATTCTTCGGACCCTTAATAATTGCATGACCGAGACCAATAATCACAAAGGATTTTTGGTTAAATAAAGGGCTTCGAGAAAGTGAAAGTTACACACCCACGCACAGCTGTGTATAGTGTGAAGACAGACAGTTCGCGGCGTGAAGCCGATTAAGGCAGTCCTCTTTCTCTGTCTTGGTCGAAGGCAGATTAGAACCGGTGGGAAGATCTGTCGGTTCATACGTAACTAATTAAGTATTATCGAGTAATAAGCATTCCACCTTCAGTAATTCTAAACAGTGATATATTGGTAACCCTTGGTCGGCAACTTCAAGTGTGATGTAATGATAAAAAGAAGCAGTCATTAAACCAGTTTGAAACGGGCATTTCAGTGTCATTAGAACTATCCTTACTTAAATACATTTCCACGCATACCCTGAGAGAAACCTCATTGCTCAACCCTGAGCTACCCATATTATTCGTTACAAACTGTAGCGTCAACGTGGAACTGTGTGCCAGACATTTTTGTTGCTTCAAACGGAAACACATTTGCATTATTTTCTCTACTCATTCTTCCACAAACTGTTCTTCAAAACACTTATTCTTCCATGTACTTTGTGTTGATCCGGGGAAAACATTTATAAAAATGATTTAGTAACATATTTGCTATCAGTACAATATGAGAAATAGGGTACAGTGGGCTTACACGAGAGTCAGATATTTTAAGAGCTCGTTGCTGTGTAATCAATTCGACTTTCCGTTTTCTTAGCATGCTCAGCACATAAAAAATGAATAACAATGACGACTTATTTGAACAAAGTATAAGCATATGATAAATCTTTAATTCAGCACAAATTTAGTGCTTTAGTGTGGTTTAGGCATTTTTTCTGTAGTAAGATTTTATCTTTTACTGTTTACCAATCAGTTATGCAAATGTCATCCAGAATAAAGAGGACTTTCATGAAACTCAATGTATACACGACAAATATGAAAGTATCTTCAACATTTGCTAAGGTAAGCGTGAGTGATTCGTATTGACAGGTGACTCGGATAAGTTTTTCAAAATATGCTACCTAGGTTAGTGTATTGTTGTGTTGAAACCACCTTTGTGGGCAAAGAAGTTAACTCCTGAGGCAGTTAAGTGTGTAATACGGTTGTGTTTCTTCAGCATAATTGAGAAATCGAACTTCTTTTCCGGAAGGAAGGTATATAAATGCTCCGTTTCTGGCATTTTCTTATTTTCTAAGTTCGTTTAAGATAGATTTATATTGAATGTGCATTGAAATTGCTCCAGAAACTATTATAATGTGAAAATATAGCATTTCTTATATCCATAATTCTTCTTGTTAAGACAAGTACTTGATCAGTGCTGCAAACAGACATAGATAAAATAAGACCTGAAGCTTTCCTGGCGACTAATACGCTCACTTTCTTCTCGGGCAGCCAGCCTGGTGAAAAGATGATTAGATATCGACGTTTCGGGAGTGTGCATCTCTCCCATCATCAGGATATTTATAAAATGTTATAACCACAAAATGAAATACTGGATATAACACAACTATAAACAAAAGACTATCAAAATTCGCATTACTGAACAAAAGACTGTTTTCAGTTAATTAAATGCCAGGTCAGGAGAAGGTGTGAGTATAGAAAATTGTGTCAAAGAAACGCAAGTACTTAACTTGATTATCCAGCTGTATTGATATTTGCTTCTTAAATCGACGGATTTCCATTTTTAAGTCCAAGAGGAGCTGAACTGAAATCCAGCATCACGATTTTGCGTGCTCCTTTCAGAGGAAATTGCCAAAGCCTCCTTAATTCTCCGCTCCCAGTAACTGTTGCATTTTGCCAAGATGGTCGTCTCCCGAAAATTGAATTCCTAAATTGAAAAATTGAAAGCATTCCCTGTGAATGTGGCACACCGTATATAGGACAAACCGGAAGGACCATCGCTACTAGAATAATCCAACATGAACGGAGCATTCGTTTAATGCAACCTGAGAAGTCTGGGCTGGCAGAGCATTGTTTTGATAACGACCATAGAGTCAATTTTCGGGAGACGGCCATCTTGGCAAAATGCAACAGTTACTGGGAGCGGAGAATTAAGGAGACTTTGGCGATTTCCTCTGAATGGAGCACGCTTAACCGTGATGCTGGATTTCAGTTCAGCTCCTCTTGGAAACCGGCCTTAAAATGGATATCCATCGACTTAAGAAGCACAAATCAATACAGCTTGATAACCAAGTTAAGTAGTTACGTTTCTTTGACACAATTTTCTATACTCAGCCATCTCCTGACATGGCATTTAATTTACTGAAAACAGTCTTTTGTTGAGTAGTGTGAATTTTGATAGTGTTTTGTCTTTATTTATAGTTGTGTTATATCCAGTATTTCATTTTTTGATTATAATATTTTATAAATATCGTGATGATGGGAGAGATGTACACTCCCGAAACGTTGATATCTAATCATCTTTTCACCTGACTGTCTGCCCGAGAAGAAAGTGAGCATCCAGCTTGCTTCATGGAAATGTGGTCTTTTCCGCCTGGTATGGATTTGCAATGTTTTCAGGACATCGCTGTAGTATTGTCCAGTTACTGATGTGTGTGCAAGTACAACATGCTAATAAACCATTCCATGAATATCAATGAATGAGATGACCACAACTTTTCCAGCAGAAGCAATCACTTCTGCTTTTTTAGGGGTTGGTGATCGAGGAGATTTCCACACTGAGCTTTGCTGTTTGCTCTCAGGGTCAAAATGTTGTAGCCAAGTTTCATCAGCAGTGATTACGTATGAAAGAAACTCCGGATCTTCCTCTAACATCAACTTTAACTGCATGTTACCTCCATTGCAGCGGTAGGTGGTACTGAACATGTCTGAACTTGCATGGTTCTCAAAGGTGGCAAGCAGGAGTACCAACAATGAAACTACTACGGCGTGTTTGTTTCACATAAAGCTAGATTGAATTTTAGTGCGAAAAATTATGATCGTAAAAAAATTATGATCATTCTTTATTGAAGTGCCTTTGTACAAATGGGGTGTCAGAATTCCATGAGTTTTTCAGTGTAAATTTCTGTTATTATAAATTAATGCTTGCATGTTTTTATGTCTGCGTTGCACTCATCGATTAGACTAATAATTTTAAAACTTTAATGGTAACTGAATACCACTGTGTCATTTAAATAAGTACAAACCCAAATGTACCACAACACCAATTTCGTACTATGATCACAGATTGTATGTACACGCATATGAGACATCTGTTGTTTTTATTTCTAATTTATGTCCTCCAACGTTAGCTCATATTAGACAATGAATGAAACGGTGTTTTTATGAGCCCAAGGTCCAGAGAGCTTAAGAGTTACCCAACATTCATATTTCAAGGAAAACCTCTGAAAAAACTTATCGAAATAACTCACAGATAAGTGACCGAATTTCAAGCTCGGGATCTCTTGAACGTGAGGTAGAGACGATACCACCACGCTACATGTGCGGGCAGGACACACGAGCTTGACGCGATAGTCAAATTTTGAAAATATATATATATATATATATATCTGGTTCGCTTTAAAAAAGTGTAGTATGGAAAAATATTCAAACCTGCAGATATTTTATGTCATTTGTTGCGTGAGGTGCTTTAAGTCGAGTTTTTTTGTTTTTTGTTTTTTGTTTTAATTATAGTAACATTTGTGTATCTCGGTGTATTATTTATACAAACTTACACAAACTCCATTGAGAATGAAGAGGGTATACACGGGTTTCGATGTGTTTATTGTATTAGCCATGTAAATGTCATAATTATATGGTATTTTAATTGTTTTGTCTTTCAAATGGGAAGGTGTTTGTCCTTGAGCGCTACTAGGTGAGCAACCAATCGGAGTACTGCTGTGTTGTCGCATTGCATTCCCCCTAAGTGGTGTGTGATGAGCGCTAAACTAATCAATCTCTAATAAATACTATTCGCGCTAAGACAAAAATTCAGATTTTGCAGAAACTAATCCATGAGGAAGGAAGGAGTAATGTATTTAACATAATCGTAAAAACCCGCATATTTTTAGCTCAAATAGTTTTCCTAATACAAATAAATAGAATAGATAGCATTATATTATAACAATTCATTGCGACGTAAGCACTGTAATGAATATCATTATTGGTTGGCATGTATGCGTGAACCTATATTTGAAATTACTCAGAACCCAAAACGTAAACATTTGACATGACGTGGTAAAAGAAACATGTACTTTGAATAAGCCAAGGTGTTCGTTAAATTCGATTAGAGGAAACAATACACTTCCTGCTGGTCTGGCAGAACGTGTCTGGTCACATTATATCTTGTTTATGAATGGTTCGTAATCTCTAATTACTCAAGAGTGTTCAAAGCAGCATTATTCAGTTACTCTTTCATGAAAAAGTGTATCAGCTGCATCAGCGGGACGCGATCCACCTTCCCTCCCTTACTACTGCTAGAACAATCCAATAGAGTTAATGTGGGCTCAAATTATGTTGCAAACAGAAATAATATTTTTAAACTGACTGACGTTGAATGACTTACTCACGAAGGAATTGACAAGGAACACAAGAAGACTAGGAAAACTAAGTGAGACATCAGATAAATACAAGAAGACGACTTTTGGAAAGAAATAGCACGTTATGAGATTTGGGAACTTATCATTATAAATTTGCAATACTCTGACGATGAAGACAATGACGAATTATCTCTTAACGTAAGTTAACATTGACAGCTATACGGATGCACCGTCGGTATTTTCATTGGATTAGAAAAATAAGTAATTTATAAACTATAATTAACTTTAACCCAAATATTTAAAACATTTGCATACAGTACGAATATCCATGTTGCATTTGTGATTTCAACAACTGCATTATTATAAAACTGGAAAATTCAGTTTGCGTTTCCTTACATCTAGAGGAACGAACACTCGCAAGTGTGAGAGAGAGAGAGGGAGATAAAACAGAGTGGCGATAACGAGGTGGCAACGGTGAAGTCTCTAACACATCTGATTGGCTACAGGTGAGAACTCTCCCCATTTGAAACACATAATAGAAACGTAAGAGCTATTTTCGTAAGGGAACTTTCTTGGAAATCTTCCTTTCTCATCTTCGGAAAATACGCAACTTGAAAATCAAGGTGGGCCTTTATTGTTAAGTACTGTCCACCCAACACAAGAGGGCAAGGTAGAGGAATGTGTAACGTAATCGTTTTTACTTTCCGCCTGATGTTTATGCTAGCCTTCCGGATATGATAAGAATGCTAGGTTCATGTAAAATACTCAGTGTTGTCACATAACTCACCCGTACATAACACCTATCACTGCAGTTATTGAAACGAGTATATATACTCTTATACACTCATTTCTTAGTAACTAGATCCACTACCACAGCAGATAAAGAGTTCTAACCCCTCTCCCTCTTCAAACCACTCTTGCCTTCATGTGGTGGACAGACATTTATTTATTTAGGTGCAGAGGTTCTACTCCCATTAGTCCTGGACCCGTAGGACCAAGGACCCAGGCCTCCTACTCGGGAGCGATGGTCTTTCCCATGGTTATTGGGAACCACTGCCCCCTCGAGTCCAACCCAATTCGAACTACTTCCACTCTCGTTGGGGCCGCCGGTGATCTAGCACACCAACTACTCGCTCTGCAGGCAAGCACCCGGAATTTCTTAGGCAACCCTCTGTCCCCTCCGGGCGGCCGGAGCCTGGTTGGAGGAACCCAATCTCCCATGGTTATTGGGAACCACTGCCCCTCGAGTTCAACCCAATTCGAACTACTTCCACTCTCGTTGGGGCCGCCGGTGATCTAGCACACCAACTACTGGCTATGCAGGCAAGCACCCGGAACTTCTTAAGCAACCCTCTGCCCCCTCCGGGTGACCGGCGCCTGATTGGAGGAACCCAGTCTCCCATGGTTAGTGGGAACCACTTCCCCCTCGAGTCCAACCCAATTCGAACTACTTCCACTCTCGTTGGGGCCGCCGGTGATCTAGCACACCAACTACTCGCTCTGCAGGCAAGCACCCGGAACTTCTTAGGCAACCCTCTGTCCCCTCCGGGTGGCCGGAGCCTGGTTGGAGGAACCCAATCTCCCATGGTTATTGGGAACCACTGCCCCTCGAGTTCAACCCAATTCGAACTACTTCCACTCTCGTTGGGGCCGCCGGTGATCTAGCACACCAACTACTGGCTATGCAGGCAAGCACCCGGAACTTCTTAAGCAACCCTCTGCCCCCTCCGGGTGACCGGAGCCTGATTGGAGGAACCCAATCTCCCATGGTTATTGGGAACCACTGTCCCCTTGAGTCCAACCCAATTCGAACTACTGCCACTCACGTTGGGGCCGCCGGTGATCTAGCACACCAACTACTGGCTATTCAGGCAAGCACCCGGAACTTCTTAAGCAACCCTCTGCCCCCTCCGGGTGACCGGCGCCTGATTGGAGGAACCCAGTCTCCCATGGTTAGTGGGAACCACTTCCCCCTCGAGTGCAACCCAATTCGAACTACTCCCACTCGGAAGGGGCTCTAATATTCGGCCCGATGTTCCTCTAGTAACGTCAGCAGCCTGCAGCGCCTGCACCACGGCAACTGAAGGGAACGGATCTGATAAGGCGTCAAGTCTTCATGAAAACATAAAGATTGATGGCAGGAATTAAATGTTGCAATGAAAGTGTGTGCAGACATTCGTGTTTGGCCAGTGTCTGCCAACTTTCTTCCCACATACAAGGAGGAAAATTGGTACTTTACTCAATGACAACTGTGTTCTACTATGCGGTACAGTTTTCACATAATTTTCACGAACAGCAGGAAAATAGTAAACAGTGTTATTTATAGTCTATCATTTCAATGACACAATAGAGTTTCCTTGTTGAATCTTTGTTGCAATCAGAGCGTGCCTCGTTTTCAGTGCTATATGTCCCGGTGCGATTTACTAATATCCGATACAGATAACCGTTTTTCTAATGAATGGATTCAGTAGCAGCGGAAGCAAGCTTACGTAATGGATATTAATCACTAGTCTTATTAGACAAGTCTTGCTTTTCATTGCAAATTATTTAAAGAGACCTAGTGAACAGTAATTAAATATACAACAGATTTAATTACTGTACATGGTTGTGAAGTAGTTTTCATGTTATAAGAAGTTGCATGGGAGGTTAACGTTTAAGAACAAGTTGATATTTTTAGACAGACTAGTCCTGCTAGATTACTTTGTATCTTTTTTGTTTTCTCTGCAACGTACTTGCAGTAATATTCGTGCCAAAAATTGAGAGATTTGGAAATTTCTTATGTTTTGAGGCTCCTGAATGAAAAATAAAAGCTTTTTAGATAAAGATGCGTGCGTGTGCGCCTAGCGTAACTCAAAAACAAAAACAAAAAGTTATAAAAAACCAAGCGTCATACTTAACTTCCGCATTCTACAACTCACATGAAGATTTTTAAGGACGCCATACTACAGCTGGACAATATTTTCGAAAACTTTTACTTTCTCAAAATTAGCTGTAGCGATTTTGGTTAAAGTAGCAAATAAAATGCATATCTTTAATATTCTAGGAATAGTTTCTGAAGGCCTCTTCCTACTGCATGACTTGCCTAACTGGTAAACCGCAAGAGAAAGACATTTCAATACATTTTATTTCTTTTTTAAACTGGAAAGTCACTTTTGTTTATTTATTATTTATTTATTTATTATTTATTTATGATTTATTTATTATTCATTCATGTATTTATTTATTCATTCATTCCTTCATTCCTGCATTCATTCCTTAATTCATTCATTCATTCCTTCATTGCTTCATTCATTCCTTCCTTCATTCCTTCATTCATTCATTCCTTCATTGATTCCTTCATTCATTGATTCCTTCATTCATTGATTTCTTCATTCCTTCATTCATTCCTTAATTGATTCCTTCCTTCATTCCTTCCTTCATTCCTTCATTCATTGATTCCTTCATTCATTGCTTCATTCATTCCTTCCTTCATTCATTCCTTCATTGCTTCATTCATTCCTTCCTTCATTCCTTCCTTCATTCCTTCATTGATTCCTTCATTCCTGCATTCCTTCATTCATTCCTTCATTGCTTCATTCATTCCTTCCTTCATTCCTTCATTGCTTCATTCATTCCTTCCTTCATTCCTTCATTGCTTCTTTCATTCCTTCATTCATTCCTTCATTGCTTCATTCATTCCTTCCTTCATTCCTTCATTCATTCATTCCTTCATTGATTCCTTCATTCATTCATTCCTTAATTCATTCATTCCTTCATTGATTCCTTCATTCATTGATTCCTTCATTCATTGATTCCTTCATTCATTGATTCCTTCATTCATTGATTCCTTCATTCATTGATTCCTTCATTGATTGATTGATTCATTCATTGATTGATTGATTCATTCATTCCTTCCTTCATTCCTTCATTCATTGATTCATTCATTCCTTAATTCATTCCTTCATTCATTCCTTCATTCATTCCTTCATTCATTGATTCCTTCATTCATTCATTCATTCATTCATTCATTCATTCATTCATTTAATTTGCTAAGCCAGGTACAATTGAGTGTGACCGGTGCTCAGTCCTGGTTCTGTACCAGGCATACTGATTTTTTACTGTAGATCCCTATTTCTAATCAATTGATTATATCAATGCAGATTCGTTATTAGTTCTGTTCACTGTCCATAACCACTTTTTTTTACTTTGTCCAAGAATTTCCCCATCTTCTTACTATCTTTAAGAAACATTTCAGCTATATTGCTGTATAACTTAAACCATTTCTTATTTATAAACTCTTTTCTCCAAATTTCTGTCCATTTACACTCACGAAATATATGTTCTAAGTTCTCATTTCCCCTACATGTGACAGTAATTTTGTATAATACCCTTCCTTATAGCTTTTAGTCACCATACTCGTGCTCTCACCCATTCAATACCTTCTCTCTCCTCTTTATTTGTCACATCTATGTACTTTTCCCTTCCCCAAGACCCCTTCATTGGTATATAAAAAACTAAAGACCTCTTCTCAGCCATTTCACTAAATATTTTCTGCACTTCTATGTCTTCGAATATTTTTCATGCAGATTTCCAGAAATGTTTTATATTACGTTCTCTTTTTCTCCATATTTGCCCTAACCCACTGCTCTTCAGGTTATTTCTAAGACATTCTACCCATCTCTTGTTCTTTAAACGTTTCCCTTGATAAATTAAACATTATTTTAACAGATTCCTTTCTTCCAGATTCAATATTCTATATCAGAGTCATTTTTCATAGTAGTCATGCAAAGGGAGGATTACCTTTAGCAAGAATGGTTGATAAAAAGAGTAGTGAAATAAATGTGATTGCAACGCATTGTTCTAGAAAGTACAACAGACAAGTATTTCTTCACTTCATTTGCTTTAAGTTGCCAGAGGCTTGACGCTACAGAATGTTAAGTGAGTAACCAGGTCGAAACAGAATGCAGTAAACTAGATTGGCACTGTAACATCAGAAGTATGTGCTTATTCAGAGTTCGATGCGTGATAGGAACACAAGTACAGCAAGTAACGCCACAACACAGTAATACAAGATTGCATCATGGTATGGTATGTATTTGCATAACAAGGTTTATATAATACAAAGTATAACAAAAGGAAATGGAAGATTCCGCTGTCATGCCTGAGTATTTATGGACAAGACTTTCTTGATGCCTCTATCGAGCGCTGTCTTTTGTGTTATGTACTGTTAGCTTAGCATAATATAGTTCTTCCAAGGTTGCTGCAGACAAGGAACGCCAGGTATTTTAGATACTTCCGGCGGCTTGCGTTGCTCGCCGTTTTCTGGAATGTCTGCGGCTCAGCCCTTAGGGCAGATGTAGGCTTTTACACAGGTAGTGCCATTTTCTTTCTGTCTATTTATTGTACCGCAGTATCAGGCACCGATTTGGAGGCGGCGAACTAATCGAAATCAGATAATTAAAAAGGAAGATAAATTAATAAGCTAAACTAATATAAAAGATCTGTTATAATAATATGAAATTAGAATGGATAGAGTAATGATTAAAATAGCAGTTGGCGTAATGAATAAGAAGGGAAGAATATAATTTAATATAGCATACATACTAGCATCCAGGAAAGGAAAAGAAAATATTCTTGTAAAAATCTGTACACGTCGGAGAGACAGGAAGGGAGGACCGTTATCTTCTTTGTGCTAGGAAAAGTTCAATGTCTGAAAACTATAGAATACTTCCACCCTGGAATGTGTTGGGACAAAAAGGTTTTCAAAATGCAGTTAAGCATGAACGCTATAGGGATTTACTTCGCTGGTTTGATAACGATGTATACAGTTACAAACAACTCAGGGTAGGAGTTCCCTAACTCAGGGTGGGCTGAACGTCAATGAGTTAGATGAGTTTTGCAAACCAATGCGAAAATTCGAAATAAATGATAAACCAATAGTAATGTAACATTTGAGAAGGGTGAGCTAGTTTGATCATGTGAGGGGATCAGAATAAGATTCGAACTGAATCAAGAAGTAAGAAAAACTTACTTAAAAGGTGATACTACGACAGGAAGGACGTGTTCATGCGCGTTAAGAAGAGAAGCAAAGATTGATAAGTCTGAAATGTTGGGAAGTTAAGAATAGCGCAACCAGCGTAAGTGGAAGCAGCATTAGAAGTTTATTAGAGCAAAGTAGACGCCGTATAAAGAAGAAATAGAAACTGTGCGGAAGTAACTTTAAACAAGTAATCCAGGATTTCAAGTAAAATTGAATTTATGTTAGGAATTTGACTAACAGTTTGTCACCGATCCAAGTCGATAAGCAAACTTAGTAGGAATTAAACCAAATGATTCTGCAACGAACAAAGTGTTATTAATACGACTGAGCAGCCACCAAAATCCATTTCCTACAACCATTCACCTGAGGATAAGAGAACTCATATCTCCAATTAGAACCCAATCAATTTAACACTGGTTTGCCGCACTATCCGTTTCCTTATTAAACCGAAAATGACATAAGGTGTTATTGTAAATCAGATGACATCTACCCATTATTCCTGAAAGTTAATTCCTTACATTCGGTTTATATTAAATATAATGCAAGAAATGTTGATATTCCTGGCCAATATTGGTTTCAAATAACACTATATGGAGCATGCTATTTACAAACGTATGGAACAAGTTATTTCAAATCGCACAATACATTCTCTACTTACTAATCTTTTGCAAACATTTATCCCTCATATCGTCTTATTCCCAACCTCACATCTACCAAACTTTCAAGAATTTCTAAGCTCTCTTCTATCATTTGTTTTACAAAATGGCAGCACATAGTACAGCTTCTACTTAACTAACAATTGTAAATTGTACAGTTCTTCATTTCCATATTATCTGTTACCATACATCTTAGTGTAAATATTATATTCCCGTAGGGGAGGGGATCCGGCCACTTCAGCTGCTGTGGTGCAGGCGCTGCGGGCCCTTAGCACTCGTGGTACCTCTGACGTTACTAGAGGAACCTCGGGCCGAACATTCGATCCCCTCTCTGATAGGGAGTTGTTCGGATTGGGTTGGACTCGAGGGGGCAGTGGTTCCAAATACCCGTGGGAGATCGGGTACGTCTCCGGACGGGGTTGAGGGAAGCCATGAATATTCCCGCGTACTAGCCAGCATAGCTAGTAGAAGGTGTGCTAGATCACCAGGTGGCCCCACCGAGGTCATATCGGTACCCTTCCCATTTTGGAGTTGGCGCGTGTAAGTGGCGTATCCACTTCCATCCCGTCTTGAGTCCACAGGACCAGATGGGGGGGTGGGGCTTGTTAGTCTCTAGGTCTTGCCCTATGGAAAGCCCCACGGAGGTGCCGGGCGCCCTTTTGGGACAGCTCGGTAACTCCCTGGTCTAAGGAGGCCCGGATCCTTGGTCCTACGGGTGCAGGACTAATGGGGATAGAACCTCTGGCATTAACTGTAAATATTGTATTACATTTGTACTTAAATGTGTACTCCAATTTTTTAACGTTTTCCAACGTTAAGTAATACCGGACGATGAATTAAATGGATGAAATTATGCACAAATTAGCCCAGGGTCCATATAGTTTATAGTTACCTGATATTTATCTTTCAATATAAGGGAAAACCGCGGAAAATACCTTACCCAGATAATCCTAACCGAGATTCGAACTCAGGATCTCTTGAACGTAAGGCACTCACGCTAGCATCTGCCCTACAGGGGCGGGTTTTATACTTAAATGTTCACTACAGTAAATTTTATGAATGTTAATGAGATTGTGAGTATATCTTATATACATACAGTTCATTATATTAGAGCAACCTTATGGGTCGACCTCAGCCGTTATTGTATTAATGCTATATTGTTAATTTTTGCCAATGGCCTATAAAGCAACGCTGCTGATTGATCAAAAAATACATTTAAAACCTGCTATAATATGCATAAACAGCATAAAGCTCTTTAATTTTTTTTAAGCTGCGGCAGAAAATCAGAATCATTTTCAGACACCGGATAACCTAAACAAAGACATGAATCGTGCATTGTGGAACATTTTTTGCAAATGGCGTACCATGCGTCGGAGACCATGAGTGCTGAGCATTGATTGGCCAACAAAGAACCACCACCACCGCGCTCTATCCATTAAAATGTGTCCTTAACGGCGAAGCATGTTGGTTAAGCGCTGGCTGGAAAAAAATAACTAATATTTAGCAAAGGCTTATATTATGAAAAAGTAATTTGACATTAAGTGTATTTTATGAGCTGTTCACCTTTGATATGTATCGTAAATCAACGTAACAAAAGTGTTCCGCGTTTTTTTTTTTTTTTTTTTTTTTTTTTTTTTTTTTTTTTTTTTTTTTGTGAACGGTGCCAAATTTACGAATATTTGCAAGTAATTTGCTAAAATAAAACTCTTCTAGTCACTTAATATAAGCATTAATACAATTTGTTTGCAGTATTCAATATTTTGTAGCGATATTTCCGCCTGCCCATTCTAATATAAAATAAACTGTTAGATGTTATTAATTCAGGAGTTGTTAACAATTGTGTAAACATTTATGGCAATATCAAATGTTTATAATTTTATAATAGTATTTGTAAGAAGGCATCATACGTATAAAAGATATATAAAATGGCATAAACCTCGAAAATTATAAACAATAAAATACATAGGCGTAATGGAAATTAATTGTTGTTTCACATTGGCCGTGTGTAGGCTAAATTGAGGAAACGTATAGTCAGACTGAAAAATCCAATTCCATAGCCGGGATTTGAACCACGGAACTTCTGGTCTCCGTCCAGCCGCTCTAACCATTGAGCTACTATACAAGTCAGTTGGAGAATTTAATGTCATGTTGGCACGTTGGCCATAGTAGCTCAATGGTTAGAGTGGCTGGGCGGAGACCAGAAGTTCCATGGTTCAAATCCCGGCTATGATATTGAATTTTTCTGTCTCACTATAGTTTCTACAAAGGCCTAGTTTCTCAGGAATGTCTGCGAGGTTTCGGTGAAGTAACGGGACAACTTCCTCAGTTGCTACCCCTTAGCGTGACCATAAGGGCTATTGGCCTTCCCTTTGTGTAGCCAAAGACAGTTCTCGGGAGTTGTGCTGTCCACCAACGTAAAGTAAGACACTGAGAGGAATGTACCGCCCTTACACAGTGGGACAAGGACAGCGAATGTGAGTGACAGAAAACGCCTGTTACACAAGGAGTAGAACCATTAAAAAACATGCGCCCTATTCACACAGTACACTAAAACCGAGAAGACTTATTAACAAGAGTAGAAAGAATGTTTTTGAATGGTCTGTAACTGAACTGACATGGGTTGTCATTAACCTGTCGATGGAGGATGTAGGAACCTTCTCCAAACCCCCTGCGTCTCATTTTCCGGAGACTTTCTTTGTTTTGGTGGGTGGACTGTAGAAAAGTCAGTATCGAGGTAGAATCAGCACAGTCTGGCAAAGTCTAGGGTAGAGATAAGTGTTATCCCGCAGCAGCATCAAGCGACGTTAAGAAATCTGCATCCATTGAAGCGCGAGATTCATCTGACGATGTCTAGAGTATTCTCAGATGAAGATAAATATTTTAAAGCTTCGAGCAAATATACTTACGAGTACATTCCGCGAGTGGTGCTTAATTTACTGAAAACCTGCAGATATCCGCCGACACAAAAGTCTTGCTTGTTCAAGAACCCGGAGAAAACCCCAAATTCCCTCTCCAACCACAACACTTACTCTTCGCAATTCGCAGTGACACAGATACTCGTCGAGGCGGACCCTGAGATAATAACGCCTTCTCAGCTACAACATCGGCAGTACGAGTAAGGTAAAGGATCGTCGCTTCAAAGCCCGACGGAGCGAGGGACCTTTGGAAGAACGCAACAATTTTAACGCGTTTTGCAGATCTTTACTCAATATAAAATGATATTTAACCTTAGTAGTGGATTACTCCTTTTCGTTTAACCGTGTGCAGAAAATTTAATTGAAAAATATAAGAAGTAAGGCAAGGGAGAAGCGAAAGAACATGATGATACTATAAGTGTTCAATAATTGCGAGAGGGTGTAAATAACGAAGATTTGAAACATATTGTAGGTACATTCGGCCAAACGTCCAGCCAGTCAGAAAGTAATTAAAGTGTAAGGAAACTTTTTATAGCAAGCCGGCTTCATAAACTTGTTACTCTTACGGTTTGAACCGACGGTAAATAATCAGAACTGCAATGTTGAAATTCTTAACCATACATGAACAGGATACGTACACCAGTTTCCATTAATGGTTGTTAATAGAGTAATTTGTGCAGAGCTTGTGTAAGGAATGTGCTTACTTCTGCAATAGCTACAGCACTTTTGCAGTATTCTGAACAGGAATAAACTACAAATACAAGTGTTTGGGAAACAAATTATTTCGCGCGAACTTGTGTCTTAAATGGACAGTTAGATATGCTATTAAAAGCAATCTTAAATGGCTGGTAGAGGAAAATTTGTCAGAAGTAACCATTTGGTATGAATAGAATTGGTTGGCAGAAAGTTACGCTGTCGTCAGGGTAACAGATGTTGGCAGACCAACAAAACGCAGTCAAAACACTAACAATGATCCCAATGTTTTGTTTCTCTCTTTGGCGTTAGGTCTTTGTTTCCTGAAGTGCGTCTACACCAACCTCCATTTTCCCCAATATGGTGGAATGTATTATTAATCCTTTGATACCGCTTCGGCACGTGCGACCTTTTACAGATCATCAAGGAGATAATGCAAAAATTTTCCTACAAGTCCACGGAAGTCGGTAGCTATATCTTCCTTGAGATAGATATTGTTTGAAGGACACAATATGCATACGTAAGAGGTATAATTGGAGAGCAGTAAGACATTTACAAATTGGTAGCCATTTCACCGCAGCTTGCAACATCGGCCTAACGTGACATTTTGATTAATTGTTTATTGTGAAAACCTTTCACCGATGATGTTCCGTAGCTTTTTTTTTTTTTTTTTTTTTTTTTTTTTTTTTTTTTTTTTTTTTTTGTTCATTGTAGCTCTGAAAGTATTCATATAGTTTGCACTTTACGTGACTTCTTTCGAAGGGAGGGGACCTCCACCTACAGAACATCTTATGTGTCTATGCCCCCGAGAGAGAAAAGAAAACAGAGGACAGAGCTACAGAATGATACTCCCTGGTGGCGGCTCGTAAAATCGGCTCTCCTGCCCCCTTCGTTTTGGACCTATACAACCCCTGGGGGTCCGGAGAACTGCGCCGAGGGTTTACAGACTGCAAATTCTAGCACTTAAGACCCTGAAATAGCAAGCAGGATGAAACCTGAGTTTGAAATGAAGTAAAGGATTAGAGTTCAACGGCTGTAACTATCCTAGCGAACCGGAGAAACCCGAGAGAAAGCTCATTCCAAAGGAATCGAACCCCAAACCACCGAATGGGGACCACAGACGCCACAGCCTGAGCCATCCGCACGTTTTCTTTTGGGAAACTAACGGAAACATTTCCGAAGTCCTGGCAACATAAGGAGGAAATTATCATTGATATCTACACTTATTATTTAGGAAACAATTCTTTTAAGTCACTCAGCTTTAATATAGGACGATGAATGAAACGGGTAAAATGATGCTCAAATAAGAGCCCAGAGTTGACAAGAAGTAGGTCTTTTTTGGCGCAAGTTGGTTCGCCAATTTAATAATGATCTTCAAATTCGCGCCACGTTATTATTCCTATCAAAGATTTTTTGCGGTTACATTGCTTTGTATCTTCTTTACCAGCTTAGCTGCAGGCGGCGAGAATTGATGATTAAGTTGTCATAGGTGGTCTTGGATCTTATCTCACCTTTGTTAGTGAAATAATACTTTATATAGTGTTTTTTTTATTTACGTCCTCCAGTGCTAAATATACTGTTTTAAAGATTATTTTTTATTCTATAGACACAATTAACACTTCTGCATCACATTCTTGTAGCAATCCCGGAAGTTTTCTTTTCTGTCTCTGCCTGTCTCTTGTTTTTTCTTTTATTTTATCCATAATCATATGTATATTTCATTACAAAAATACTCCAGTGCTTCTTAAAGTTTAACTAACATTCCAAAATTAATAAACAACTCTTGTTTGGGGTCATCTTTAAACAACAGTTTCAGGGTCCGTAGAGCGTAGTTACCTGACATTCATCTTTCACGATAAGGGAACACGCCATAAAGAGACCTTATTTGGATAACTCTAACGCTAACCGAGATTCGAACGGAGACATCTTGAACGTTAGGCAGACACACTACCACATACCCTACAAGGCGGGCAGGGAGGGAACAGTTCATGCTGGGGTTGTAAATAGGTCTTCTCGTATCTAGGCCGGGATAACTAAATGTGAGTACCGCAAATGAAACAGGTGAACTCTGAAAAGTGGATTTAAAATAAAAGAAAAGATACCTCCTAAAATGTCCTTTCCATTTCAATGTCCTCTATCATATAAAAGGACATATTCCCTTCCGCAATTCTGTTGAATCTGCCATAATATGGTTACAAAAAAGATTTACTCGAGATTAACTTCAGCACGCTTGGGCAGCAGGTGTACTGCCTGTGCGTACCCAGTACAGACTACTTGAAGGTAAACACGATAACTAAACTCAGCGGCATATCAACTATAGAGGGCCAAGGCCTACCCCCCCCCCCCCCACCTCGGCCTACAGTGAACTCCATGACTGGCTGGTCCGTAGCGGAGGGTGCGACGTTGGTTAGCGCCCCGAGAATACGGACTTGGAAGCGGAGTGGGGAATAGGAACCAGGAACGAGGAAGGGGATACGTCACGAAGTCTGATTCCAGTGTGGAGTAAGATGACGATATGAGGGAGGTGGAATGAATGGCGGGGAAAATCCGAGAACACGGAGAGATTAGGATTAGAGGCAAAACTTCTGCCTGTGAATATAATAATAATAATAATAATAACAATAATAATAATAATAATAATAATAATAATAATAATAATAATAATAATAATAATAATAATAATAATAATAATAATAATAATAATAATAATAATAATAATAATAATAATAATAATAATAATAATAATAATAATAATAATAATAATAATAATAATAATAATAATAATAATAATAATAATAATAATAATAATAATAATAATAATAATAATAATAATAATAATAATAATAATAATAATAATAATAATAATAATAATAAAAATAATAAAAATAATAAAAATAATAAAAATAATAAGAATAATTAATAATAATAAGAATAATTAATAATAATAAAAATAATTAATAATAATAAAAATAATTAATAATAATAAAAATAATTAATAATAATAAAAATAATTAATAATAATAAAAATAATAATAATAATAAAAATAATAATAATAATAAAAATAATTAATAATAATAAAAATAATTAATAATAATAAAAATAATTAATAATAATAAAAATAATTATTAATAATAAAAATAATTAATAATAATAATAATAATTAATAATAATAATAATAATAATAATAATAATAATAATAATAATAATAATAATAATAATAATAATAATAATAATAATAATAATAATAATAATAATAATAATAATAATAATAATAATAATAATAATAATAATAATAATAATAATAATAATAATAATAATAATAATAATAATAATAATAATAATAATAATAATAATAATAATAATAATAATAATAATAATAATAATAATAATAATAATAATAATAATAATAATAATAATAATAATAATAATAATAATAATAATAATAATAATAATAATGCAAATATATAGTTCAATTATATATTTGTTATTAATAGTTGGTAGTTTCAGTTTTGTATGAGTGATGCTGATATGAATTAAATGTATTTTGTTTTTATTTAGATTGAATTGATAAAAACGTTTATTTATTTATTTGTTATTTTTACTTTTATTTTTATAAATTTATCTGTAAATTATATTGTATGTATGGATGTAGTATGAATAAATGTTGAAACTCTGACATATTAGCTCTGCTTCAAAAAATTAGATGCCAGGATTATTATACAGATTTTTATTTTATTTTATTTCTTATATCCTTCCCAACCAACAATTTGAAGAACTAAAATAAATTTCTCTCTCTCTCTCTCTCTCTCTCTCTCTCTCTCTCTCTCTCTCTCTCTCTCTCTCTCTCTCTCTCTCTGTGCGTGTGTGCCTGTGTATGTGTGACAGAGAGAGAGAGAGAGAGAGAGAGAGAGAGAGAGAGAGAGAGAGAGAGAGAGAGAGAGAGAGAGAGGGATGGGGTGTGTTCAGTGACAGTTGTTCGCATTTTATGCAAGGGAGTTGGTGGATTTGCTTTTAAAAAGAAAGACAAGAGGGAATCGTTGTGTGAAGAAACATGAAGCATGTTAATGGCAGCTTCAGTTAGTTATTTTCTAATATGTTTTAGTGAAACTAGTAATAGACTTAGTCAACGTTCTTCATACGTGATGTATGCAAAATGTTTAGCAAATGATAAATATGATGGTATACTAACTTTGAGAAATTAAATTAAATACATCAATATACGCGTCAAACATTTTCTTGTCCTGACAATTGGCCGATTCTTCTGCAATACAGTCCATTTAGGTTGTGGGCTTTAATTTGACAGCCACAACTTACACCACGACGGAACAGGAAGGGGGGGGGGGGTTCTGCAAGACTCGAACTTACAATTCATATGTACACGGTGTAGCAAATGCTTGCATATACCATTGAGGTGGTAGCAGTGGCATACTGGCCCAAATGTACTTCGGCTTATTACACTAAAGCATGCACTGTGACACCGTAAGTATAGCATCTCGAATTGTTCCTCCAACATCCCTCTGTAACCCTTTAAAATTGTTTGGTCGAATTCTGAATCATCCTGTATAAACTCCTTGAGCTGAGTATGTATTAGTGAAGACAAATTTCTATTAACCACTTTATTTTACGGACGCGTGTTATTCCGAACTTCCATTTTCTTTACAGCTTTCTTTATTGAAGGCTGGCCTAAAAGCACGAAGGGATCGTAATTTCCCTTGAGTCCATCACTCCACTCTTGAAACACAGGCGTCTCTCAACCAATTATTTCTAAAACTAGCTTGGCAACATCATCATGTCCTCCTTTGGAGACGCAGTCAATTTTTATCTGAAAAAGAATAACAATTCTGAACTATAACACAGCTAAATCAGAATATAATCTTAACAACTATCTTAAATAGCAGGGTAACGTTTATTAAAACACACACACACATACACACATACACTCACACACTACACATCTTGAGAAATAATTCTAAAAATGCCTGGAAGGTGTTTCGTTAAGTTGAACTCGAACAATAGAATTTTAGATCTAGTGAAAAATACTTAAGGATACGTAAAATATGAAGCTATTGTTAGTGAGGCAACAAATATGTACAAATATAACAATTTGTAACATAAACCTTCACTTATCTTATAAAAAATGATGAAAGTTTTCTTATTAATTGATGAGGATCGCAATTTCCTGAAATAATTCTACACATCGTCAGCTCAAAAAGCCTCATTGTCAAGGTCATGCTGATACCGAAATTAAAGGATTGAAATAAGTAAAGAATCATGATGGATTTCAAAGGAATGTTGGTTCTTTGTTACAACACGTGCAGGGGCAGTTGAGTCGAATAGCAGTTGGGGTGAATAGTTGTTTTAACAAAAGAAACGTAAGAAACAGTGTCCTTAGCAGAGTTCTAAAGGGTAGCACTTGACTTTGTTTGAATAGGGTGTTCTTCGAACCCTTCATAATGAATGGCATGACAAAATACTCACAAAGGGAATCTTTGGTTGAATAAAGGGCTTCGAGAAAGTGAAAGTCACATACACCCACGCGCCGCTGTGGACATTCAGATGGTGGCTTGCAGCCGATTAGGGCAGTCCTCTTATTCTACCTTGATCGAGGGCAGACTAGAAGCGACGAGAGAAGATATTTGTCGGTTCATATAGACGTGACGAACGAATTAAGTTTTATAGAGTAATAAGAATTTCACATATGGTAACTCTAAACAGTGATATTGGTAACCCTTGGTCAGCAACTTGAAGTTCGATGTTTTGATAAAAAGAAGCAGTCATTAAACCAGTTTGAAACGGGCATTCCAGTGTCATTAAAACTAACCTTCTCATACATACTCACGCATACCCTGAGAGAAATCTCATTGCTCAAACCTGAGCTACCCATATTATTGTATCAAACTGTAGCGTGAACGTGCAATCGTGCGTCACACATTATATATTGCTACAACGCTTACGCTCACTGGCTGTTTTTGCCAGTACTACCAAAATCTGAAAATGAAATAAAGTGTAAAACAGAATCGACTGCCGGTATTTCAAATTCATTACGCGATCTTTATTTTTTAAAATAATTATTCTTTCCCAAACCATTAAATCTATCGGACTATTTAATTGTTTTAATAATTTAACTTCTGGATATATTTAATGGTTAAATGGCCACAAATGATCTGCTACGGCCGATTTATCAGTCTGTTTGTCCTTAATGTTACGAAAATATTCTTTCGTTCTGGTTTCCAAATTACGTTTTGTCTTTCTAACATAAACTTTATCACAATCTAAAAAAATTGAATTGATAAATTTCAGATATTTTATTGTTAGGAATTCTTACTTTTTTAGAGAAATGTAGTACATTTTAATACTATATTTATTTTTAGGAGCTAAAGTTATACCAAACTCTTTCAAAACAAAGACTTTAAGTTATAACAAACCCTTTAGTTCCCCAAAATAAATATAGTATTAAAATGTACTGCATTTCTCTAAAAAAACAGTTAAAATTCCTAACAATAAAATATCTGGTATTTATCAATTCAATTGTTTAGATTGTGATAAAGTTTATATTGGAAAGGCAAAACGTAATTTGGAAACCAGAACGAAAGAACATTTTTGTAACATTAAATACAAAAAGACTAATAAATCGGCCACAACAGATAATTTTTGGTCATTTAACCATTAAATAAACCCAGAAGTTAAATTATGAAAACAATTAAATAGTCCGATAGATTTAATGGTTTGGGAAAAATAATTATTTAAAAAAGTAAACATCGCGTAATGAATTTGCAATACCGGCAGTCGATTCTGTTTTAAACTTTATTTGATTTTCAGATTTTAGTAGTACTGGCAAAACAATAGCAAGCTATAATGAGCGTGACCTTGACAACGAGGCTGTTTGAGCTGACGATGTGTAGAATTATTTCACGAAATCGCGATCTTCATCAATTAGTAAGAAAAGTTTCATCATTTTTATAAGATAAGTGTAGTTTCATGTTACACATTATTACACTTGTATATATTTGTTGCCTCACTGACAATAGCTTCATATTTTACGTATCCTTGAGTATTTTTCACTAGATCTAAAATTCCATTGTACGATAGATAGAGTCAAAATGAAAAATTCAATGCCATGGATCTCTTGGTTTCCGTCCAGTCGCTCTAACCCATTGAGCTACCATGGCCAACGTGCCGTCCTGACATTAAATTCTCCATTTGACTCATATATATTTCCCCGGTAGACCACTAGGGGCTCTTGCATCCGAGATACACCATTTGTGACGACTTACTATCGTAAGTACTTGAGTCCCAGGCTTCATCATTTAACTGTTATTATTTTAGTTAATTGATGGAAATTAATCATTTCTTCACACTAGCCGTATATAGGCTAAGGTTTTTGATAGATAGTCAACATGAAAAATTCAATGTCATGGCCGGGATTTGAACCACGGATCTCCTGGTTTCCGTCCAGTCGCTCTAACCCATTGAGGTACCATGGCCAACGTGCCGTCCTGACATTAAATTCTCCATTTGACTCATATGCTTCCCCGGTAGACCACTAGGGGCTCTCGCATCCGAGATACACCGTTTGTGGCGACTTACTGTCGTAAGTACTTGAGTCCATTGTTCGAGTTCAACTTAACGAAACACCATCCAGGCATTTTTAGAGTTATTTCTCAAGATGTGTGTGAAGATTTATGTTACAAATAATTATATTTGTATATACTCAAGGATGTTGCTGAATTCAACGTACAAACCTGTGCTCTATGACAAAATTTTAATTATCTTTTCATTTACATATTTGTGCTGATAAATACAAACAAAGAATTTGGTATGAATACGGTAGTGATTTCCATTCTGAAATGGTTAATTTCTCTTCCATAAGCATGAAAATAATATAATTTTCAAGTTTATGAGCTGCTCCCCCCTCTCCCTAGTGAAAATGTGCTCCACAGGAAGGGGCATTGCATCATTGATAGCTCCACTTTCACATGGAAAGTCATATTTATCCGGCGACACAGAAGCAACTTCGTCCTCAGCTGCGTTACAGTCCTTCCCAAACACGCTTGGACTCAAAATATACAATAGCACAGCCGTAAGTAACTATTTTTGGAAAACAAAATAACACTAGCGGTGCAGCCCTTTGACTGTCAGCCGTTACACGGGAGTACGTTTAATAATACACCATGGGGCCGCCCTTATCCTGCCAATACGATGGCTTGCTCATCAGGGAGACAAACAACTAGTTGATTTAATGGCCCAGAATGTTCGCCTGTCAATCTAGCAGTGCTGGCTTCAATCAACTTACAACCAATTAAACATTTTTCTTTATTTCTTTTTCCAAACAGACGAATGGCTTACGTAACCACGTGTTAGGGAGGTACCTGTAAGTGTTTAAATAAAAACAGTGACCTATAAGTTATACCGTAGGTTATATCGTGTGCATAAGAGAAACCCTTTTCGTTTGAAACTACAAAAAACTCTTCAGTTCCAACTTAGCTCTGCACTACTTTCTCTGACAGGAGAGGTGCCTCTAAATAGTTCAGTTATTAATGTATGTATTTATTCACATTGGGTACTACCCGGTGGCAGAGTTAAGAATACAGATCAAATTACAAATACTAGATTTACAACAATAACACAGTAAACAATACAAACATGATATTATTTTACTTTAGTCACTTAAAGCATATCTAATTACTTCTCTATTTACATATTATATACCATTATAATTTAAAAGTTAAACTATAAACCATCTAGATTTTTTCTAAATTTCTTCAGCGACAGGGGACAGCCCTGAAAGACTGCTACAGGCAATTCTTTCCATTCTTCAATGGTTCTATTAACAAAAGAAAATTTTCCTACGTCGGTTCTGTATCTTCTACCCTTAATTTTATACCTATGATCGTTTCTTCCATAATAATCCGGATTATCTAACCTTACACTAACGTCCACCCATGCCTTTACACCAGCATTAGCTTAGAATAATGCTACCAACCTATGTTTTTTACGCCTATTTCTTAATTCCTCCCATTTAGTCTCATCTCCTTTTATAGGCCCAAAATACTTGCCTCTTTTTATGAATTTTATTGCCCTCTTCTGTATTTTTTCTAATGGATCGATTTGGTTAGCTCTATACGGGTCCCAGCATGCTACTCCATATTCCATAACCGGCCGCACTAAGGCCTTGTAGGCAATTTCCCTGGAAATAATTAAAATAGTTTTGGATAATTAGAATCAAACTGAAAAATTCAATGCGACGGCTGGGATTTTTTACTACGGATCTCCTGGTTTCGGTCCAGTTGCTCTTACCCTCTGAGCTACCATGGCCAACGTGCTGTCCTGACATTAAATTCCCCAATTGTCTCATATATTTTCTTGGTAAACTACGAAGTCTCTCATATTGAGATAAACCGTTTGTTTCGACTTGCTATTGTAAGTACTTAAATATCAATCTTTTTATCATTAAACTCTTATTTTTAAACTATTTGATGGGAATTAATCCTTTAAATGTTAAGAATTAGTGCTTTAAGGATACCGATCTGTGAAAATTGGTCAAACAAAGGTCTTTGTTTATAGTTGTGTTATATCCAGTATTTCATTTGTTGTTACAACATGTTATAAATATTCTGATGATGGGAGAGATGCACACTCCGGAAACGTTGATTATCTAATCATATTTTCACCTGGCTGGCTGCCCGAGAAGAAAGTGAGAGCAAAAAATTATTGATCTGTTAAAGCACAAAATTCATGGAAGATACGTTTTTTGTTGTGGAATGGACATCTCCTAGGTACTTCTTGTTATTTTATTAAGTTTTCTAATAGTTATAGTTTTCTAAATTAGGAATGTGTTATTTTTTACCACTTCACCATGCAAAGAGATCGACATTTCAAAGCCATTACATACCTAATAGCTTTTAAAACATTTGAGTATCGCTTAAAGCCTACTGTATTCCCATACTCCCCTTGTACCTACAAGAAAGTTAGGAATACGATAAATCCTGCAAATGTTTATTTGGGTCAACTTGAAGTACAAGAATGTGCATTGGTAAGAACGGTTTGTGCGAGAAAGTCATGTGAGTGTAAAACGTTAGACTTTTACTTTCTCTGTCATATCAGACAAGCTATGTATTGCATTTCACCTAAAATTCCATACTGAGATTTTACTGGAGATATACGTTTTGAGGCCTTCTAAATCCAAAAGAGCATTTTTAGAAACGGTTTGGAAATAATTAATGATACAATTTTAGTAAATTATGGAAAGCTAGAGTCAGACTGAAACATTCAAAGTCATAGCTGGGATTTGAACTACGATCTCCCGGTGCTCGTCTGGCTGCTCTTAATAATTGAGCTACCAGAGCCAACGTGCCAGCATGATATTAAATTCTCCAACTGACTCGTGTTTTTCCCGGTAAATCATTAGGAGTTGCCATAAACACATGAGACAACTACCTTAATGGCGACTTACTGTGCTCTAAGTACTATAAGTTGAAACCACTATTAGGTCAGTTTACCTCAACTGCAAGTTGGTTAAATACCAAAGTTAAATATCTAAACGAACATTTTCAGTTTAACCACCCCGCCCCCTCCCCGCAATCCACACCACTCCTTATATGATAATATTTTTTTTCTCGAAAATTTTGCTTTTCTCAAAGGTGATTTTGACGATTTTGTTTAAGCTATGTTCATGACAAATGAAATGTATATCTTGAATTTTCCGGGAATGCCCTCCAAAAGCTTTGAAAGGTTTTCGCGTAACTACTCTAAGAATAAACAAAATTTTACTACGCAAAAAGGTAGTGCTCGTTTACACTCGCAATTTATGTCAAATACATTTTTTTTTTTTTGAAGAGTGAACTATTTCCAAGGTGTTCATTGTCATTTTTTGAAATTTTCAGTACGTCTCTCAAATGGGAAGTCGGTTTCTTTCCTACGTCCTAGATAAGTAAATAAAATGAAATGTCAAAGCCATCACAGAGCGACTACCTCATAAAAATGACTATCGCTTAAGCCTATTGTAGTCCCCTATTCCCCTATAGGAAAATAATGTAATAAAACATTTTTTGAAAATGCTTGTAGTGTTTGTAAAAAGATATTCTACAAGAATAGAAAACGTTATTCGAGTGCAACATACCAGATTTTTTTCAATGTCATTTCACTTTGTTTTCCAGTTTTCATTCAGAACATAAATTTTGAGAATAAAAATATAGAGGCACGATATCTAATGTGTAAAGTTAGGATAAATATTACTGCGAAGGGGATTCGATACCGAAACCTGTGGTTTATTGTATCTAAACCCTAAGTGGGGCACCCCCGGGAGGGCCCGCCTTGGTAGCGTGGTGGTAGCATGTCTGCCTCACGTTCAAGAGGTCCCGAGTTCGAATCTCGGTCAGGGTGAGTTACCTGGATAAGGTTTTTTCCGGGGTTTTCCCTTATCCTGAAAGACGAATGTCGGGTAACTCTAAGCTCTATGGACCCCGGGATCTTTTGAGCATCAGTTCATCCATTCCATTCATCGTCCGATATGGCTTAACGTTGAAGGACGTAAATTAAAAAAAAAAAAACAACAACGGGAGGAAGGGTGAGCTGAGAGGAGACAGAAGGCGGCCGACACATCTACCGTGAAAAAGACCAACAGATGAGAGATAATGTGAAATGACAATAGAGATGAAATGGAGAGACAGGAAAAACTGGGGATGTAATTCACCTACCCGACCCGGAAAACCTCCAGGAAAAAAAAAAAAACCATGCGTCAGGTAGGTCGGCCACGGGAATCGAGCCCGGACCTTCCGAAGACGAGTCACAAACGAAACCGCCTGAGCCATCCCGCTCGGTATTGTAATGTAAAGAAAAACAAAGGAAAACTAAAAACAAAAGACTTCCTAGAGGCAAATAATAATAGATATTGGTGAAGCTATATTGAGTTTGTATTTATGTGGCGCTCAGCCTTGGAGTATATGGGTTATGAACACCTGTTTATCAAATTTGAGGTTCTTTTAGGTACCGTAAGTCTATTACTCGGAGCCACCGGCTTTACTTCCCTTACGAAGGAAGCCATGGTAAGGATTTTTACGACCGACAAAAAAATCAGTCACCTTCCACCGGATTAATTGCTAAGTATGTGTGTGGAACTGAACGTCATTGATTCCTATGGTTTCCATCGGTATAATAATGTAATATTAATACATTAATAAAGAGTTGGCGTTATGAAACAGGCCCTGGAGCTTTCTAATATTACGGCCTTCTCCACAGAGGTGACCGTGAAAGGCTTAAGCGATCAAATAGCAAGACCAAATAAAAACTAAATACTTAAAATTAGCGAATGTCAAAACATTTTACTCTAACCTCTACTTCGAAGGTCTGTTCAATGGGCTTTCAAGATGCAGTACAGCTGATTCCCATGAACAATTTTTTTTATAGATTCGTATCCCTCCTTGAAGTAAATAAACGTTGGTTTAAACTTGAAATAGCTACTTGCTACAGTATGATATGATTTATTTCCCCAGTTATTATTATACCTGAGGCACGTGTACCCTATATGAAACCAGTTTTAAGAAGTGCGCTCACTGCCCTTGATTCGTATATTCTCTCAATTATATGTTAGAGTTCCTGAAGGAGAACTATTCTCCTTGATGGTGTGCCAAAGGTCGCACACGACACAGATGACAGGCGAAGATGAGTTAATTTGCTGTGAAAGTGACCGAACATTACTCGGTGTGAAGGAGCATGGCGAAGATTTCTCTTCCGCTACCAAGCTCCAAAGAATGGCATTGTTAAACTGTTTTGAGTGGCCTGATACAGAAATTATGGGTCAGTCGAATAAATAAATACTTGGAAAAATAGAGTCAGACTGAAACATTCAATGCCATAGCCGGGATTTGAACCATGGATCTTCTGGTCTCCGTCCAGCCGCTCTAAACCTTGAGCTACTATGGCCAACGTGCCGACATGACATTAAATTCCCCAACTGACTCGTATTTTTTTCCGGTTAACCACTTAGGTGTCAGTTGGAGAATTTAATGGCATATTGGCACGTTGGCCATAGTGGCTCAAGGGTTAGAGCGGCTGGACGGAGACCAAAAGATCCGTGGTTCAAATCCCGGCTAAGGCATTGAATTTTTCAGTCTGACTCTATCTTTCCATACTTTAGATTACAGACGGTCAGTGTGAAAGAACAATTAATTTCATCAAATAAATACTTATATATAAATATTTTCTGCATTTATATTAAATGTTAAAGAGTTTTGTGTTTGTCAGTTAATTATGAGTGCAGTTTATGGATAAGATGTCATTACGGAAGGTAATTAGTGAGGATTATTCAGGCATAGGTAGGTCACATTAGAGAGCTCATATTTACTATCTAAAGTTGCCAGATTTGGTATGAATGGCTAGCTTGAAATTCATGGAGTATGTAAGAATATTTCTTAGAAATTTCTTAGAAAGCAGAAAATTTCTGTGATATAGAAATGATAATATCTGTATGTATTTAACTTTTTGTATAAATTATATAAAGGTTAATAAATATAAAAATTTGGAAAATTTACCCTGGCTTGAGAAATTAGGTGCCAGTTTATGGTATTGCAGATTTTTATTTATTTATTTGTTTGTTTGTTTATTTAGTTACTTACGCAGTCACTCACTCTCAATCACTCTCTCACTCACTCTCTCACTTTATCTCTTTCTCTCTCACTTTCTCACTTTCTGACTTACTCACTCACATACACACTCACATACTCACTTACTTTAATATTAAAATGAAGGGGCAACATCGTATTAGAAGCTAATAGTGGGGGGTCTTAGAGTCATTAGGAAAAAGGGAGGTGATAACGAAAATTTTGGTAGCTGAGTAGCACATTCTGGACTAGTCGCCAGTGGAGCAAGACGTAGCTGAATGAGGCGTCATTTCTTGCCTCAATGTTAGATTCACGCAACTTCTCGATTTAAGTGAATACCTAAAAAGTTATTAAACGCTTCAAACTTAGATTCCGATATCATACTTTTATTACACACCCACGCATACCCTGAGATAGGACTCTGCTCGAGATTGAGGCAACACAACACACTACTTCAAATTGTCGCAGCATCATCGTGGAGCAGAATAAAACTGCTTCAGACCATAGTGGTCCTTTTCAAAAAGTGCATTTCTAAATTTCACTTCAAATATATTTTCAGGTCTGTCAGCATTTGTTTATTTATCTGCCACTTACATAGTACGTAGAGAAGATGCACACTGAATTTCACCCAAAAATTCGATATTTCGCTGCAAATATAGGCTTTGAAGTCCCTTAAATAAAAATAACACTTCCAATAGAAGGTATGCCCGCCCACATGTGTCCACAGTATAACTCAATAACGATAAGTTGGTTAAATATCAAACTTGGTAAATTTCAGTAACTTAGTGGATTCGTAATGCTCATTATATTGGAGTTCTTACATTTGTCTTCTTGTTTAGCAGTAACGCAATGAGAGGTCTCCCGCTGTTAAATTTTGACAATTCATAAGATTAGTTATGTTCATTGTAGAACACTCATCTCTACAAAGTACATAATGTGGAGTTGGATTGATGTTTATGCAGAGGGGCATCCAAACAATCACGTCCTGTAGGTAATGGAGTCAACGGATTTTGATCGTGGACATTATAGAATTATTGTTGTTTTGTTGAACAAGATTTTCTATTGTTTATTTATACCCTCTTAACTTAAATTGCCATACGTTGTTTTTTTTTTTTTTTTTTTTTTTTGGGTGGTTTAATGTGTTACCAATTTTGAAACAATGAAGTTGAGTTTCTAATTTGATGAATCCTTGTGCCTTTTTTGCTGAGGTGTCTGCTTTTTCATTAGCAAGGATTCCGCAGTGCGAGGGAATCTATTGTAGATTAGGTTTAGGATTTCATTACGGAGGGGATTTGGCACGTAGGCCACCATGCTGGGCCCATTGTTCCTATGCCCCCAAGTGGGGGTAACCCCGGGAGGAAGGATGACGCGAAGGAGACGGAGGGAGGCCGACCCAAGGAGCCACGACGGTACAGAGGACAGGGTCCCTACAGTTTACTTAGATAGAGACTTCCCCTGACAGGCCAGGACAACGAACTCGCTCCCCTACAGCGGGACAGCAACGAGCCCAGCAGCCAAACCCTAATGGTCATAAGGCAGACGTTCCGAGCCCCAAAGGTCCATGGCTGGCGGTCACGAAATGGTCCCAGCAGAGGAGCTGAGGCCGGCAACCGACCTACCGGAGCAGGAAGTAGTCTTCCTCAGAGCATATCATCCTGCCATGCACCTCCGAGACACCCGCCGACACTTCTACCCTGAAAAAAAAAATCACCAGATGAGAAATGATAATGGAGATGAATTGGGGGGACAGGAAATTCAGGAGATGTAATTAACCTATCCAGCATTCACCTAGTGACCCGGGAAAACCCTCGAATATACCCATGGGTCAGGTAGGTAGGCCACGGGAATCGAACCCAGGCCTCCCAAATGCGGGCCACAGACGGAACCGCCTGAGCCATTCCGCTCAGTAATCTATTGTAGAACTACCGATTGGTGAAGAGCTTGTAAGCGTTTAATACTTCCGCGGATTTGAGCTGTTCTGTTTGTTGCAATGCAGATTTTGAATCATTAAAGATAAATGCTTTATTGAACAAATTAGTGTAGTAGGAAAGCTGTTACAATGCAGAATTGATTACATCAAGTTTACCGCCAAATGCGTTGAATTTACACCAACAGATATGTAACAACAAAACATTTTTCTGTATTGTTAATAAGTGTGGCCAATTTTGGATTCATCATTGTAAATATGTAACCACTCATTTTCTGGGAATTTTGTGTAGATAGTTTGTAAGATAACTTGTTTTAGTTCGATTGGTTTTGCATCGTGTTTCATTAATTCTATGTTACAATCAATTTTAATTCTTTTGAGAGGATAAGCCAGAGGAGATAACTTTTCCATATTGTAAATGTTTAATGATAAACTCCATTAGTTTTGTAGAGTTTTAGCTTTTAGTGCAAAAATGCAACAGAAGGATTTTCAAGGTAAAATCTCGTCACCATTATCTTCGAACTATATAGACTTTTTCCGAGCATTTTAACCTTCTCAACAATAGCTGTAACGATTTTGATTGAAACTCCGTATGTTTAACATATTTACACAACAAATGAAATGATTATTGGGAAGTTTCTGGGAGTAGTCTCTGATGTAATTTATAATAGGTACACCTAACTAGTAAACCTAAGATGCAGATAGAATCTTAATACACAAAACATGCATGTCGTTGGTGAAGTTAAATTTATGAAATGTTGCATGTTGGTTTGAATTTTCAAATCCTCAAATTAGTCAAATAGAAATTCGTTTTTTTTTTTCTTTTTTACTTTTCTACGACCTACAAAGTAGGTAGAGATTTGATTTCCCGAGATCTCATGAATGTGGTACAGTTTACCACCATGGATATGGCTTTTGGAGAGTCCAAAACTGCATTAACTGGTCCACAATTGATAACAGATTTGAAACCACTATTGAGAAGCAACAAGTCAGGAATACCAAATCATCCGCGTATCCACAAAGAGTTTCATATATTCCACCCCCCCCCCCGAAATTCTCTTTACATGCAGTACAACTTTATCATAAACCCTCTAACAATTTGAAGCTTAACATACTAAAATGATGAATCTTGAATTTTCTGGAAGTAATCTTTGAAGTCCCTTACATTCTGATCGAAGTTTGTGTAACGAGAAAACCACAAGAGATGGATAAAAGTCTACTTCAGGAAAAACTTACATCTCATTAAAATATACATGTTGTGTCATTTAATTTCTTTTGCGAAAATAGCGGAAACATTTCCGAAGTGCTGGCAAAATAAGGATGAAATTATCATTCTTATCTACAGTAATTAGGTAGGGAAAATTATTTTAATTTATGTCCCTCAACATTAATATCCGACGATGAATGATGCTCAAATGAGAGTCCAGGGTTGATGAAAAGTAGGTGTTTTTTTTTTTGCGCAAAGTTATTTCGCTTATTTGATAATGATCTTTAAGTTCGCGCCACGTTATTATTCCTATTAACGACTTTTTGCGACTACGTTGCTTTGTATCTTCTTTACCAGCTTAGCTGCAGGCGGCGAGCATTGATGATTAAGTTCTCCTAGGTGGTCTTGGATCTTATCTCACCTTTGTTAGTGAAATACTTCCTATATTTTTTTCCTTTATTTACGTCTTCCAATGTTAAATATACTGGTTTAAAGTTTAAGTATAGACACAATTAATACTTCTGTATCACCAAGGAAAAATTCTTCTAGCGAACCCGGAAGTTTTTTTTTTTTTTTCATCTCTAACTGCCTGTCTCTTGTTTCTTTCTTTTATCCATAAGCACACGTACCTATGTTTCGCTACACAAACACTGCAACACTTCATGAATTTTAACTAAAATTCCAAAATTAATAAACAACTCTTGCTTGGAGACATCTTTAAACAACAGTTTCAGGGTCCGTACATCGTAGAGTCACCTGACATCCATCTTCCAAGATAAGGGAAAACTCCAGAAAGACAATTTATTTGGATAACTCTAACTCTAACCGAGGTTCGAATGCCGGTGCTCTTGGGCGCTAATCAAACACGCTACCACATACCCTACAGAGGTGGGCAGGTAGGGAACAGCTCATGCTGGAATTGTAAATGGGAAAATTGTCTTCTCATAGGTAAGTAGGGATAACTAAAGGTGTGTGTATACAGGATGTTACAAAAAGGTACGGCCAAACTTTCAGGAAACATTCCTCACACACAAAGAAAGAAAATATGTTATGCGGACATGTGTCCGGAAACGCTTAATTTCCATGCTAGAGCTCATTTTATTACTTCTCTTCAAATCACATTAATCATGGAATGGAAACACACGACAACAGAACGTACCAGCGTGACTTCAAACACTTTATTACAGGAAATGTTCAAAATGTCCTCCGTTAGCGAGGTTACATGCATCCATCCTCCGTCGCATGGAATCCCTGATGCGCTGATGCAGCCTTGGAGAATGGCGTATTGTATCACAGCCGTCCACAATACGAGCACGAAGAGTCTCTACATTTGGTACCTGGGTTGTGTAGACAAGAGCTTTCAAATGCCCCCATAAATGAAAGTCAAGAGGGTTGAGGTCAGGAGAGCGTGGAGGCCATGGAATTGGTCCGCCTCTACCAATCTATTGGTCACCGAATCTGTTGTTGAGAAGCGTACGAGCACTTCGACTGAAATGTGCAGGAGCTCCATCGTGCATGAAACACAATGGGTATTTTGACATTTGTCTGCACGAATGATTTCAATTTACATTTTAAGAGAAATACTAAAATGAGCTCTAACATGGAAATTTAGCGTTTCCGGTCACATCTCCACATAACATATTTTCTTTCCTTGTGTGTGAGGAATGTTTCCTGAAAGTTTGGCCGTACCTTTTTGTAACATCCTGTATGTGTTAGTGTATGTGTGTGTGTGTGTGTGTGTGTGTGTGTGTGTGTGTGTGTGTGTGTGTGTGTGTGTGTGTGTTTGTGAAAGGTATAATTCTAAAACGAAAAAGGTAGTTGAATGCCAAAATTGTACTTAAGTTCCGTACCTTCGAAGGATACAACACCCGGGACCTCCCGGATGAGGGCATCGAATGTTCAAGGAGACATTTGCACGAGAATGTGTCACTGTGTTTATCAAACCTCTTAAGTGCTGTAGCAGCACACACCAATTGTCTTAATGATTTAGCGTTTGGCAACTTAACATCCTTGGATGGTTCATGAAACTGTCAACTTCTTTTTGGCCTGACAAAGCGGTCTCCAAATTCATTTAACGACGTCATTTATTGTGCAACATTTCGTTTTATTGCAAGGTCGTCACATTTTGGTGCACAGATGTGTTTTTGTTTTCAAGGCAAAGAACCCAAGGCCGAGTGGAGTGTAAAATTTAAGAATTAATGCTGATGGCGAAAAGTGTCCACCTCAAAACTGACTGGTCGCTATGGACTAAACCGCTTTCATACGAGCATAATTACAGGCATGAACACTGGAATGGTCTCCACTTTATTATTAACGTGCATATTGCCTTACAAAAAATAACAAAAGAAATTGTAGCAGCATTGAATCTTTTCAAACACTAAAGATGTAATTAACTCTCTTATATTATCCACCAAGGCATTGTAGCATTATAACGATTTTAACAATTGCTTCAAGGAACAAAAGATCGATCTAATAAAATGCACTTTTTGCTGCAATACCTTAACATGTAAAATGCATTCACTGTGATTAATTTATGTGTCACTTCACCTCTCTTGATGTGATAACCAATGTACAGATTAAGTCTAAAATGCATGAAATTTTGTTCGGAAACGACACTATTTTCTGCTTACAAATAGAGTGCATTAATGCTGAAAATAGATTGAGACATTAAAACCTTCAGTTTCTTGTATATCACTCACTAACCAAGTGAATTCAAAAACGGTTAATAATCTACAGTCAGGCAATTGTATCATGCTAAACAAATTCTTTTCAGTTCACCTTCCTCTCCGCAAATGAACAGTTGAAAGTGTCACCCCAAAACTGCGCTAACCTTCTATTTTATCAGATAGAGAAAATTCGTCCTTTGCAAATGCTAATAAAAGTAACCGACCATAGATTATAGCGCACATAGGAACAACATAGAAATACAGTTAGCATACATAGTTACGTGGCCTCCTCTCTGATGCCCGATTTCACCAACAGATGTTAAAATCGACGTTAACAAATGTAACGTAACAATTGTCACAGCGCTAACAAAATATTACATTGCATTTCACCAACCTGTTTTCTGAAAATGCTAACAAACCTGTGTTAACGCCAAGAAACTTGTAAATATCTCAGCTATAGAAGGCTATGGATGAGTCGTATTATTTTCTGAACGTACTGCGATGTGCTTTTGTTTTCATTTTCGTCTGCACAAGCTGAAAAATGGTGGATGGAAAAAAAATCATAAATAAAGCCGTGAGACAAATTTCTCATCGGTGGAGAAAGAATTGTTAATTGAATTGTGACGAAGTGTAAGGATATCGTGGAAAATAAGAGGACGGATGCGGTGAATGTAAAAGAGAAAGATGTCACGGGGAAAATATTGGAAACGAATTTAATTCAAATGCATGTATCACTACTAGAAGCACCAAACAACTTGTCAGTATTACGTAAATTTAAAACGAGGTGCGAAGGACTAGTGACTAAAACGTTTCAAGAGTGGAGGTGGACAATGTATTATCCACATATTTCATTGAATTATAAAATCGCAAAGTTATTAATACTTGAAGCTAAGGCGAGATCGGCATATTCCTTTCGATGCATGTTCTAACTCATTATTACGTAAATGTAAAACGAGGTGCGAAGAAGGACAAGTGACGTGAACGTTTCAAGACGGCAGGTGGACAATGTATTATCCACATATTTCAGTGAATTATAAAATCGCAAAGTTATTAATACTTGAAGCTAAGGCGAGATCGGCATATTCCTTTCAATGCATATTCTAATTCATTATTACGTAAATTTAAAACGAGGTGCGAAGAAGGACAAGTGACTTGAACGTTTCAAGACGGAAGGTGGACAATGTGTTATCCACATAATTAGTGAATTATAAAATCGAAAAGTTATTAATACTTGAAGCTAAGGCGAGATTGGTATATTCCTTTCGATGCATGTTCTGAGTATTACGTAAATTTAAAACGAGGAGTGAAGAAGGACAACTGACTTGAACGTTTCAAGACGGGAGGTGGACAGTGTATTATCCACATAATTCAGTGAATTATAAAATCGCAAAGCTATTAATACTTGAAGCTAAGGCGAGATCGGCATATTCCTTTCGATGCATGTTCTAACCTCTCTTGTACTTCCACAGTAACCTTCATAGCAATATGTTTCGACAGTCTATACCTCTGTAGAAAAATTTCTTCTAATAACTCCTGAAACTAATTTCTCCTCATAGGCCGTACTCTATTACGAATGCCATTTAGTCGGTCTTAAATATAGCAAATCGACATCAACAGCTGAGTTCATGCTCGCCATCTTGACTGTTTACAATTGTTAAGGACTTAATATCAGAAATTTGGCTTGTTAGTTTAACATGATATTTAACACGAGTGTTACGCTAACACTTGTTGGTGAAATGCAATTTTTGTTTTAACTATTGCTAAACTCGTGTTAAGTCTTAACATCTGTTGGTGAAATCGGGCATCAATGTGTTTACTTTTGCTATCACAAAACAAAAGCTGAGTCTTCTGGGCCGGATGTTTTCAATAAAATGTCACAAAACGTCCGCCTCTGTGACGTAGATGGTAGCGTGTCTACCTCACGTTCAAGAGATTTCGAGACCGAATCTCGGTCAGGGTGAATTTTATGGATAAAGTTTATTTTCCTCCGGGGTTTTCCGTTCGTGAAAGATGAATGTCTGGTAACTCCAAACTACGAGGTGTATTCAAGTTATAACACCTATTTTTTTAAGGACTGGTAGCAGATATGAACTTCTGTTTCTGTTAAATACACGTGGACTCTTTGTGAATGCGTGACAGAGATGGTAGCCTGTACAGTTCATAGAACTCTAGTGGCAACGACGAGAGCTAAGACTGTTTATCGTACTTAAAATGACGTCGTTTTCATTGCAAGAACAGCGTTTAATCATTCGTTTTCGTGTGACACCAATTGATGTTCATCGCCAGTTGAGTGAGGCATGTGGTGATGGTACCATGGATGTGTCTAGTGTGCGTTCCTGGGTGCAACAGTTCAATGCAGGCAGAACATCGTATGGCAACAAACCAAGACACTTGCAGACATCGCCTCCAAAATTGACATTTCTGTGGGATCTATGCACACAAACCTGCATGAAGATCTGGAAATGCGAAAAGTGTCTGTGTCTTGCAGGTGGGTGCCAGGAATGCTGACGGAGGATCACAAGGCTGTGCGCATGGCAAATTGTCAGGCGATGTTGACGCGTGATGACGACATGAATGGTGCGTCAATTACACGCTGTTCTTACAATGAAAACGTCGCCATTTTAAGTATAAAAACAGTATTAACTCTCGTTGCTCCACTAGACGTCTATGCTCTGTACAGTGCTGCCATCTCTCTCACACATTCACCAAGAGTCCATTTGTATTTAAAAGAAAACAGAAGTCCCTATCTGGTCCCAATCCTGAAGAAAAATCGGAGCTGTTATAACTTGAACGCGCCGCGTATAATCATGGTCTCATTTGAGCATCATTTCACCAATTTAATTCATCACGTTGGAGGACCCAATTAAAAATAAAAGTTTCCTGTTTAATAGGTAATATCCGCTAGTAAGAAGCAGAAACTTACCTACAACATACTTATAGTGGGCAGGGAAAGTATTGCATTCTTCCCAAAAATTCGATACGGAGATATAAGTGAAAATGAAAGTTTAGAAAAACGACCGCGTATGTGTGTCTGTGTGTGTGAGAGAGGGGGGAGAGAGAGAGGAGGAGGAGAGAGAAAATAAAAAACCTTAAGCAGCAACCTTTGTATTTAAGGTCAGCAATTTCCAAGGTTTACGACACGAAGATTTTCAAGAAAACCCCCTCACCCCAAACTACCCTTTACATGGAAATATGTTGATTTTTTGTGAAATGTCTCTTAACTATTTTGATTAAAATACCATTTTTATACTATTTTCATGACAAATTAAATGCATATCTCGATTTCTTTTGGGATGTGTCCTCATAAGCGCGAATCATTCTGGATAATTTTTGCATAATTGATAAACCGTACGTTTTTTGTTAGAGTTACCCGACATTCGTCTTTCAGGGTAAGGGAAACCCCCGGAAAAAACCTTATCCAGGTAACTCAGCCTGACGGAGATTCGAACTCGGGACCTCTTGCACGTGAGGCAGACACTCTACCACCACGCTACCGAGGCGGGCGAAAAAATACCGTACGTGATAGACAAAATCATACTATCCAAAAACCATGATCTCATTAAACGAAGCAATTTATATATAAAATACTTTTTTTCTTTTGTAGAATAACCTATTTCAGAGATATTTCTTATTTGTTTGGATTGCTCAATACTTAAAACATTTTCCAAATGTGAACTCATACTCTTGGCCAAGCAATGAACGGGGAATGGCAAAGCCATCACAGAGCGTCCAGCTGTTAAAAGATTTACTATCACGTAAGACTATATTCCTTTGTACCTACAAGAAAATTAGTAATATTATAATTTTTATCTCGATTAACATGAAGTAGAGCAGTAAGCGTTTACAATTGGTTGTACAAGAGCAGAGAAAGTCATGTGTTTCCAATATGTCAAAATTTTTAAATGGATTATTATTCCATTTTTTCGAGCATTCATTCAGTTTATGTAAATATTGTATGTCATTGGTCCCTTTCGCTGTCACAAAAGTTACCTTCCTTTACAATTCCCCTTTCTGATTACTTTCAGTCATGTTCATTGGTGACAACACATTAACGCTCTACCCCATCTCCTTCGCTTTGTGTATAAATCATTTCTCCCTTCACTCATTCAAGCAACAAAGCATGAGTGAAATTTGATTTTGAATCCCATGAATGCGGCAGATCCGCCCACCCGTCTTTTGCCCACAATCTCTAAAGCATGTCAACTACTCTCTCTGTTCTTTCCATTTCCTCTACAACATATTTAGTAGACAGAGGAAGTACTGCAGTCTACCGAAAAACTTTATATCGAAATGTCACTGAAGAAATATTTTGAAGCCCCTTAAAAAAATGCATTCTTTAGAAGAATGGTAGTAGTGTAGCAAGAATACCAAACTTGCTATATAAATTCATCATTTTCCAAGGGTGCAATTGAAGATTTTAAAGAAAAGTATCTCGTACCAAAATAACCTCTTCATGGAATATTTTTCGTTATTTGTTATTTTATCCAAACTTTTCCTACCAATTTGTATTAAAATGTCACATACTTACGTTATTTATATCAAATGCTGTGAACTGATAAATCTTAAGAGATAGATAAATCTTTACTGCTGTACTATCTCTTTAAGATACTCAAATAACTTTTTTGAGAGTCGGCATCAGTGATTTCCTAGATGTCCGTTTGATTTGAATATTTCAAAAGTTTCATTTTTTGAAGTGCTGTCACATACAGTTGTTTCTTGCTGTGTTATAGAAAAAAAGTTCTGTAGAACGTAAAGAGACCTGAATATAAACATCTGACTGTCGTATTGATTGTGTTTATTCCCCTTGTATCTAACACAAATGTAAAGTTGAACTATTTCAGCAAAGGTTTATGCGAAGAAGATAGTAAAGTTTTATTAGAAATAGTATATAGATTCTATATGTCTATAGTGGGCAAAATGTGAATCTTAACATTGCATATACATCCCCCCCCCCCCCCCATTCGTATCAACGTCTCCACGCTTAAAATGTGGGCCCACATAAACATTTCGGTTTGTATCGCTCCACCGGTAAGCACGTGTTGACGTTCTCTGCTGTCAGCTGTTTACGTCTTGACTTTCATTGCAACCACCATAGCTTTCACTGCAGCAGTGTAGGGTTTGAAAAGCACTCGGCGCATATTTATTAAATAAATTATTCAAAGAGCCTGCTAAAAAAGTTATGGAATATAATTTTGTGAGTAAAAACTTACCAAAACAAATATCTATAGTAGCTTGCTCGTTGTTTGAAAAGAAACTGCACTTTAAAACGAATAGCACTTTTAACAAAACCATCCACTTGTCCTAAAATATTAAATGGTATTTTCCTTTTCTTTTTAGAGGGTTTTACGGTTCGTTTAATTTCGGTTCTTACATATGACACGGTTTTGCTTCAGATATTAGTTTAATTAAGTCTCTCACGGCCAAGGTGTTATAACGTTGAAAGAAAGAGTTAAATGTATGTAATACAGTAGTCACTTAACCACTTTTTGGAAGCTTTCCACTCATATGTTTCTGTGCACTACTCAGAGGAACTGAGCACCTCACCATACTTCACACGCAAACACGCAATACTAATGGGACGAGGGGAAGAGCATCACTTCACTGCAGTAAACAACGCATTTGGGGAAGTACCAAGTACCACGTGACAATAAGTGGAAGTAAAATGTTTAAACTCACGTTTAAATGCTTTTAAATTTGAATTACGGTATTTATTCACGTAGCTCAGTACTAGATTATATCAAATAAGCGATAATATATGTAATGTAGTAGGGAAATATTTCCACTCGCGTTTCACTCGTTCTAAAATTTGCGCTACGACGTATTGTTGGCATGTGTATACACTTTCAGACCAGATAGAGTGTAGAATCATCTACAAAGTAGTTTCCACCAGAAGGTCCATCTACGCCGGTAGTTGTTTAATAAGTATATCGCTACAACAATTCACTGACATTGCCCTTTGTACTTACGAGTAGCAACCTTCCCCACTTCTTTCAGTCTTCTAGCATTCAGCTGTCGCTAGTGGAGCACTTGATATGCCTATTAGTGCCGATGTGAGGCTTTTTTTTTTTTTTTTTTTTTTACTTTTTCTACCGTGTAGAGTAAGTAAAGGGGGAGTATTTTATTTTACCCAAACATTCGATTCGCTATGTCACGGGAAATACATGTTTTGAAGCTCAAGACCGGAAAAAAAATCTCGGAACATGGTCTGCGCGCGCTTCTGTGTGCGTGTGAGTCTTCCAGAACAGCAAATCGCAAAAACGAAACGTTGATTGAAAGTCAAAATTTTATCTTCTAAATATAAAACACGAAAATGTTGAAGAAATTCCTCCAGGTTCTACATTAGCCTTTAGGTGAAAATGTTTTTAAAAATTTTGATTTTCTCAAACGTTGGCTGTAACGATTTTTACTAAGCAGCATATGTTTTTATATCTTCATAATAAAAAAAATGTGTATCTGAATTTTCTGAGAGGAACTTCTGAAGTCTTCATTCTCAATGAATTTTGCGTAACTGGTAAATCGTAAGGAACGTACAAAATCTCTGCAAACAAAAATGCGTATCTCATTATAGGAGAAAATTTATCTAAAATAAATTTATTTAAGAAGATAGCCATTTTTAAGATATATCTTATTACTTTTGGAATTTTGAAACAGTTATATTGTCATTATTCTTTTTTTGTATGTCCTAGCCATGCAAAGAGAATGGAAAATATCAAAGCCTCACATAGCGACGAGGTCTAAAATATTTTAGTATTCCTCTGTTGACATTGTTCTTACAAGAAAATGTATAATAAAATCATTTATACAAACGTATATAAGAATATTTTGTACAACGGTTATCAATCCTCCCTCATTCTTATCCAAAACAACTTGAAAAGTGATTATGCTAAACATATAACCTAACATACTCATTACATTCCACGCTTTACTTGTAAACATCGATTAAGCTGCATCAGCCATGGTTTTTTTTTTTTTTTTTTTTATCTTCTGTTTACCTTGAAGACGTTCGGTGCGTCATAATGTACGTACTCATCAATGACGTCAAAACTACGCTTAGTTTATTCCAAAGTCGTTCCTGGTACAAATACCAAGAATGATGTGGCCTTAATGTATAAAACATGTTTCCCGCAAACGTTTCTAACAAGAACAACGCTCTTCCTTATGTTGCTTTTCTGAAATACAATAAATAGTTGGTAGATAATCTAGTAAATAGATACATTTTTTTTTATGCTTCCGAAAAAAATTAGCCAAAGTTTATTGTCTCTACCAAATGCATAGTATATTGCATTCCACCGAAAAAAAAATTCGATACCCAGATTTTACTGAAAATAAATGTTTTCATAAAAGAGCATTTTTAGAGAAAGGTCCGTGTTTGTGCCTGTATGTATGCGTGTGAACAGCATAAATCAAAACGAAAAGTAAATAAATGCCCAACGTGCTATTTAAATTATTCAACATCTTACAAAAGTGCGATACAAAGACTTTCAAGAAAATCCCCCATTCCAGACTATCCTTTATATGGAGCATTAGCGAAAATTTTGATTTTCAAAACAGTTGCTATAACAATTTTAATGAAAATGCCATATATTAAAGATAAGCTCACCAGAAAAAAATTTGGTCACTCCTGATCAACTCAACATTACTAACGCTTAACACCACCTCTGGATTGATAACTGTCTCGATTACGATAGGAAGTGAATGCACAGGGTTCAGCAAATACACCACTCACGTACGAGTTGCTTGCGCAAATCCAGCAAATTTGATAATGCTGATTTCTGCGTTTCACCCGCTGTTCCAACATATGCCACAAATCCTCGATTGGGTTCAAGTCGGCTGAGTTTGCAAGTCAGTCGAGATATGATAAGGTACGTGTATGCTCCTGAAACCTGTCCAACACTCTTCTAGCCCGATGAGTCCTGCAGTTGTCACCTTGAAGTATAGGGGAGGCAACAGCACAATCATCATGGAGATATCGACTAAATGGTAAAACCTGCTCATCCAGAATGTTCAAATAAACATGCTGGATCGTCCTATTGTTTACTTCATGAAGTGGCCCCAATCCATAGTAATAAAAACACCCTCGAAACATCGCTGACCCACCTCCGGCGTGTATCCTGATCTTGTACACAATCCGGTGCACCCAACGACGTACATCACCGAAATAGAGGCAAAGACGTGATTCATCGGAGCATATGACATTCCACCAGTCAGCTACTGTCCACGTTTGATGATTTTTAGCCCCTGAAGTCGCGCAGCTTCATCTGTGTGTGAGCAAGGCCCTCCTTCAAGGTGTCCGACTGTAAATGTTCATGGAATGTAGTTCTCGCCGCAATGTCCTCTCACTAACAGGTCGGAAAGGACCAGCAATTCCTGTCGGGTTTGAAAGCGATTTGCATTTACTAGCCATGAAAGTTGTCTCCAGTCCCATGATCCCTATCCGACCACAATTCCGACGTCACGTTTCGTGGCCACGTGTATTGTACCACCGCTTGTAGACCCGTTGGACAGTCTGCTACGACACACCGACAAATCCGGACACTTCACCTACGTATGGCCATGGGCACGGCCAAACACGGTTGTTCCTTTATGCCACTCTGTCACGTCCTTACCTTTCACTATGTTGCACTACACTGAATACTTGACACATCACGTCTCATAGCTTGTTACGACCCTCTGAATATGTAGCTACAGTGGGCGTGCAGTTAATCACATGACTCCATCACAGCACCATCTGTCGAGTTAGAAATTTTTATCGCTGATTTCTAAACATGGTGACTAATTTTTGTCCGATGAACTTATTTTCATCAGTAGCAAAATTTATATCATGAATTTTCTGGAAAGGTCCTCAGAATTGCTCTTGATTCTGGATGACATAACTGGCAAACCGTAAGAGATGGACAAAATCTTGTTATAAAAAAGTAAACCTCGTTATAACACACAAGTTCAGTCAAATAAGTTTTAGTAAAGCTAATAATTTTGGAGATACGCCTTGTAATATCTTTTGATGTTGCAATAAGTGCTAAGAATTCTCTCAAATAGGAAATAACTCCTTGTTTCCATCTCTTAGCGATGCAAAGGGAATGGAATAAGGTATCACATAGCGATCAGCTCCTAAAATACTTGATATCGCCTACTGCATTGCTATATTCCCTTTCACCTACAAGAAAATGAGTGGTAATATATTACGAAGTAGATAAAATAATAATGGTTTATAAGAATATCTTCTGCAAGAGTAGAGGAAGTCCTCTGAGAGCATCTTTCTGACGTTCTAGGGGCCCCGGGTTCGATTCCCGGCTGGGGTGGGGATGATCGCACATCTTCTACAGAGTCTGGAAGCATGAATGAGAGTGTGAATGTGTGCGTGATGTAATGACTTTTAAAAAAGGCGAGAAATCCGGAGTACCAGCAAGTCAACGTCTACGAGATGACACCATCGCGATATATTCCAAAGCAGAACGGCCGCCGATAGGACCATTGCAGTCAAAGGCGGGGTACAAATGGAACAATAAAAAAAATAAGTCTTCTGAGCTCAGCACACCACATTTTCCCAAACTAAATTAATTTTTTTTTTCGAAAAATAAGCAGGCTCTCGGTTTTTAAATTCGAACTCCATATAAATCGCCTAAGTTACATACTTTAGACAATTCAGCAATAAAAATTAAATGAAAAGTTAATATTTTTGTATGCCTTGAAAATAAAAGTGTAGAGAAAGTGTGTGTGTGTGCGTGCGTGCGTGCGTGTGACTTGACAAAAACTCAAAACCCATAAAATAATGAATACAAGTCAGCCAAGACTTTTGGGAGCTCTTTCCGTCCTTTGTACAGTCCATTTTAAAACTAGACTGCCATCGTAACTAAGGTTTTCGCAGCAGTAAAGCGGAATCAGCTCCTATCACGACATTTACACCATGTAGGAAAGCTGTTCTGATATATCAGTATGCCTAGAGTTAGATACGAATTGGTTCCTACTGCATAAAGCGGAGTAGCAACGAACTTTACTCTAGTCAATTAAAGATATAATGGCAAGAAGGGTGGCAAGACATGGTGACTGTTGCGCTGTTCTTAGTTGTCATCTTTATTTTTAAAATGTACTATAATCCGTTACATGAAAGAACTTTTGTTGTCTCTTATTGCGAAATTTCTCGCAATTTTGATAATTTTGACACTACAAATGAATTTCTTAAATTTGAAATGATGAGACCGACGATAAAAAAGTGGTCACATTGTGGCTCAGTTTCCCTGCTTCATTTCCAACTGTATTGTACTTGATGCTTGGTGGAGTTAGACGCTTTATGCATTCCTATTTTCGTCATAGTCCCCACAAGAGAAAAGAAATCTTTAGCGCATAAAAAACACTTAAATCGTTTCAAGTCTGCGTTACTTTGAGGCGCCATCTGTGCAACATGTTAGGAAAAGTACAATTGTATTCCATTACGTTATTTTTTTCTAACCGGCATTTATTTCTAACAGGCATCCGTGTCGCATACAAACGAGTGTTGTCTACGCATGTTGCATATAAGCATCTCGATTGGGCGTAATTTCATACCGTTTCTAGCCAAACATTTATCGGGATCTATGTAAAATGAGCGGAGTAACCTTTATGCGAAGTGTCATAAATGATAATGGTAGCTCCTGGAAGAAACCATTTAATTTCACATCATAACTTTTGCACCTACTGTTCGCTGCCTCAATAAATACCTGCATAGATATTATTAATTTTAGTAGTATATTATATTAAAAGAAAATAGTTTTATTAGTAAACCTGTTTTAGTAAATAGATAGGTAGAGTTTAGCACCGATTCCTTTTATATATAGACAATGCCACAAAACATGGAAAAATCAGTGTAAGGTAGAAGGAATACAATTAGACCGAAACACAAAAATTACCGTATTACTATAGGTAGATGTCCATTGTATAATATAAAAAATTGAAAATAATTTACAGAAGGCCATACATACGAGGGTGGTCTGTAAAGTTACTGACCTCAGCATGAAGATGGCAGCACTCGTAAGTAAAAGCTAGTGAATTTCGTTGTTCATTTGTTGACAGTTACTCGCCAAAGTTTCAGCCATTTTGGATGCTCAGTTGTTATGTAACAGTCGTTTGAGTGAGTTGATGTGAGTGTTTTCATTAAAATCGACAAAATCGAGTATCAAGCTGTCATTAAATATTTGTTTCTGAAAGGCAATACACATACGCAAATCAAAGATGAGTTGGATTCTGTGTATCGGGACTCTGCACCATAATTTACCACAGTGAAATTTTGGGCAGCTGAATTTAAACGTGGCCGCAAGAGCTTGGGAGGCTATGAACGTTCGGGACGTCCAGAAACTGCAACTGCCGACGAAAACATCGCCAAAGTTCACCAAATGCTGCTAGACGACCGCCAAATTAAGGTGAGAGAGATAGCAGAGGCTATGAACATGTCAAAAGAACGTATTTGTCACATATTAAATCAACATTTAGACATGAGAAAGCTGTCCGCGTTTTGGGTGCCGCGTTTGCTCACGTTAGACCAAAAAGTGTTCGAATGAACATTTACAATGCTCTGTTGGCGCAGTGTAAGCGCAATAAATCCACGTTTTGGCGCCGATTAATTACTGCAGATGAAACTTGGATACACCATTATACGCCCGAAACAAAATACACTTCACACGGTGAACTGTAAAGAGGGAACCGGCTCCAAAAAAGTAAAAAACTTTTTTTTCGGCTGGGAAAGCGATGGCGACTGTTTTTTGGGTTAGTCTTGGAGTTATTTTAATAGATTATCTTCAAGAACGAAAAACCATTACAGGAGCATACTACGCATCATTACATGTCAAGCTTAAGGCATAGGTTGCGGGAAAATGACCACATTTGCAGAAAAAGAAAATTCTGTTTCGCCAAGACAACGCACCGTCTCACAACTCAGCGGTTGCAATGCCGAAAATCCACGAATTACGGTTTGAGCTGCTTGACCTTCCGCCTTATTCACCAGATCTAGCCCCAAGTGACTTCTTTTTGTTACATCTCTGAAAACTGCGCTCGGAGGACAAAGATTTTTGTCAAATGAAGAGGTTATCACTTTTGCGTACAATTATTTTGCACAGAAAAACGCTGAGTACTATTTGGACGACTTACAGAGATGGGAGTATCGCTGGAAGAAGTATGTAGAGTTAAAGCAGACTATGTTGAAAAAAAAAAATAAAAAAAGGTGTTGAATAGATTCTTGTAGCTTTATGAGGGCGAAAACTTTACAGACCACCTATGTATCTTGGATAAAATATTAGAAGAATATGGAGTTAAAAAAGGAAAGTGATGTCATTTTCAGTAAGAGTTAACATAATAGTGAAGCTCAAATATTTAAGCAGGTGCAAAATTGTAATTATTTTGAATGCGGTATAAGCTATATATGTGACTATTTGGCACATACGTCGTTATTTTCGTATTGACCAATCAAGTACTAGGATTAGTCAAAAATCGACCAATCGCTGATCTCTAAATCGATAATTGTAGTCGTGCAAATTATCGCTCAGCAATTATCACACGCTCCTTTGCTGTTGGGTATAACAATCACACGAAGAGGTGTGTTACTTTATTTTCTTTTCTTATAATCAATCAGCGCCACCTGACGGCCTGACCAAAGTTGCTTTCACCAGTGTTAACTTGTGCATGGTCTGTAAGCACTATTAAACTTGTATGTCGTGACTTGTGAGTTTAGGTTCCATTCATGTGCTAATGTAAGCCTATGTGATTTAGGGAACCAAATATTTTTTTTTCTTTTAACAATTTGTTTTATTCGTGAAATAGTCTCTCCAAATGCAACTCGTGGATTTGAACTGCCCTAGATGAATTCCCTCGCGACTTCGTCGTAATTTCAAAGCCACTCATGACATGGCATTACCATAATGACTCACAAGTACCGACATATATGTGGAACTATTAAAAGAACTTAAAAAATGCAAGTAAAGAAACACAACTTAAATTTTATAAAGTCATGGCCCTCACAGGGAGTGAAAGTTGGGCTTTAAGACAGAAAAATAAAAGTGATATTGAAGCAGCTGAGAGCAGTTAAGGAGTAACAAGATGTGATAGATTAACTAATGAAGAAGCAAAAGAATATTTAAATATTAGTGTTATAGGAGATACCATAGAGCTGGAAAGACCATCTCAGTTGAATGGATTCAAGCAGACTACCAAAAAGTGTGCAAGAATACAAACCTAAAAGAAGGCCAATGTTAAGGTGGAAGTGAGACCGGAACAGACCAGTGGCCTAAATCATGAAAGGAGGGTGAAGAAATTATTTCGGATAGGTTATATATAGTTGCTTACACACGGCTCAAGTAACATTAATTGCTTATCTACCTTAAAGGAAGAGGAGGGCAGAAGATGCACCTTTTTATGTAACTGCTGTTTCAGGGTAGTTCGTCACAATCAAACATCTTTTAGCAGAAATTTTATTAATTAAAGTAAGTATTAAACACAAGTATGCTTAATGCTTAGGTATATAGGGCCGAGCAATGATGTTCAACCTAATGCGAAATAGAAAAAAAAACGGATTTGCCTCCACCTACTTTTCGCCAAGCTATGACAAATACATTTGCAACAATTCGAAATGTTTTTTGAGCTACAAACAGTAGTAAGTTATAAACAAATAATGTTGGTACAAGTAAGACAAAGTTTTGAGTGCCATGATGAAATTAGTTTGGGAATATAAATTTTCTTTTTTAAATTACGTCCTCCAACGTTGTCAGTTCGGACGATGAATGAAATGGGTGAAATGATGCTCAAATGAACTTAAGAGTTACCCGATATTCGCCTCTCAACATAAGGGAAAACTCCGGAAAAACCTTTTCTAGTAACTCACCCTGACCGAGATTGGAACTGGGGACATCTTGAGCGTAAGGCAGACACGCTACCACCTATGCTACCGAGGCGGGCAGGAAATATAATTAGTTATGCTTTTAATACAGATGTAAAATGTTGTAAAAGAGTCAATGTTCATTTCACAATATGCATTCTGTCTTATAAATTGTGATATATTGGTTGATTTGTTCGCTAACAGCACTCATTTAGCATTATCTTATACCTGCATGTTGTTCATGGATGTACAGAAATATTTGATGAATAGTAAAATTTAAGTTTGCTCAAATATGTACGTAAATAAGACATGAGCTTTGAAAGCAATCACTGAGTATCCTTGAGGACTTATTGATGTGCAGGCCAGCAAAGCAGCCAAGGAGGGTTTTTATTTTAGGTTGCCTGCGTCATTTCAAAACAGGTCTGTCACATACCATAGATGTTACCACGGCCAGCCATCCAAAATGGGTAACTGTGATCCAATCTGCAACTATTGTCTGGAGCGTTAAAAGCGTTTATGGGTATAGGTAATCTCAACGTAACCATTTGGCGATGTCGGTTAGGGCGATGAAGATTTTTTGTACAGATAAAATCGAAACCCGCGACAGGCAGTAACATATATGCATTACCTATCGCACATGTCATTGGGGCCCTAATTATACCGCGATACCGTTATGTGTGCTAAACTACAATCTGTAACCTCGACACTCAAAAAGTTGTAGTATTCAAAATATTGCTCGACCTTCAATTAGTAAAACAGGACCAGAAGATGCGAGGCCGACACTATAGCTTCACGCTCCAATATACATTAACACGATATGACAGTAATGAATACAGGGACAGCCCAGCTAGAAAGAAAAAGCCTTGTATGCCACGAGCTTTATAAAACTACACTATCCTTTGAGAGATCTTCTGTTTGTCGCGACAAAGAATGGTTAACTTCTCTAGGCAGAGGTTTCCATGTGCTATGGCAAGCCATGCTTGCGTGAGCACTGTTACTAAATTTGACCTGACCATTTGCTGCCCAAGTGAGACGGTGTTATGTTGGAGACCCTGTTGGGCAAAGGGACACCAGCTACTGCAAAGGTTAATTCAGTGAGTTTTTATTTATGGACGTTGTTTAACTTCTGTAATTCTTAGCGTCCTATTCTATACTGGGCATGAACGTCCACTTTCTCTCTTTCTCTCACTCACGGCGGGAATTCTGGCACTGCACCTTATTCTCAAGAAGGTTGAGATGAAAGCACCCTACAGGTGGCCAGAACTGATCAGAGCGGTACTACAGTCGCGGTGGGTCCCTAACAAGTATAGCCATTCACTTCAGCCAGACAGAGCTCCAGGACAGCCACCAGCCAGCCAGTTTTGGCTGATCAACCAGGCAGGCCGACTACAGCGCCTATCCCCGGCCCGAAGTGTAGACTCCACCGCAACGCAGCACAACCGGCGAATTTGCTGACTCTTGCTAAAATCTATCTAGTGAACACGAGTGCAGTTTGCCTCGCAAAGGAAACGGATCATACCGCCCTCTAATGACCGTCATAAATCTATCTCCACACTTCAGAAGTGGAACACTGTCGTTGAGGACCAATAGCAACCCTGATTTTCTGGAAATGACAGTTGCATGTTTACTCCACGTGGAGTCTCAGTTGCCAAAGTTCCAACTTCCAGTTGATCTGTTACATTACGTGCAGAAATTCTTTGTGTGTCACGATGTGGAGTACGTGGGGGGGGGGGATGCAGTGGTAAATGCAAATGAAGTAGTAGATGACTTTCAGTCAAGTGAAAATAATCAAAGTGATGACAATAGTGTGAATGAATTAGGAAGTGTTGCTGGGCCGAGTTATATTACTGGAGAAGCCTCAAAAAACGAAGTTATAACGGGAACTGTTTCTAAGCAAATTCAAGCGCTTGTTTTGAACACATAATCTTGTGCGGAAAAATAATCTTGGTAAGGGGTCGTGCAATGAACCTGATGATAAATTCTGGGTATTCACAGAAATACAGTAAGAAATATTGTGACGAAAGGAATACCAAATACGCCGATCAAGTATGAAAACAAACGGAAACGTTTCTCTAAAGTAGATAATTTCACATGCGATTTAATTCGCCAAGAAATTTATAGATTCTATGCAAAAGGGAGAGCGCCCACCTTAGACGAATTGGTTGCACATTTGCAAGAAATTTGTGAGTTTCCTTATGGGCACTGCACTTGTGCTGTCTTCTAAAGGAGCTAGGTTTCAAATACCGCACTTTGAATGAGATAAGGGTTATTATGGAATCCAGTAGAATTGTAGCTTGGCGATATATATATATTTGTCAAAACTAAGGAAGTTTCGCAGTAATGGACATAAGATAATTTATTTAGACGAAAACTTGTACGATAGCCATGACGTATCGAGAAAGGTGGCTACGTTGTAGAACGTACTCGGAGAAGGAGGGCTGGGGTTGTAAAACGATTATAAGGGTTCGTCAAAGGAGGCGGCCGACGTGCACACGAGTTAACTAAACAGACTTTACATGGAAAGATTGAATTGAAAGGAAGTGAAACATCCTTCCCAGAAATCGCTTGGCCGCCCGGAAAAATCCTCCGTTAAAAATCCAATGTCAGGAAGGTCAGCCGCGGGAATCGAACCCAGACTTCCAGAATGCGGGCCACAAACGATACCACCTGAACCGTAAAGCTCCTCATTGAAATACCGTTTAATTCCGCTCAGAGACCTCTTAATCAGACTTGAAGTAAATATACGACATGGGACCACTGACCTTCCTTCCCTTACGATGGAAACTCTGCCAAGAATTTTAAGCCCGAGAATATCCTTCGCCCTCCAGCGAGTTTGAACCCGACCTTAGGAACCTGAGGTTAGCATTTTGGCACTGAGAACGACTTTACTAAAAACGACAGGTGATGTTATAATTTTTAATTTTAGAGATATTTATTTGGATTTTCGTAGGGAAGATAATTGCACAAAGGGAAACCTTTATTTCATAATTTTACCCTTAAACATCTTCATCTAAATCTGCATTGTTTGATGTTATGTTTCCCAAGTATTGAAATTCGCCATCTCTTTAACTCCTCATTTCCTAACATTATCTTGGCAAGAGGAAATCCTCCACAATAACATCCGAGTATTGCTCGACAGAGCGTTGAGGCGTACTGACCTTCAGTGAACAGAGCTGCGATCGTTTTTTATCTGGCCTTATCTGGTCGATTAGAAGAGTGAAATATTAGTAAGTTGACGTATAGTAAGTTACCGAGCTGCTTATTGAAATTCATTTGCAATTACAACGTGAAAGTAATTAATTACAAGTGGTTTGTTATTCATTAAGAAACATGAGTGCAACACAGCTCCATTTTATCCTCTTCTAAGTAAACAAGCGCCTTCGCACCCTTGACTATTCTGTGAACGTGCTCATGTATAGGTACGCTGGGTTCTTCGAAACGTATATATTGTTATATATATTATATATTTTTTGCGGTGAAATCTGGGTGGAATGTTTAGGTCAAATACAGTTCCTTCCCTTTAGCCCAGAAGTAACCAAAAAAGTAAGGAAAGTAAACTAAACAGAATAATAACGAATATCCTAATGATTCCCAGTCTTGCAAATTTGAGAGTGGTTCAGGAATGAAATAGTATAAGTAGCCATTTGGGAACGTAATATCTTACTTACTTAAGAAGTAAGTTTTGCGAGTTATTCACTAAGGCCCGGTTGCATAAAAGATAATCTAAGTTCATGCATGAGAAAATGTTCTTCAGTCAAGCTGAACTTAGAATTTTGGTTGTATAAACATTCATCTAAGTTCATGGCCTCTTCATCTAAGCTCGAACCTAATTGGTGAATTTTCTCCAGTTAACTTGATTGAACTTAGATCAGCAGAACTGCAGAATTTATACAACAGTTTCTGAGAAGGAATAAGTAGAGCAGCTTTAAATAAATACTAAATAAATCACTTTCGTGGTTACTTGCACAAGTAATTAGCCTCTTTATTTCAAAAATGTGTGTTAAAGATGCATTCTTTGTGTTCATAACGTATACACTTTTATTATTTTCAGAATTCAGATTACTCTGATATCTCTGATGATTAGAATTCTCAATTTGAAAGGCTCCTCTTGTTTTCCAACATAGAGGATATCCCATCTCAGAACTAAATGACAGAAAATTCAAAATGAGATTTCGACTATCAAAGCATGTAATCGAAGGACTGGAGCATAGGCTACATGCACAATTAAGAAGACAAACCCTGAGTAATTACGCACTTAATCCAATATTTATGGTCCTTCTCACATTACCGTTCTGTGCAACTGAAATCTTCCAGATGGTGATTAGGAATGTATTCAATATAAATAAAGGGACTGCGTTTAGAACAATACACAAAGTTACAAGGAAGATTGCAGCTTTAAGATCTCATTTCATCAGGATGCCTATGGAAAAGGGTGACATAAGAAGGGTTATGCGAGATTTAAAATTAGCTGAATGCATCTTCTCTTTTGCTCGAACTTCCATTTTTTGTTTGTGTTCCAACTCACAGTAATGTAAACAGACGAAAATGAAAAAGATGTACATTAGACATATAATGCAGATAAAGTAAGCCAAATAGTTAAGTTTTGTTAAATACTGTTTCAATATGGAGTAAATTCTTATACTGTTTGTTTAAAATATAATTATTTCTAGGACAAATAAGCATAAAGCGAAATATTTATTTAGTTTTTGTTATGTCTAGATTGGCTACTCTGTGCACTTGAATTAAACAGAGCCGAGTAATTCCGATGATTCTCGAATTCTTTCGATGCAACACGAAAGTTGCAACATGTTTAACGATGTTGCCGCATTTGTTTTTTGTGATCTCGGATCAGTACTAAACGGCTTTCATCTGATCTAAGATCAGCATTTTACTACACACGCGGGTTCGCAAACTTAGTTCTGTTTTGATCTTCGATTATAAATGAACTGCAGTTAGCGATTTTTGTGCAACCGGGCCTGAGTACTACACGAGGTGGATTCAAAATGAATTAAAGCTCTGTGTATGTGTTTCTTCAGATGAGAGAAGCGTTAGTGACCTCAGGATGGTTCTTGGTCTGTGGAAACAGCAGTTTTTGTACCCATAAATAGAACCATTGGACAGAGCTAACAAAGTCCGTGAGGAGATTCCTAACAAGATGGTGTTTGGCCCTTAAGTTCTCGAAAGTATCTTCATCCTCTCTGGATCATTTGGATTCCACTCACTTCAGCCTAAGCAAACAAACCAAGAGCTTTTTGTAATCGCTGCAGAAAAGCTTGTAGCTATTACACTCTCCCCATTCTTTATTTTGAACAAAAGAAATAAGGGGTAGAGCCAGAATGAAAAATTCAATGCCATAGCCGGGATTTGAACCACGGATCTTCTGGTTTCCGTCCAGCCGCTCTAACCATTGAGCTACTATGGTCAACGTGCCGATATGACATTAAATTCTCCAACTGGCTCGAGTTTCTCCCGGTAAACCACTAGGAGTTCTCATAAACATATGAGACAACTACCTTAATGGTGACTTACTATGCTGTAAGTACTTTAAGGCCCGGGCTTTATAGTTCGGACCACTATTAGGTACAATTAATGGAAATTAATTGTTCTTTCACACTAGCCGTGTGTAGGACGCACTATGAAAGGGTAGAGCCAGAATGAAAAATTCAATGCCATAACCGGGATTTGAACCACGGATCTTCTGGTTTCCGTCCAGCCGCTCTAACCATTGAGCTACTATGGTCAACGTGCCGATATGACATTAAATTCTCCAACTGGCTCGAGTTTCTCCCGGTAAACCACTAGGAGTTCTCATAAACATATGAGACAACTACCTTAATGGTGACTTACTATGCTGTAAGTACTTTAAGGCCCGGGCTTTATAGTTCGGACCACTATTAGGTACAATTAATGGAAATTAATTGTTCTTTCACACTAGCCGTGTGTAGGACGCACTATGAAAGGGTAGAGCCAGAATGAAAAATTCAATGCCATAGCCGGGATTTGAACCACGGATCTTCTGGTTTCCGTCCAGCCGCTCTAACCATTGAGCTACTATGGTCAACGTGCCGATATGACATTAAATTCTCCAACTGGCTCGAGTTTCTCCCGGTAAACCACTAGGAGTTCTCATAAACATATGAGACAACTACCTTAATGGTGACTTACTATGCTGTAAGTACTTTAAGGCCCGGGCTTTATAGTTCGGACCACTATTAGGTACAATTAATGGAAATTAATTGTTCTTTCACACTAGCCGTGTGTAGGACGCACTATGAAAGGGTAGAGCCAGAATGAAAAATTCAATGCCATAGCCGGGATTTGAACCACGGATCTTCTGGTTTCCGTCCAGCCGCTCTAACCATTGAGCTACTATGGTCAACGTGCCGATATGACATTAAATTCTCCAACTGGCTCGAGTTTCTCCCGGTAAACCACTAGGAGTTCTCATAAACATATGAGACAACTACCTTAATGGTGACTTACTATGCTGTAAGTACTTTAAGGCCCGGGCTTTATAGTTCGGACCACTATTAGGTACAATTAATGGAAATTAATTGTTCTTTCACACTAGCCGTGTGTAGGACGCACTATGAAAGGGTAGAGCCAGAATGAAAAATTCAATGCCATAGCCGGGATTTGAACCACGGATCTTCTGGTTTCCGTCCAGCCGCTCTAACCATTGAGCTACTATGGTCAACGTGCCGATATGACATTAAATACTCCAACTGGCTCGAGTTTCTCCCGGTAAACCACTAGGAGTTCTCATAAACATATGAGACAACTACCTTAATGGTGACTTACTATGCTGTAAGTACTTTAAGGCCCGGGCTTTATAGTTCGGACCACTATTAGGTACAATTAATGGAAATTAATTGTTCTTTCACACTAGCCGTGTGTAGGACGCACTATGAAAGGGTAGAGCCAGAATGAAAAATTCAATGCCATAGCCGGGATTTGAACCACGGATCTTCTGGTTTCCGTCCAGCCGCTCTAACCATTGAGCTACTATGGTCAACGTGCCGATATGACATTAAATTCTCCAATAGTATAACCATAGTAGCTCAATGGTTAGAGCGGCTGGACGGAAACCAGAAGATCCGTGGTTCAAATCCCGGCTATGGCATTGAATTTTTCATTCTGGCTCTACCCTTTCATAGTGCGTCCTACACACGGCTAGTGTGAAAGAACAATTAATTTCCATTAATTGTACCTAATAGTGGTCCGAACTATAAAGCCCGGGCCTTAAAGTACTTACAGCATAGTAAGTCACCATTAAGGTAGTTGTCTCATATGTTTATGAGAACTCCTAGTGGTTTACCGGGAGAAACTCGAGCCAGTTGGAGAATTTAATGTCATATCGGCACGTTGACCATAGTAGCTCAATGGTTAGAGCGGCTGGACGGAAACCAGAAGATCCGTGGTTCAAATCCCGGCTATGGCATTGAATTTTTCATTCTGGCTCTACCCTTTCATAGTGCGTCCTACACACGGCTAGTGTGAAAGAACAATTAATTTCCATTAATTGTACCTAATAGTGGTCCGAACTATAAAGCCCGGGCCTTAAAGTACTTACAGCATAGTAAGTCACCATTAAGGTAGTTGTCTCATATGTTTATGAGAACTCCTAGTGGTTTACCGGGAGAAACTCGAGCCAGTTGGAGAATTTAATGTCATATCGGCACGTTGACCATAGTAGCTCAATGGTTAGAGCGGCTGGACGGAAACCAGAAGATCCGTGGTTCAAATCCCGGCTATGGCATTGAATTTTTCATTCTGGCTCTACCCTTTCATAGTGCGTCCTACACACGGCTAGTGTGAAAGAACAATTAATTTCCATTAATTGTACCTAATAGTGGTCCGAACTATAAAGCCCGGGCCTTAAAGTACTTACAGCATAGTAAGTCACCATTAAGGTAGTTGTCTCATATGTTTATGAGAACTCCTAGTGGTTTACCGGGAGAAACTCGAGCCAGTTGGAGAATTTAATGTCATATCGGCACGTTGACCATAGTAGCTCAATGGTTAGAGCGGCTGGACGGAAACCAGAAGATCCGTGGTTCAAATCCCGGCTATGGCATTGAATTTTTCATTCTGGCTCTACCCTTTCATAGTGCGTCCTACACACGGCTAGTGTGAAAGAACAATTAATTTCCAAAAGAAATAAGTTTTATTACTTAATGGGCCACCCATACAAGCAACACCGATTTCTTTGGATTTTGCATAGTCATGATGAATTGCTGGATGTCCGACAGTGGTAGAATTGAAAATAAAATTTTCTATGAGTCTTGTTATACAAGGCCACTTACTTGTTAAGTTCATTGTTGATGAATATCATACAATGTATGTGTTTAATCTTTTGTGATATTAAATTAATCTTTTTCTATACACACAGTCCTTCGAGGCTTGGAAAGAAAACAATAGAGAGTGCGGAAATACGACAATCCTTTACACTGCTATTTGCATTACGTATTTACATAAAAGTGAGAAACCCCCAAAAGTTTATAAAAATAGGATAACACGAAACGTCTTGATGTTAGGGGGCTTAGACAAAAAAATTATATGCTGCTATTTGGTCTGTCGATTTCTGGTTAGGTGCAAATTGATAACACTGTAAAGGCACCTAGATGCTCAAAATGTTCACCGTTTTCAGTCATCCAAACGCTTCAGGTGTGTCCAAACTATTCCATAAGGAAAAAGAATTGCACTATCATTTGTCGTGCCCTTATGACCAAGTGCTTCATTGCAATTGTCCACTATTGGTGCCACTAAATTTGCCGTAACAATTCATATTGGTGATGTTCAAATGTATGCTTTTTAACATTAAATGTAGATAATTCTTGTAAATGTTGGTACAGATATGTGAATTTCTGCATATCTATTGAAAACCAGGATCACAATTGCATAGTGGAAAATATGAACATTAGTTACCAGCCTGGCTTTTCGTTAAACGTTAATTTCATCACGCATTTAAATCAAATCATACAGTATCTAAATTTATTTGATGCATCGTTTCTAAACATTAATTTACAAATCTAAATTGACATTTCAAATGCATTTCCTTGACACGCTTTAGAGTTTTTGCGAACGTCTTACCTTATGTTTTGTCGGCCTCATCCCGTGATTACATATATATTTAATGAAAGGAAGTTTTCGAACATTCCATTAAACTGTCTTTATTCTAACAGAATTAAGCCACTGTTTCTAATAGTGATAATAGATTAGACTAATGTCATATGAGCGAATTGTGTCCAGTTTAATCTCGGAAACCCTCAAGTGACGTTTGCACATATAATTCTTTCACCGTTGGAAGGCATTTTTCTTCTCAGTGGACAAGAGTGTAACATTTTTGCAAATGTTTTAGAATTAGAGAATTGAGGAGTAATTTCTGATCAGATACCTCCATTTCATTTAATTATTGGTGACTATTAATTATAATTAATTTTATCAATGAGTTACATTGCTGCCTGTGTATATATGACAGTCCTACTGAGTTTAAGACAGGCTTAAATAGTTTATAGCTTGGGATAGAACTTGTGGTCCGCTGATTTCGTAGAAGACATGGAGTCTCGAAAGTCATTCGGATTTGTAGGGGGTGTGGCTTCATGAAGTTGGTCCCAATAGCAGTTCGTTCCCAATGCATCCCCTTATACACTATGTATATGGTATAGTGTGGAGGCCTATCGGAAGGAATGTGTAACAACGCAGGTGTTTACGCGAGCGTATCGCACATGCACAGCGAGACAGTGTATGCACACACTGTTTAGATACCATCACAGCAACGTACCATACATCGGCAGTTGCGAGAAATTATATATTACGTCGTGGGATAGTGTGACGAGGAGAAATAACAAGGAATCAAAGTCCCTTTTGTGACAAATGGACGATGTAATGAAAATTTAAATTAGTGTGTAATAATCAACTGCCTATTATTTCATATCAGACACACAGCTTCCAAGTGTTCAATTTGAGTTTCATCAGTTACCGTACGCCAGGTTATTAATATTTTACTTTTCTATAAACAAGATATACCTTGGTCCCTGGCCACAGAAAGCAACCCGGGTTCGATCCCACCCATGGCGTGTGAATTTTAAGTCCCGGGTATGTGACCGGTGCCCACTCAGCAACGTGAGGAAAGTGAGGAGCTTACGCTAAGTAAGCGGTCCTGGTCACGAAAACCATAATTCCGGCTGGGGGATGCCGAAATGCTGACCGCATCTCCTGCCCGTATCGGTTGGATGATCGCCCACCTCTACCTTGCGTAAGTGGGCATGAGCCCGGCAGTCGGGAGGTGCTAAGATTTTTGAGGGGTTTCCCCGGGCTATTTTTTGTTAAAGTCCAAGGTTCACTACCATACAATAATATATGAAATGCCATTAATTTATAAAACTTTAATTTAGTCTCTCTTCTCGTATTTTTTAAAGTCCTCTTTATGGTGCCACATATACCTACCAATAAATTTGATTTTATTTAAAATGTCACATTGTTAAAATAAGTGATATTGCAACCAATATAACTAAAGCAGTTGTCTTGTTCAACGTGTTTTCCTTCTAATATTTTGGCTCTTATAGTATTGGTTCCCTAGAAGGCTAAAACTTTGGTTTTGTTTATAGATATTGTTAAACTATACTGACGGACAGAGTTATTTAATATATGTAATGCTTTTTGTAAACCATTTTCTGAGCTACATATGAGAACTTGATCGTTTGTAAATAATAAAATATCTAAATATCCATTTCTAATCATAAAATGCGAATCTAATTTTGTCTGTCAATCAGATATGATATAGTCAATATTAATATTAAAAAGTGGCGGTGAAAGTAGACATCCTTGTCTTACTCCTTTGTTTACTATTGCCATTAGTTCTGGCTTTATTTCAGTTTCTATCATGATCTTATTTTCTACATTTAAATAAACTTCTTATCGCTGTTATGAAATGTTAGGGTACATCGTTCTGTTTCATAGAACTCCGTAATTTATTTCTATGTTGTACCTTGTCAAAGGCCTTCTCGAAATCTATAAATGCCATAAAAGTCGGTACATTAACCCCCTAAGTTTTTAGTCAGAACAAGGTCTTCCTTTTCTGAATTCATTTTGCACTTCCATAATTATATTTTCCATTATTATATTTAAACGGAATTTCAAAATAGATACATAAATAAGAATAATTACATCTCCCGAATTTTCTGACCCTCTTTTTCACCTCATTTCTTCTTTCAGTTTGACTTTCATCCAGGTTGGCTATTTCAAAGTTCTAAGTGTAAACGGGACATTTGTCGTGCATGACAGGACATTTACTCTCTCTCTCTCTCTAAATCCTCGTTCGCTGGATTGGGGGAGATGTGTGGGTCTCATGCCTCCCCCAGGGAATGTGTAGCCCGCAAGGAGCAAGGGAGCCAGTTTACAGGAGCCGCTACCAAGGATTTTCAATGTCTAAGCGTTAGTGACCTTGCCCTCTGCTGTCGTCTCTTCAGATTTGACCACTCATGGTGTCCTCTCACCACACTCCCACTTGCTGTGATGACCCCGTCAATAACATAGGCACCAAAGACTAAGGAGCGCTATGCCTCTCCTCCGACAGTCATCTGTTTTGCTTCACGTGTACAGAACTACTTCAGTAGGGCTTTACAATTCGCCTTTTGAGTTGTTTCTGACAATGTAGTTTATTATAAAACCTAAAAGGAATTTTATAGAGAAACTAAAATAACATTTATAAATAATTTTCAAAAGATGCAAATCTTCTTAACAATTTGAATGACACGTAATTTCAAAAATCGGAATTCTAATTAATGTTAATGCTTTGTGATATGTTTCTAGTTCCAATCATAAAAGAGAAGTTACTGCGAACCTTTACTCATTAAAACAGTCCGATTTTGAAAACCTAAAAGGGTTTAAAGAATGACCTGTAAAATACTTAATATATTTTTTAAGATATAATATAAAATGGCATAAAACTGAAATATATTAATTTATTAAAATATCTGTAAGTAGGTTATAAATTAACTTTATATCTAAAGAGGTGTAAACGCTATTCCTGGTAGCGAGTGTGCTTTGCGTTCAAGAGGTCCAGAATTTAAAACCTGGTCAGAGTGACTTATCATTTCCGGGGTTTTACCTTATCCTGATTGATGAACATTGGTTAACTCTAAGAACCCTAGGCTCATTTGAACATCATTTCAAAGCATTTTATGCATCGTGCAATATGACTTACGTTGGAGTACGTTAATTAAAATAACTCCTATGCAAATAAAGAAAGTCTGTGTAAGAATGTTAATGAAACAGAGGGATTTATATAGAACTACACATTTCTTTCTTTAATTATTCCGTGAAAATCCATTAAATGACCCAATTTTAGTGCCAATTAAGTAGAATGTTCTGGAGTTTCGATTCCTTGTCACTAGATGCGCAGATGTTTGTTTTATTCCTCATTGCTATTGTTGACAGCTGTTTTCGACATTTTCTTCTAGTCAATGTGGAAATGCAGTACACATTAAACCAACGACTCTTCCTTGTAAAGCAATACTGGATTACGAATACAATTACAGCTACTCAAAGGGCTTACCAGAGAGAATTTGGTGTTCGCAATCCTCCCTAAAGAAACACAATAGTGGGACTGGTAAACGAATTGGAAACAAATGGATTTCTGGTGAGTGAAAAAGGCAAGCATCGTTCACCTAGGCTTCCCACGGTTGTTGACGTAAGAGCACGACTGGAGCAGTCACCCAAAACTCATTAAGACGTTTGTCGCAGGAGACACGGTACACCTACTCAATGTGTCAGAGAACTGCCAAAATGCCCGCCTTGGTAGCGTGGTGGTAGCATGTCTGCCTCACGTTCAAGAGGTCCCGAGCTCGAATCTCGGTCAGGGTGAGTTAGCTGGATAAGGTTTTTCCGGGGTTTTCCCTTATCCTGTAAAGACAAATGTCGGGCCCCGGACTCATTTGAGCATCATTTCACCCATTCCACTCATCGTCCGATATGACTTAACGTTGGAGGACGTGAATTAAAACAACAACAGAGCTGCGAAAAGTGCAGGCCTAAAGCCATATCGGGTTACGGTTGTTTATCAGCTACAGGAACCAGATAAGGATAAAGGATTAAATTATTGTCGTTAGTTTTAGACGCTCATTGTGTAAAATCCTGCCATATTGTCCATTACATACTTCACAGATGAAGCAGGTTTCCATTTATTTAGTTATGTGAACTCAAAGAACTCGCGCCATTGGACCATCGAAAATCCACGTCATCCATGAAGCACCTTTGCACCCGTTTAAAATCGGAGTTTGGTACGCAATATCCGCACAAAGACTAGTGGGACCATCTTTATCTTAACCAGACTGAAAACTGCAGAGCACCGACTGATTCTCATGGAGTTTTTTGAGCAACTAGTAGATGTAGACCTGAGGCAAGGATATTTTCAGCAAGATGGTGCTATATGCCATACATCAAATGGATCCATAGAACTAATTGCCAGTTACTTTGACGATCGGATAATTTCCAGTAACCTGTGGCCACCGAGATCTCCGGACTTCTTTCTATGGGGTTACTTAAAAGACAGGGTTTACGTCACACGTCTCCAACCATGTACGAGGACAGGACATTCAAGCTACTGACAAAAGAGTCCTACAGCAAGTGGCTAGTAATATGGAACGAGGTGTTCAGTTGTGCCTTATGCAGGATGGAGGACATTTCAAAAATTTTCTGTAGAGGTAAATAATCTCCAAAAGTTCCTCTACATTTTAGGTATAATATTAGGTATAATTATTAGTTTGTTACATTTTGTTGTTGAAAATTAAAAAAAAAAAGAATAAAATACTGTTTTTGGAGCATGTTTTGATAACTATGGCATTAACACCTTGTAGTTCTCAAAATATAGAAACTTTATAGTAAATGCTGAGAGCTGTTCACAGTCTATGGCACGACATAAGGTCGAGGCAATAGTGAGTTGACCTACGAGAAAATGGGAAAGCTCACCTTTCTTATCCCTAGTTTGGGATATGAATGTTTAGCTGTAATTATACTGGCTTCCTTACAATACCCACTAACAAGCAACCCTTTGCGGCTGTACTTTCCGTATATTGCTGCATTTGTGTGTGTGTGTGTGTGTGTGTGTGTGTGTGTGTGTGTGTGTGTGTGTGTGTGTGTGTGTGTGTGTGTGTGTGTGTGTGTGTGTGTGTGTGTGTGTGTGTATTTACGAGTAACACGTGAGCGGCTTCTTTTGATGTGTGAGTTTTGTGTTCTGAGTACACGACGCTGGTAAAGTGACGTTTATTACCTTTTGTCTTGGTCGTTGCCATCATCGTGCTGTCTCGGTTCTCGGCAATCTCAGGTTCGTCGCTCGGTTCTGTTTGACCACTACAAAAGGAATAGATAGAGCATGGATTTTATTGCTGTACGGACTGGGATGGTATGAAGGCACGTATTGTGAATGTTCTAACTTTTATTTCATAGTTTTTCCATCACTGTTTACCACTAATACACCAAACGGAATGGTTCAGATGATACCCAATGTGGTCTTCAATTTTGGAGGTCGTAGGTTCGATTCCCGTGGCCCAGTTTCATATTCCATGGGCTTTTACGGAGCTTTTCCACTGGATGCTGTAGGGGAATGACAGAAATTTTCTGTCCCTTAATTATTAATTTTTAAAATTAAAGTCCTCCAACGTTGTCATATCGGACGATGAATGAAATGGATGAAGTGATGCTCAAAAGCACTCCGGGGGGAAAACCTTATCCAGATAACTCACCCTGACCGAGATTCTAACTCGGAACCTCTTGAACGTGAGGTAGGCAGGCTCACCTCACTCTTTACTACATTTGACTTTTCATCCTATTGGTCATTTTAGAGTTCTAAGTGTCGGCGGGAGTTTCGGTATGTATGGCAATATGCTCTATGTAAATTCTCATCCTCCAGATCGAGGAGCCGGTGGGATTTCTTTACGTTGGGGATTCGGTACATAGGCCACCATTCTGGGCCCATTGTTCCTATGCCCCCATGTGGGGGCACCCCACATGAGGCGAAGGGGACAGGGCGTGGACGATGCAAGGAGCCAAAGCAGTATAGAGGGCAGGGTCCCTACAGTTTACTTGGATAGACTTCCCCCCGACAGGCCAGGACAAGAAACACGCTCCTCTACAGCGGGATGGCAACGAGCCCAGCAGCCGAGCCCTAAAGGTCCCAGGCTGGCGGTCACGAAATGGTCCCAGCAGAGGAACGGAGGTCGGCAACCGACATACCGGAGGAGGAAGTAGTTTTCCTCAGAGCATATCATCCTGCCATGCACCGCCGAGACACCCGCCGACACTTCTACCCTGAAAGAGACCACCAGATGAGGGATGATATGAAATGATAATGGAGATGAAATAGAGAGACAGGAAATTCGGGGATGTAATTTACCTACCCAGCATTCGCCTAACGACCCAGGAAAACCTCCGAAGAAACCTATGGGTCAGGTAGGTCGGCCACGGGAATCGAACTCGAGCCACAGACGAAACCGCCTGAGCCATCCCGCTCGGTTCTATTATCACTTAAGTAATTCTTTCATGGCGGCTGACAATTTCTTTAATCACTCATTTCCTCGATTGCTACTACTTCATGTTTCATTTGTAACGTTCCATTCTTACGTGTTTCGCACTGTACACGTCCTGCACACACACACATAATTCTATTTGTTAATTTGATTTGTTACGTGGTCGTTTTTCCGTTACTTCACAGACAATTCCCTTGCTTTTCTTGCCTGTTTAAAGTTCGTTACGGTTCCGAAATGCAACAAAAGGTGCACTCTTAGTGGAATACAATAGATCTGCGTGACTAGCCGCTGGCGAAAATTGCATGTTTCAAGTGACCTTGCTACTTTCCAGCTCATCTTACGGAACCAGGCAGCCTTGGCTTGCTGCGGGCACTAAGAGTCTCTGGCCCAAATTTCGGAGATCGTGACTTGATTTTCCTAGCCCATGCGTTTCTCTGGATCGCTAGGAATGCTGGAAAGCTTAGTCACATCCCCTAAATTTTCCTATACTTACCCACTTCTCATTTCACATCAGTCTTATCTTATATATTCCTATATAAGCCGAACCATTAAATAGCGAGTAAATAACATACACAAGATGAACAGTGAAGTTTTTGTGTTTGAATGGTTATTTTTACAAATTGCCAATAACATAAAATACTTAATTACTTGATGTAAGTGCAGAAATATTACTAAAGGGGCGGGAAACGCAAAGACAACTAATATGCTAAAGTAATACCACAACCCCAAGAAAAACAGCGCTCTAAAATAGAGAATTACATAAAATTACCAAAAATGGTCTAAAATTAATGTTAATAATACGTGACCCTTCATAAAGATTTATTTTGTAATACTGCAATGAAAAAGGCCACGTTTTGGATTCCGAGGCCTACTTATCAGTACAAATGTATGAGGGGGGACCCAAAAGAAACCGGACTCCGAGGGCGCTGCCACTCGTAGAAGTAGTGCAGGGTTCTCACGCTAGATGGTGTTAGTAGAGATCTTCATGAAACAGCTGTGCAGAGGGCGTCAGTGTAGAGCTGAACGTGCAAGTGTGGTATTGTGTTTCTCCGACTGTTTGCGGGTTACCTCTGCGAAGTCGTTATAGCAACTTTAAAAGAACAAAGAGTATGTGTGAAATTTCGTTTCCTGCTTAAAAAAACTGCAACGGAGACACACCAAATGCTTCAGGAAGTTTTCGAGGAGGACGCTATGAGCCGCACACAGGTTTTCGAGTGGTTTGGGCTTTTTAAACGTGGTGAGATGTGTGTTGAAGACCAAGCTCGTTCTGGACGCCCTTCAACATCGCGAAATGAGGAGAACATTGAAAAGGTTCACCAAAAGATCAACGAGGATCGTCGCCAAACGATCGACTAAATTTCAGCAGCGACAGGTATCAGTTGGAGCTCGTGCCAGCGGATTTTGAGGGAGGATTTGCACATGAGACGTGTTGCTGCTAAATTTGTTCAGCGCCTTCTCACACAGGAGCACAAAACCATCCGTATGAATGTGTGTCAGGACTTGAAAACAGAGATTGCACGTGATCCAAACTTCTTGAACAAAGTCATTACAGGGAATGAGAGTTGGTGTTACGGGTATGACCCAGAAACCAAGCAAGCCAACTATCCCAGACAAAAAAAAAAAAAAAAAAAAAAAAGCAAGGCAAGTCACGTCAAATTTGAAGACATCATTCATTGTCTTGTTTGATGTTCGTGGAATTGTGCATCGGGAATTCGTACCCCCTGGCCAGACTGTTAACTAGCACTTTTACTTGGATGCTTTAAGGCGTCTGCGAGAGGAGGTGAGGAGGAAACGCCCGGAACTTTGGCGATCAGGTGACTGGTTTCTGCATCACGACAACGCTCCAGCACTCACGGCCTTACGAGTGACCCACTATTTGATATCTCAGAGGTGGACTGTCGTTCCCCAGGCTCCGTATTCGCCGGACCTAGCCCCGTGCGACTTTTTCCTATTTCAGAGTTCAAACGGTCTAGAACCAACCGTCACCGTAACAATGCGGCTCGCACTTCCGGCTTGTTGACGTCAGCTAGAGGCTGTCTGTCTTTTTCTTCACTCGTCGCAAACAACAAAGGTGGTGGAATGTTTAGAGTGACACTTAATTCCTTTACGGCAGGCAGCCGCCGTCGCCGTGACAGTACAATGATTATCAGCTAGCTTTACACTATTATGTATTTCAAATTAGAAGAGTTCTTGCCTGTATCCAATCATATGCGTTAGAGCCTTCACCAGAGCCTTCACCGTTGCCACCTCGTTATCCCCACTCTGTTTATCTCCCTCTCTCTCTCACACACAATTGCGAATATTCATGCCGCTAGACGTAAGGAAACGCAAACTGAATTTTCCAAAGCTTTATAATAATACAGTTTTTGAAATCACAATTGCAACATAAATATTCGTATTTTATGCAAATGTTTTAAATATTTGGTTTAAAGTTGATTATAGTTTATACATCACTTATTTTTCTAATCCAATGAAAATATAAACGGTGCATCCGCATAGCTGTCAATGTTAACTTACGTTAAGAGATAATTCGTCACTGTCTTCATCATCAGATTATTGCAAATTTATGATGATAAGTTCCAAAATCTCGTTACTTGGTATTTATTTCCAAAAGTCGTCTTCTTGTAGTTTATCTGATGCCTGACGCAGTTTTCCTAGTCTTCTTGTGTTCCTTGTCAATTCCTTCGTGAATAAGTCATTCAGTGTCAGTCAGTTTAAAAATATTATTTCTGTTTGCAACATAACTTGAGCCCATATTAACTCTATTGGATTGTTCTAGCAGTAGTAAGGGAGGGAAGGTGGATCGCGTCCCGCTGATGCAGCTGATACACTTTCTCATGGAAGAGTAACTGAATAATGCTGCTTTGAACACTCTTGAGTAATTAGAGATTGCGAACCATTCATAAACAAAGATATAATGTGACCAGACACGTTCTGCCAGACCAGCAAGAAGTGTATCGTTTTCTCTCATCGAATTTAACAAACACATTGGCTTATTCAAAGTACATATTTCTTTTATCACGTCATGTCAAATGTTTACGTTTCAGTTCTGAGTAATTTCAAATATACTTTCACGCATACATGCCAACCAATAATGATATTCATTACAGTGCTTACGTCGCAATGCATTGTTATAAGATAATGGTATCTATTTTATCTATTTGTATTAGGAAAACTATTTGAGCTAAAAATATGGGTTTTTACGGTTATGTTAAATACATTACTCTCTCCATCCTCATGGATCAGTTTCTGCAAAATCTGAATGTTTGTTTTAGCGCGAATAGTATTTATTAGAGATTGATTAGTTTAGCGCTCATCACACACCATATAGGGGGAATGCAATGCGACAACACCGCAGTACTCCGATTGGTTGCTCACCTAGTAGCGCTCAAGGACAAACACCTTCCCATTTAAAAGACATAATAGTTATGTCCCAGCACACTTAAACATCCATTGAAAATTGATTCAGCGTCCAATAATATCTGGTCCAGGGGGGAAATGAAATGTGTAATGTTTAACGCCTGCTTTTACATCATACGGCACCGCAGGCGATGACACTGATGATACATAAGATGAAGATGGAGCACTGGTGAGAATGAGATGGCAAGGGAAACCGGAGGTCCCGGAGAAAACCCGCCCCAGTGCCGTGTTGTCCACCACAAATCGCACTTTGCGGTCGCCTGGGATCGAACCCGGGCCGTCTTGGTGAGAGCCAAGCGGTCTAACCACTGAGCCACGGCGCGGCCGTCCAGGGGGGTCTGTGATGTGTAACATTCACACTATTTCCATACACATTAATATTTTTATTACTGCTACAGGATGTTTTGATATAAAGTGTATTTTACATCTGCGTATTAATTACGATAAATATGCTTTTAGTTAGGTTTACTATGTTGAAGCTGAAACAGTACTCAGCGGTTTAATAACTAGTGATAATGATAAGCTCTGTATATACTAAATAAAAGAACTGTCACTAACATTTCGAAATATAGTGGTCAGAATTATGAAGTGGATGCCTGAATTGGGTATGAAAGCTGATATTTATTTTAATTGTCCTCAAGAGATGGAGACAGGTAAGTCAAATTAACGAAATCTGAATAACGGATTTTTGGGTGGGCATGATATTAAAAGTGCCTCCGGCACGCGGTACAGATAAAAGGTCTCACACAACTGCTGCAAGTGCCAAGAGCTCAATGTAAAAACAAAAGTTGGCCTGTGGGCGAACAGGCACGCGTCCTCTCGTGGATTAAGCAAACATTTCGTGTACAAAAAGGAAGGATAAAATGAATGGGTGTGTCCTGTTGTTATTCTAATGGATTTCCTACCAGCCATAGGAACTGCAAGTGCAGCAGTGAGGTGTAGTAATATCTTCATTGAGTGAGTCAGAATATGCCATGACTTGCACTATACGACCGCAGTTGAATCCTTTTGTATGTTAATGGATCCCTTTCCTCTTCCCCTGTGTTTGTTGTTTAAATGTTGCACTTGACATTAATTTCTTGTGATACCGCAATTTAGCTGAAAAATAACTGAAGGCGGTGCATAAAGTCTTTTATTTCGCGGTGCGAGTACGCCGTGTTCATGCTGGCAGAAATAATTAATGTGCAAGTGTTGAAGTTGAGAAAACGCAGAGAGTAACTGCGTTTCAAGCCCATTATTATACTTTTTATAACCTTTTCTGCTGCTTATGATAGAATACATTGCTGAAGCAGGCATTACAAGATTGAGAACGAGAGCAAATGTGTAGTAGTGCTTTTTGTTGCTGAAAATAAGGTAAATATATGAGACGGTATACTTCATCAATGAATGAGCTTATTCTACAATTGAAGAAAATATAAATTAAACATTGACTTACATATATTCTCAGCATTGTTGTTCCATAATGTGGCATATCATGATATAAAAGCACAGAGAAAATATAGGATGTAACAAAAAATTATGTGAAAAATTTGAGAAAGAGGATTAGATTAGATTAGATTGATTTGCGTTCAGTAGGTTCACTTGTAGCCAGAAAAGGCTGTGAACATTGAAAATGTCCAGAGGTATAAAGTTTAATAGCATATATATGTACATAAGACATAAGACACATATTATAGTACACAGGCAATATGAACAACAATATGGAAAACAAAGCAGGGATAATTATATATGATACAAAATCAAACACTTTTTAATTCAGCTTTCACTTGGCTTATGCCAGTACGTCTCAACCTTTTTGCAATGGATACCATTCTTGTTATTTCTTAAATATATATACATTAAAAATAAACTTTCAGCATGCATCAAAGATTTATTGGTAATGGTTTATCATTGGAACAGTTAGATACTACTTACAGAGCTACAGAAGCATTATCACGATAATTTGTCATTCAGATAATCTTGTACAGAATAAAAATGATTTTGAGCAAAGGTACTCTCTAACAGCATTTTTAAAAGCACCGAAATTATCAATTTTTTCTTTAAGAGCATTAGGAAGTGCGCCAAATATTTTGATAGTTTCATAATGTACACCTTTCTGGAAGCAAGAAAGTTTAGCACTGGGATAATGGATATTATACTTTTGTCAAGTGTTTATTTTGTGAATTACATTATTTGTTGCAAATAAGGCACGATTGCATACAAAGAATTTTAGGATCGAGAATATATACATGCAAGGAAGCGTTAATATCTCCAATCTTCTAAAAATATATTTACAGGATTAAAAATGTTACGTGAACATAAGTCCAGAAATTGTTAATTTCTTTTGATAGCACTTTTTCTACAGCTAAAACCCACACAACACTCAATGACGAACCGTGAGTAAACAGGAAATCGTAGAACATGTTCAAAATGACCTTCATTAGCTGCAGTGATCCGTCAACCCGCCGTTGTATGCACTGAGACTTGGAGAACTTCGTATTGCCCAGTACCTTCCACAGTACGATTATGAAGAATCTCTACATCTGGAATTGAAGTTGCATAAACAAGAGATTTCAAATGTCTCTACAAATAAAATTGGGGGAATGGAGGTCATTGAATTATAATGCACGAGATTTAACTTGGCACTTTTTGCACTATCCTTGTCTAGCACGGGCGCTGGGTTTCTTTCCTTGAAAGGGTCAGTCAGTTTTAAAGCGCTATTGTATTCTCTAATTACCTACTGTGGTGTGAGGGTAAGCACAAGCAGGAATCAGTGGTGTTGCAAGTGAAGTATCGGTTGTTAACGTGTTGGAAACGTGAAAAATGTTTCTAGAAGTTGAGAATTTTGTGACTATTTTCAACATACTGCTGGGAATAGTGCTAGTGTCTATATTAGTTCTAGGAAGCGTGGGAAGAAAGGGATAATTTTTTTATTATTTAGGTACAGAGGATCTACTCCCATTAGACCTGGACCCGTAGGACCGAGCACCCGGGCCTCCTTCTACCCGGGAGCAATGGAAACTCCGAGGGTCTTTTCATGGGGCAATACCTTGAGTCTAAAAAGCCCCCCCCCCCCAATCGACTACAACGTAAAGACGGGTGGAAGTGGATACGCCACTTACGCGCGTCAACCCCGCAGGGAAGACTACCGATATGACCTCGGTGGGGCACACCTTGTACTAGCTCTGCAGGGTAGTACCCAGGAATTATGGGGCAACCCTCTACCCTTTCCGCGCGGCCGTCGCCTGGCCGGAGGTAGCCAATTCCTCGTGGATGTCGAGAACACACTACCCCCTCGAGTCCAACCCAATTCGAACAACTCACCCGACGGGAGGGGCTCGGCAGTTCGACCCGAGGTTCCTCTAGTAACGTCAGAGGTACCACGAGTGCGAAGGGTCCGCAGCGCCCGCACCAGGCAGCTGAAGGGGACGGATCCCCCGCCCTACGAAAAGAGCTATAAGACCAGATGGCAGGGAAGTTGTGATCACTGTCCATAATTTTTTATAGAGGAATGTGAGACCCTAAAATGCAGAAGAGCCAACTATATCTCTATGGAGCATAATGAAATTTAGATTTGTAAAGAACTCACACGGAGGAAAATTACTGACAGAAGGGCCACGTTGTAATACAACTACCTCCGTAGCATTATTCCTTAATGCTATAGAACTTATATGAGCAGAGATAAAAAATGATGTCCCAAAGCATAACATATCATTTAATGAAATGTGAAATGTGTAGTGTTTAACGCCCGCTTTTACTACATACGTCACCGCAGGCGATGACACTGATGATATATGAGATGAAGATGGAGCACCGGTGGAATGAGATGGTGGGAGAAACCGGATATCCCGGAGAAAACTCGCCCAACGACGTGTTGTTCACCACAAATCTCACTTTGCGGTCGCCTGGGATCGAACCCGGGCCGCCTTAGTGAGAGCCAAGCGGCCTAACCACTGAGCCATGGCGCGGCCCATATCATTTAATCTTAGTGACCTAAAATTACTGTTTGATAGTGTAGTAGGTAAAGTGGCCGAACAAATCCGGCGGGCAGCTTGTGAACATGTTGAAAATAAAGAACAGTTTTATTGGGAGAAAGATTAATGGATGAATTTAGTGATACATTCATAATTAATTTTGAAGATGATTCAAATTGTGTACATGAGACATTTTGAAATTTCTGACAATGAAAAAGGGGAACAGGGGCCAAAGCTGGAGGACGAAGAAGGATAATCCGCCACTGATGTGTCTACCCTGCGTGGCAGCCATAAAAGACGGGCGCGTCAGAAAGAGATCATGAGTACGTATTTCTTTCTCTTTCTTAAAACCAGGGACAAGTTAAATCTCGTGTATAGTCCACCTCTTCGTATCCATCCATCAGAAAACGTGCTATTCAGATTTTTTTTTTTTTTTTTTTTTGTTTTTTTTTTGTAATTTATGTCCTCCAACGTTCAGTCATATCAGACGATGAATGAAATTGGTGAAATGATGCTCAAATGAGTCCGGGGTCCATGGAGCTTAGAATTGCCCGACATTCATCTTTCAGGATAGGGGAAACCCCTAAAAAGCTTATCCAGGTAACTCACCCTAACCGAGATTCGAACTCGGGACCTCTTGAACGTGAGGCAGACATGCTACCATCTACGCTACCGAGGCGGGCTATTCAGAAATCGACGGACAGAAAGCTTGAAATAAGGAGGAGCTCTATCGTGCATGAATTGAGTACGGTGCTTAACTAGAGGACAACGTACTGTACTGTAGCACAATGACAATAACGGTAAAATGCCTCACCTCCACCCAATATAACCGGATGTATAAGCGAATATTTACTACTGTACAATTAAACCACTGTTCTGCTGTAGGGTTATGACCATAGGACAGATACTATTATAGTAGCCTCGTCCATCGCATCCCAGGCGACCTCAAAAGCTTTCCCTTCTGACCACGCCTCCTCACATGTAAGCAATTATAACGGTTTTCCACCCTTAAACATATGGGTGGTCCTTCTTAATACGTTCACCAAATTAGAGCGCTGTTGCAATATTTATCTTGTGTCCTCAGAAATTATCTTAGACTGTGCAAACGTGCTTCCTATATGTGTTAATTAAGCTTATATTTATAGAAGTTACATAGTGTTTTACTTAGTATAGTTTTATACATTTATTGGTGTTTAATAGTTATTGGCGTTTAGCACTTGCGTAATTTAATTAAGATGTGGAGAGCGTGGGGATCGAACCTAACATGGATATGCTAACATGGACTTCCATTCATACTTGTAATATATATCTAACAGTATTTCTGAACTTTCTCGAGTTCTAAAGCGTTTATGACATTTTTAATTATTATGTAGAATGTACGTGATTATTTATTTAAATTGTGCTTAGCAGAAGACCCCCGCCCCCCCCCCAAATATATACAGCTTAACTTTATTCAAACTTTTAAAACTAGCAGACATCCTTGTAAAAAGCTTCGAAAATTTAAAAAGACTAATAGAGTTTCCTTACTAGTTTTTCTTTAATTTCTTGCTTCGTTTATTTCTACTTTTGAAGTATTTATTGCTTTGTTAAATTAACAGAAAATCACCACCTGTAGCTGCCATAGAATAAAGGAATTTTTAGGATAAATCGGCTCACGATTGCAATAAACAAAGCTCTAACGTGCAATCTTTGCTTATCAATTATTATTAACTACCAGAATATCCAAAGTGCTTCTTTAATTCGCAAGTAAAAATCCCTCGCAAATTCATGCACACTGATGCAATTTAACCCCTTTAAAATTGTAATGATGTTTTACTAAACTTTCCTTAGATATTATGTAAATAATACGCATTTAGTTCCTGTACGTAATAGAAGTACTAATACCATAATATATCTCTTTTCAGTTATGTTATAAAGAGTTGTAACATTATGTATTATTATAGGAAACATTAATGATTTAAAATTTATTTGAAAAGATCAATGACGATTTCTTACAGTGAACTCTCCGTTATTTATTTATTTATTTATTTATTTATTTATTTATTTATTTATTTATTTATTTATTTATTTATTTATTTATTTATTTATTTATTTATTTATTTATTTATTTATTTATTTATTTATTTATTTATTTATTTATTTATTTATTTATTTATTTATTTATTTATTTATTTATTTATTTATTTATTTATTTATTTATTTATTTATTTATTTATTTATTTATTTATTTATTTATTTATTTATTTATTTATTTATTTATTTATTTATTTATTTATTTATTTATTTATTTATTTATTTATTTATTTATTTATTTATTTATTTATTTATTTATTTATTTATTTATTTATTTATTTATTTATTTATTTATTTATTTATTTATTTATTTATTTATTTATTTATTTATTTATTTATTTATTTATTTATTTATTTATTTATTTATTTATTTATTTATTTATTTATTTATTTATTTATTTATTTATTTATTTATTTATTTATTTATTTATTTATTTATTTATTTATTTATTTATTTATTTATTTATTTATTTATTTATTTATTTATTTATTTATTTATTTATTTATTTATTTATTTATTTATTTATTTATTTATTTATTTATTTATTTATTTATTTATTTATTTATTTATTTATTTATTTATTTATTTATTTATTTATTTATTTATTTATTTATAATTTTCCTCTAAACGTTATTTTAAACAACGGCAACCCTGGGTATTCTCAGCTGTAAACACGTGCCTAACATTCTTCACCTCTGACCCCGGTTGGTGTTTCCTAAGATGTTAATGACATTGTGGTTAGGGGGAAGAACAGTTTTTCCCTACAAAGAGAGCCGGTTGGGGATGCTTTAAGCGCGGTCACTATACACATCTCACCGTGTGTGGAGTAAAGTAATAGAAAATGAGCTCTGCCATTGGAGTTAACAATTTCTGGACCTATGTTTATATAACTTTTTTGTCCTCTGTTTGGAAGAAATGTTTTCCCACAGTTGTGACATAACTTTCTGTTACATTCTGTAGATGCATATCCATCACATTTTAATAACGTTTAATAAGGTTGTTTGATATAAGAATTGTTTTCTACAAATTAAATACTACTTTTATTCAAGCTGCGCTATAAGATGTTAGAAGCATGTAAAGAGCTAATCCAGAATCATTTCATCAGATGGTATATCTTCGTTTCTAGTAATCTGTTAGTTTTGTAAAAGAAAAAGTTTCTTTGAAAAAACTTTGAGAAACAGGTCAATGAAACCGGCAAACAAACAGACGCATTGCTTTGAAAATGGGCAATATTTGATCAGTGAGCTCATGTGTTCGTGGCAGGAATGTTATATCATTCAGTCAGTCGGTACTTCATCAAAATACAAGTTACTGTTTTGCCAGCTCAGCTATTCAGTATTTTAATAAATGATCAAACTCATGTTTTCTAGGCTGTTCAGCTGCTCAGTCCCTGAGTTAATGATCAAATTATCTGGGCCTCTTAGTTGCATAGTCACGTAGTAAGTGTTCACATCGCATGTTGTTCTGGACCCTTCAAATGTTCATTCTGAGTTTGTGATCAAGCGACGGGTTGTCTAGGCCATTCAGCTTCGCAGTTATTCGGAAAGTGATCAAGTAAGATTTTAGTACGATTAATATGTTTACGTCAAGTTGATATAAAGGCCTTAATTGCTTACTCATCTTTGCCCATGTAGGCCTGCAGGTTGTCTGAGCCATTCATCTGCACAGTCACTCAGTAGGTAATCAAACTGAGGTTGTCTGGGCCATTCATCTACACAACCAGAAAGTAAGTAATCCAATTGCTGTGTGCCACACACATTGTAATCAGACTCGTGATTGTCTTGCCCAACTACTTGTTCAGTATCTCAAAAAATGATCAAACTGCTAGATTTGCTTGTCCATCTACTGCTTCGGTCACTCAATATGCGATCAAACTGCTAGTTTTCCAAGCCACTCAAATTCTCTCTCTGCCTCTTTCTACTTTACGGTGCCTTAACTATGTGGTCATATCGCGACGGAACTGTTAGAAGATACTCCGTGACTCAGGGTGCCTATTTCCTTCACGTGTCAGCAGAGACCTTAATGCTTTTTTTTTTTCGAGTGGAGGAAAAATCCATTTATGGATTTCCACTGTGTTGGAGGGCACAGTGGGGTATGTGGGCTTCACCTGAAGGGTACCACTCAACTGAAAAACCTCCACCGCATTGGGAAGGAGAAATGTGCAGCGGTACCCCCTAAAGCACCCGCGCATTCCAGGAGGTGATCTTAGCGTCTCGCAGTGCGATTCAGCAGAGTGGGTTTCTTGTGCAGGGATACAGGCTTGACATGAAGCCCAGCCTGATCCACTGCCTATTTTGGGTGGTATTTGGTAGGATTCCTGGTGTTATTTGTTGGGAAGTTTAGGGTAATTTATCACGCCGTAGCGCTGTGTCTTAAGTTTAGGTGTTTCATTGTCACTGCAAGTAATACTTGCAAGCATGTCACTGATGTCTGTTATACCTTATTGCTATCTTGCTAAACCTAAATATAAATCTAGTGTGCATTATCGGCATTTGCCTTTAATGGTCACTTGTAATTATCTGCCGTCAGCATCGTTAAGGTGCGTGAAAAACCTTCTCATAGTCCATGTATCTGCTTGGTCGACATTTTAGAGTGCGCAGTCGGCGGGCGGCCTACCTATTCAATTGTAGGTGCGAGCCTGTGCCACTCACGGAGGATCCTCTTTCCGGGGCCGCCTTGGCCAATGTTTGGCGCAAGGACTTGAGGGCTGTGGGAGGTGTGTGTGTGTGTGTGTGTGTGTGTATTGTGTGTGTGTGTGTGTGTGTATTGTGTGTGTATTGTGTGTGTATGTTGGTGTAGTTGTATGAGTGTGTGTTTATGTCGGATCAGCAATGTAAAGCATCTGGAAGGTTAACTAGGTTTTCTAGATATTGCTGTAGGTCTACCTCTGGCTCCCCGAGATTAATGCTAGAAAATGCATCTCTGCTACTGTGACGAGCAGATAGCAGCTTCGACACGTATCCATACAGAGAAAGCCAAGAGCGAGTACAGGTCGCCCGGGTTTTTCCGGACAGAGTATAAAGTCACATGTATTTTCCTGTGCGATGTAGTAAAGTATGGTCGTGTACGCAAGCTGTTTTGTCAATCGTAATGGTGGCGGTGTTTGGCCACCGCAAGTGTTTCTGACACCGGGGTGTGCATCCATTTGAAGGGTGCCTGTACCGGATACCGCCTTCCTCAGTCCGGCCACTTGCGTGACCCTCAAGTCAGACGGGACAATAAACGAGAGGCCGAAAGGAATTAGGGTGCACGGTTTCCTGGTAGAGCCAGGTTTTTTTGCCTCCCGGGGGAGGGGCCACCGGCCGTGAGGTCACACGTCCAGCCTTGTCCATGCCCGATGCGGCTTAACCTGGTGGACTTTGTGTCCATACAGAGCTTAGTGCATAGAAGCTGACTCTGTGCTTCTGCACGTGTGGAACAAGTGACATTAAGATGTCGACCAATTTACCTGCTTTCGCTATCCGAGAATACATGGCAGAGCTTCGCTATTGTTATTTGTTTTTCACTTTTACCATTATTAATACTACATTAAATACTATATATTAATATATCATCTGTATTTTAATCCATGTATTAAATATCCAATTCGGTATTTATCTTCACGACTGAGGAAAGCCAGTACGTTGGTCCACTCAATCATCAAGTAATGAGACTGTACTTACTTATGTGTTTATAGTTCAAAAGGTAATCACATTTTTGTAGGCTCTTTCACTAAAAGTTACTGTTGACCAACTATTAGCTATCTCGAGGTTGCGGAAAGTCTTGCTCATTTATTCCTACCACTCGTATTTCTATTTTCTGTAACGCGTCCATAGAGAAGGTATTTTGTTACACTAAAAAATTGGATACCGAGATTGCACTTAAAATACACATTTTGAGACTGCCTGAGTATGAAAAGTACTTTTAGAAAAAAGCCCGTGTACCCCTGAAGAGCATAACGCAAATAAGATAAGTTGAACTTAAATACCAAGATTGGTGTTTAGCACCTTCTAAGGATGCTATACGGAGCTCCTCCCGTTCCATATAACTATTTGGACTGCACCGTGGCGTAATGGACTAGAGCGTTTTGCTTTGGTTCCCTGCCAGTGAATGCACCCGGGATCGATCCCGCTCCGAGGAAGGGAGCGTATTTTAATCCCCAAGTTTAGTACCGGTGTCCACTCAGCATCGTAAAAGAATTGAGGAGCGACGCTAGATAGGGAATCCTGGTCTAGTGCTAGGATCCAAGCTCAATGTGTTTGCGGGGCATAGAGCGGGGTGAAAAGGGGAATAAGCTAATGACGTGTGGCAATGCTTGTTAATACAGAAATTATTACTTGAGATTGATATTGTTCCTTACATGAGCATAAGTAAGGGTGCTCTCGCTTCTAAGCATTTGTTTGTTACATGTACCAAACTATTGTAAATTATTCTGGATGAGGGTTCATCAGAGGCATTCGTAAACGAAATCTTGTGGTCCATAGTGAGGCTCCTCAGTTCGAATGTAATAAAAAATCTCACAAGGATTCCAGGCAAAATCATTCCTTAAATATCCCACTCAAGCAGGTAAAAAACACACACACACACACACACACACACACACACACACACACACACACACACACACACACACACACACACACACACACACACATTAGCTGATCTGGCGAACTTTGTACCACCAATAAAAGTTGTCTGAACTTATCTATATACCGAATTCGGATTAGTTATTTATTCCGCAATTGGGGGTGAAGTTTAAACGCAAGGCAGTTATAATTAAGTTAATAAGCTTTAAACTTTCTGATAAAAAATATCTTATGTCTCTTTTGTGATGCGTAAATATAAAGATGGTGGTTTTCCGACGCGCGAACACGCGACGTATAATTGTCCATGAGAGAAACAGGGAAAATCCAATTTGATTCTGCAAACTTCCAACGTTAGCCCTTGAGATTTACTTACGGCTATCGCAGAGGCCAAACGCACGGGAAATTCTAGACGTTTAAAATCAAAAAAGTAAATTCGTTGGAATCATCGGAATACGCGGGATCAAAATATCCTCTCTTTTGTACTTTCCTTTGAATTTTTGTAATTTACGTCCTCCAACGTTAAGTCATATCGGACGATGAATGGAATGGGTGAAATGATGCTCACATGAGCCCAGGGTCCATAGAGCTTAGTTACCCAACATTCGCCTTTCAGGATAAGGGAAACCCCGGAAAAACCTTATCCAAGTAACTCACCCTGACCGAGGTTCGAACTCGGGACCTCTTGAACGTGAGGAGACATGCTACCACTACGCTACCGAGGCGGGCTTTCCTTTGATGATTGCCCCCTCGATGGCATTCATTAGCTATTTCAAGTTCGTCTCGTTTCATTGCATAGTCGTGATTGCTTAATGTTACTAACATGATCACAGCTGATCCTACTTTTAATTTTAAAATTGTGAGGAGGTCGATCAGTGAATTCTAATAAATTTAATTACTCTGTGGGATAGTTGACTACGTCATCCTGGTTTATAACTGTGTCAACTGATTTATACGACACAACTGCCCCGGAAGAAAAGTACACTCTAGAACGCAATTCTGACATACCAACATGATACTATTAGCATTAACTGCATCTCGCTGCTCATCAGTGCGGCCAGCAAGTCACATAGCTCGTCGCACATTTGACTGACTTCTACGACCTAAGTCAGGGCGTCTTCTCCTTGGCATAGTAAACACGTATCCGCGAACTTCACAAAGTAACAAAGGAATTCAATTAATTTTTTGTCAATTCAATTCACATTGACGAATTCACAAACGCAAGTTATAAGGAAGGTATCCAAGGATTGGTCAATATTTGACAACAATTGTCTGTGATCAAATGTTCACAGTGTTATAGTGCATTCAGAAATTGGGTATCTAATCTTCGAAACGTACATTATCATACTAAAGAATTTCAGTCTTGATAACAAACGATAAACTTTATTTAATCAAATATGTTAAGTGAAATAGCTTTGAAGACTTTGGCAAGGAGTGGAATATCTTTCTACTTTGTAATGCTTTTGTTTGTCTAAAATAAAAGAAGGTGCATCTATTCCATAAAAGTAATCAAATATGTTAAGTGAAATAGCTTTGAAGACTTTGGCAAGGAGTGGAATATCTTTCTACTTTGTAATGCTTTTGTTTGTCTAAAATAAAAGAAGGTGCATCTATTCCATAAAAGTAATCAAATATGTTAAGTGAAATAACTTTGAAGACTTTGGCAAGGAGTGGAATATCTTTCTACTTTGTAATGCTTTTGTTTGTCTAAAATAAAAGAAGGTGCATCTATTCCATAAAAGTAATCAAATATGTTAAGTGAAATAGCTTTGAAGACTTTGGCAAGGAGTGGAATATCTTTCTACTTTGTAATGCTTTTGTTTGTCTAAAATAAAAGAAGGTGCATCTATTCCATAAAAGTAATCAAATATGTTAAGTGAAATAGCTTTGAAGACTTTGGCAAGGAGTGGAATATCTTTCTACTTTGTAATGCTTTTGTTTGTCTAAAATAAAAGAAGGTGCATCTATTCCATAAAAGCTTGCGTGTGTACTATATTTCGTTAATAACCCGGTTCATTATCACTTCAGGTTTCTTTTTCTCACGTTTTAAACCTTCCTTAGACTTCAAAAATATTTCAAAACCAAAATTAGGTAAATCGGTTCAGGCATTCTCGAGATTTTGTGAGACTAATAAACGTCAATTCATTTTTATATAATTATATGCAACTATAACTTATAATTCACCCCCTCCAACGTTGTCATGTCGGGCGATGCATGGAATGATGTTTATATGAGTCCAGGGTACTAGAACTTAGGGTTACCAGACATTCATCTTTCAGGGCAAGGGCAAACCTCCGTTAATTCATATCGTACGATGAATAAAATAATCTTTAAATGAGTCCAGCTTACATAGAGCTTAGAATTACCTGACATTCATCTTTCAGGGCAAGGGAAAACCTCCAACGTTAATTCATATCGTACGATGAATGAAGTAATGTTCAAATGAGCTCAGGATACATAGAGCTTAGTTACTTGACATTCATCTTCTAGGACAAGGGTAAACTTCCAACGTTAAGTCATATCGGACGGTGAATGAAATGATGTTCAAATGAGTCCAGGGTACATAGAGCTTCGAGCTATCAGACATTGATCTTTCAGGACAAGGGTAAACCTCCAACGTTAAGTCATATCGGACGATGAATGAAATGATATTCAAATGAGTCCAGGGTACAGATGTGTAGTGTTTAATGTGTAGTGTTTAACGCCCGGTTTTACCACATACGGCACCGCAGGCGGGGACAGTGGTGGTACATGAGATGAATATGGAGCACCGGTGGAATGGGATGGCGGGGGAAACCGGAGGTCCCGGAGAAAACCCGCCCCAGCGCCGTGTTGTCCATCACAAATCTCACTTTGCGGTCACCTGGGATCGAACCCGGGCCGCCTTGGTGAGAGCCAAGGGGTCTAACCACTGAGCCACGGCGCGACCCAGGGTACATAGAGCTTCGAGTTATCAGACATTGATCTTTCAGGACAAGGGAAAACCACCAACGTTAAATGTTATCGGACGATGAATGAAATTATATTCAAATGAGTCCAGGGTACATAGAGCTTCCAGTTATCAGACATTGATCTTTCAGGGCAAGGGTAAACCTCCAACGCTAAGTCATATCGTACAATGGATGAAGTAATGTTCAAATGAGCTCAGGATACATAGAGCTTAGTCATTTGACATTCATCTTTCAGTACAAGGGCAAACCTCCAACGTTTCCTCCATTCGTACAATGAATGAAATAATGTTAAAATGAGTCCAGGGTACATAGAGCCTAGAGTTATCAGACATTCATCTTTCAGGGCAAGGGCAAACCTCCAACGTTAAGTGATATTGGGCGATGAATGAAATAATGTTCAAATGAGCACAGGGTACATAGAGCTTAGAACTACACGAATTACGTTATATTCAAATGCACGATACAGTAAAAAGGTCATCCTTAAATAGTGGCATACTATATAATACTAGTAGCGCCAGTTATTGTGATTTTGACATTTATTTGCACTGTTCAGTTTGATACATTCATTACAAAAACTGAAATTCCTCTGTCGATCTGACCGTTAGCACTCCCCTCCCCTCTCTACTGTCATTCTTACTCAACGTAAACTTGAGCACAACCCCACAGAACTTTGGCCCTTACGATAGAAAGCCTACTTTCCTGCTGGGGGTGCCGGGATGCTGACCACATCCCCTCCCCGTATCGGTTGGGTGATCGCCCATCTGTACCTTGCGTGTGTGGGCGTGAGGTCGGCAGTAGGGTTGGCAAGCTCAGGCCCATTTTGGGCTGCTAGCCACGGGTTATATAACCATTTACATGGGAAAATTTTTTGGAAATATTGATTTTCGCAAAAATGGCTGTAACAATTTTCATTAAAATATTATAGGTTTAAGATATTTTCATGGCAAATGAATCTATATCTTAATTCTTTGGGAATAGCCTTTGAAGTTCTCTTCATTCTGAATCCATTTTGATAGCTGGTAATTGTAACAGGTTTAAATCTCCATGAAGTACACACTTTATGTTAAATAGGCCTTTTGAAGTTATCTTCTACCCATTATTTAGGAAGAATAGTATTATTTCAGTGAACGTGAGGAAGATTTGTAGTAGATGCTGGAACAGTAAATCTATTTTTTAAATTTGATTTTGCATTGCCATTTATTGTTGCAGCAGCATGGGGAGAGAGATAAGACAGGTAACAATAATACCTTGTGATATAGAAGTTATTGAATAATTCGCCATTTTATATCGCAATAGAAATGTAACAACAGCTAAATGTGTAACGTAATGGAGCACACAATAGTTGTTTTAGTCGTCAACCTCGTTAATTATTATTGAAGACTATTGCGTCAAGGAATGTTCCAGCAATAATAGGGCTTAAGGAAATTGCGTAGCACTGAAGCGTGCATAGTTGCCAGAAGTCAAGTATGTGGTGCCTTGAAAACCACCGTGGTGGTGACCGGAGTTAAGGGTGGTTACATAATGAACCAGTTCTTTGTTGGTAAGGATGCTAAGAAAGAATCTCGCCATGCAACTTTGGGGCATGCCTCTCCTCCTGATTCATATTCCGGTACCTTGCGGAATTATAAGTGGACCTCTGTCGAAAACTTTATTAGGAGAACGAGATGTAATTATGCTGTGTACTCTAACAATAACTAACACTTACACGTCATCGTTTTTGTAATAAATGCCGACACATTGGGCCAGCCTTTTCAGAAACAACTTAATACATCTCAATTCGCTTGCTAAACAGAGAGACATCTTACGACGTTTTTGCTTATTTATAAAACTTTATCACGGAATTTGGATAAGCAGAATTACCTTAAGTATCTAGGATATACTGTACAGGTATTTTTACTTTCTCTACCACTTAGGGTTAATAATGTATTCGATACCGAGTTTTAGCTGGAAATATAATTTTCCCTGATAATAAAGAGAGAGAGAGAGAGAGAGAGAGAGAGAGAGAGAGAGAGAGAGAGAGAGAGAGAGAGAGAGAGAGAGAGAGAGAGAGAGAGAGAGAGAGAGAGGTTTTAAAAAAAGATGAATGTGTGCAATAGCACTAAAAATTGTAAACAAGGTAAATACAAAACTTAGTACTTAAGTTCAGTGTCTTTAAAGATATTTACTCAAAGATTTTCAAGCAGATTGTCATTTAAATGAAACTTTTTTGAAAAGTTTGGCTTTTCTGAAAAGCAAAATATTAAAATACACACACCCATGTATATATATATATATATATATATATATATATATATATATATATATATATACATATATACCAACATATCGTCGCGAACACATTATTTACGATAGCGCGCCGCAGAGAGATAAGGGACAGACAGTGCCGAGTGGGGATAAAGAGCTTGCCTAAGCAGATAAACATAGCACGGAAATAAAGGTCTGCGGAAATAAATAAAGAGATAAATTGAACATTTTCGTGACATCTTGATTGTCTTACAGAACATTCGATTTCTTGTTTGTTCCAGAAATATCTAGTAATATGAGTCGTGGTATATAAGAGAGTTGCGACTCGCCAAGACACAGTTGTAAATACAGTGCCGTAAAGAGAGTTGTAATTGAAGCTGGTGTGTGATGAAAGTGGGCGCTTTAGTTTGTGGTCGACGACCTTGGGAGATTGTAATTGTGTATGTGACGTAATGCTACTACTGTAAGTGTATTTCTACGGAAATAAAGAACATTTTGAATTCTGTTTGTTTGTGTGTGTGTGTGTGTGTGTGTGTGTGTGTGTGTGTGTGTGTGTGTGTGTGTGTGTGTGTGTGTGTGTGTGTGGTATATTTTCATGAAATATATATCTTGAATATTCTGAGAAGTTTCTCTGAGCCTGCTTCATTCTGAATAGCTTTTGCATAACAGCTAAACCGTAAGATATATACAAAATCTTAATACAAAGAAAATGCGTATCTCGTTAAAATACAAATTATATCAAATGCATTTTGTTTCGGAATGAGCCATTTCCGAGATATTCGTTGTTATTTGAATATTCCAATACTTACACTTAATATTCGTAGTTTCCCTGACACGTATAAGATAATATGCTAAAACCATTTCTATAAAGCCTTATGGGGGGTCGTACGAGAAAATGTTCAAAAAAAATCTAATTTTTTTATTGTTTTGTAAAATAGTATATAGTGTTAGTTATCAAACACCAAAATATTAGGACTGTACGTGGTCTGTATGTATCTTTAAAAAATTAAATGCCCTAGTGTTGCATAGTAGCATAGTAGCAACACATAGTCTTCCATCAGCTGTCTTGGAATCTATAAAGCCCACCTACCAATTCTTAGCACACCCAGACTTGCTAAAAATGTCTCTATGGAGAGACACAAAACCCAAATGAAAGCCTCAAGAGTCTAATATGGAAAAGGTATCCCAAAACATCATTTGTGTCTTCCATATTGGTGAAAATTGCTACATTTGATGCTGCAATAGTGTTTAATGATGGGAATGTTGGCAGAAAGAAAGTTATGCATCAGTTAGGGTATCAACCTGGTGTGTTTATGGAAACAATCTGCAGAGTATCGACAACATTCGCATCGCTGGTGCAGAAAGAGCTATGAAATTAATGCAGAAAGAAGCAAGACAGAAGAGGAATTTAACAAGAAAGGCTGAAGAAGACCAGATACAGACTATGGATATGGGAAGTTCTGACTTAAAATTAAAAGGCAAACTGAATAATACTTATTGTATTTTTAATTGCCTTTCCCCGTAACTTGCATTTTCTACAACTTCAACCCATTTTTGTCTCAAACTACTTCATCTACAGTGATGCAATTTAGCGCACAGCTTTCTTATGCCACAATGAATATTTTGTTGGTTCTAGAATTTAAGATTAAGCTCCAGATGGAATGTGCTGATACAAAATATATTAATTTATTTTAATTTTTAAAGAATGCATATGATTAACATTTTTTTAAAATTCTATACAGCTTCAATAAGAAATCTAAATCCAACAAATTCATTTTTAGTGTGTTTTAAAATAACATACCAAATTTCAGAAAGATAGCATATGTGAATTTTGAAAAGAAAATGGGTTTAAGTTTATAAATATCTCTGCATAAAGAAAAAATATGTAGCATTAGTTATAAACAATGGAAAATTATGAAAACAATTATGCATATTAACTGTATTATCTTAAATGAGTATACTAAGTTTCACTTCTCTAACTTGAAAACTTTGGATGTTATGGCTATTTATGCAAGACCCTGAATATTTGCATACGTTCCCCCTTAAGGGGATCAATACAGAGTAAATAAATGAACAACGGATTGCACGAATAGTTTGTACAAGAGTAGAGAGTCATGTGGGTGCAACACATTGGATTCTTCTAAAAAGTTTTATTTATGTAATCCTAAAATTTAACATTATTATGATGCTATAAATTGCGTGCAATTGGCCTAATTCTGGCACTGGTACCATATAAACTATGGCTAATGACCATGCAATAAGCAAGAGTTGGTCATCGAACTCACACGTTCTTCTTTTTTTCCCATTTTCATAAATGTTTTTTTAATTATAAACCCTACATAAACATTGCTTCCTTTAAAATGTTAACGAGTTGCAATCAGTATTTTCGATACAAGTATGTTTCCTTTGAAATTGCTCAAATGAACAAAACAAAATTTCCTTAGCAACCATATTACGTCATCTATAATACATTATAACATTCCACTTTGCAAATTCATTAGTCCTTTTCACATACTTTCATGCTACAATTCCATTAAACCTTGTACGTAACGTGTGTTTAATCTTCATTGTATACATTTGTGACATTTACTGGTATCACAAGATTACACACTGGCTACATAAATATTCTGCGATGAGTACATTTCGCTGAAGAGAAATTAAAACTGTCAAAGTAAAACTGAAATATCGAGAAAAAATAAGTGGTAATGATCGTAAAAAAGGCGAACAGTCCATTAATGTCATCTTCTCTGAGCATATAAGGGATACCTTTCCTGTTTTCAAAAGCATCAGCATTACTAATAACCAGCTAATTACAGCACACAATTTTTTACCGAACGCTGTTTATCATCAAGCATGGGGAAGATGCTGAAATTTTCGAGTTTTTGTTTTGCACTTAACGCAACTGAATATACCAAGAGGTTTTACAACATATGTTTTCCAATAGAGTCATGTTACACAATACTGTAAATAAAAATACAATAATTACTTCTACCACAATGGAGATATCGACTTACACGAATATAGTATGTTCAGATTTATACGTAAAGTGAGGGCTTACTTTTGAGGCATTGAGAGTAACTGATAAATAAAATAATGCAGCTATCCATTGTGTTGATAAAGGGAAACGCTGTCCGTCAGTGGTTGTGAAATGTGTAATGTTTAACGCCCCTTTTACTACATACGGCATCGCAGGCGGTGACACTGATGATACATGAGATGAAGTTGGAGCACCGGTTGAATGAGATGTCGGGGGAAACCGGAGATCTCGTAGTAAACCCGCCCCAGCGCCGTGTTGTCCACAAGTCACCGCTAGGCCCGTATGTGGTTGTGGCAGCTATACAATATACCACAGGAAAGAAAGTCTCCGGGGCCTGAGATGCAGGGGGGTTGGAGAAGGTTCCCTCACCCTCCCTCGGTAATTCATGACACCTCATGTCAGTACAGTTACAGACCATTCAAAAGCATTCTAACGGGTTCCACTTTTGTGAATGAATCTTCTAGATTTTAGTGTTCAGAGTGAATAGGCAGCATGCTTTTTAATGGTTATGCTCCTTGTGTAGCAGGCGTTCTCTGTCACTCACATTCGCTGTCCTTGTCCCACTGAGTAAGGGTGGCACATTCCTTTCAGAGATTTACTTTGCGTTCGTGGACAGTACACAGCCCTACGTTTTTTGCTGCGTGTCCACCAAATATAATTCTATACTACATTTAAGTCATTAAAATGGATCAGATTTACTGTCGTTTTTGAGGTTATGGCGGCCGGAGTTCTGTTTTTCCATAAATGTTCTTACACAAGTTAATATCAGCAGAATTAGATCATTCATGCTTAACCAAACCTTTCTTGATTCTCTTGCACCGTGATGTTTACTATAAACCTTCAGGGTAAATAAGACAGAATGTGTTATTAAGGTAAAGACACCATATTTCGGATAGGTGCCTAATTTCGGATGGTAGATTTTCTGCTCCGTGAGCTAATGCACTGCCATGTGAACAAGTAGGAGGAAGTACCAGGTGAACACAGTGAACCTCTAGCCATTATGCACTTAGTTGTGATGAAGTAGCATTTGTAAGTTGTTTTGTTCACGATCAGAGTGTTTGAGGACTACCTTCAGAGCGATTTTTTGAGCTTAAGGTAAGGTCCTAAATCACGTAATTACTGCCTGTAATATGTTAGTATATGATAGTTTTCTTATATGCATTAACATTTCAAATTACTTATATCTAAGGTGTTATTTTCCAATATGGTGGAATACTTATTTTCGGGTACCACAGGGTATCGTAATTTCGGATATCCAAAATTAGGAATGAACAATAGTTTATCGATTTAAAAGACTTTTTGTTCATCAGATGGCACCAGGGCGCAGAAGGAGGTGGTCACAAGAAGCAATGAGAGAAGCAGTAAAGGCCGCCAAGGAGAAGAAAATGAGATTTTTTAAAGCTTCCAAATGGTATGGCGTACCTCGCTTATGTAAACCACAAACAGAAAGATATTGACAGTTTATTGATTACAGAAATCGGAAAAGAGTGCGCACTTGGTGAGAAGTTGGAAACAGAACTGGCTGCATACTGTACGGTTATGGATGATCGCGATTTTGGACTTAGAAAGAAAGACAGTAGACGAATGGCATTCCAGCTAGCTTTGATCAATAATGTAAAGCATCCATTTGATTCGAGTAGCGCTATGGCTGGAAAAAATGTCTCAGGGATTATATGAAAAGGCACTCTCAACTGGTTTATCGCACTCTACAAAAGTATCCGAAATTAGGCACCGTTTTTGTAACCTAATCCAAATGATCTTTAATGGTTTTCATTATGTGTTATGTGAAGTTACTTTATAAGACACTGTTTGACTGAGGGACTGTAAGCTAATATGAATAAAGAACGTTGTGACAGAATTTCGTGTCTATTGATGTACCATAACATGTAGAATACCCCAAAATAAAAATGGTATCCGAAATATGGTGCTCTCACCCTAGTAGTTATCTCATCGTTAGAATGGATGCACTGAATAAGAATTCCTTATGAATTTTCCCGTAAACCTCGATGTTTAAAAAAATTTAGAGTTGCCCATATATGAAACAACTTACGCAACTTCCGAAAAATAAAACCGTTGTTGCATACTTTCTGTTGTATAACGGAACTCCAGGCATTTTGCGTTCACAGATGGTGTGCATTTTATTTCCTGCTGGAAATGAAACGCCCTTTGAACTTTAACAGCATCGGAAAGATAGAAAACCATTACCATACCAAATTAGTACGAAAAATTAAATTCTACTATGTTGGAATCTAAACTATAGTAATATTTTCTGAATTTGCTACATACTGACTAAGTGTTTTTGTTTTCTTTCATATTTCTTTCTTCATTTTTGTATGTTTCTTTCTTTTTAAAGCAACAACTCTAAGGTGACCGTATGTTAAATTAGGATACTAATACAGGTATAAATCATGTGCTCATGAGAAGTAAACTAATGGACACCATTTAAAGCATAAATCTTGGAAAAATTGCAATGGCAGATGTTTCGGAAATGAATAATGGTGTACAAGGTTGTTTGAAACTATAGTGTAATGTGCTTACATTATTCTTTCAGTAGGCTTCTGTCTGCCATTATTTTCTTGTATGAACAAGAAGAAGCTGTTTGCAACTCTTCGCCAGGTGTTCTTGGACCCAGAAGATAATGATGAGAATAAATATTATGGATATCTTTGATCTCTCTCTTTTTTGTACTATTTATACCCGCTTTTAGCTGCAATTGCCATATATGCGGCCGTTCTCCTTTGGAACATATCGCCTATTGGCGATGGTGTTACCTCGTAGACTAGAGGAAGACAGCTTCGAGAGTTGTGACGTATTTCAGTCGGGAGCGAGGCCTGCAGTGTGTGTGACGTTAGGCAACAGCCGTGTAAAGTCTGTTTAGTTAACGCGCGTGTACGTCGGCCTCTGCCGTTGACGAACCCTTATAATCTTTTTACAAGACAGACCCTCCTTCTCGCAGTCCTTTCTGCAAGGTTGCCACCTTTCTCGATACGTCATGGGTATCGTACGAGGTTTCGTCTAAATAAATTATCTTATGTCCATTACTGCGAAACTTAACTTTGAATAAGTTAAGGGTTATTATGGAATATATATATCGTACTGCGAAACTTCCTTAGTTTTGACAAATACATATATCGCCAAACTACAATTCTACTGGATTCCATAATAACCCTTAACTTATTCAAAGTGCGGTATTTGAAACCCAGCTCCTTTAGGAGACCGCGCAAAGTGAAGCGCCCATAAGGAGAATCATAAATTTCTTGCAAATGTGCAACCAATTCGTCTAAGGTGGGCGCTCTCCCTTTTGCATAGAATCTATAAATTTCTCGACGAATTAAATCGCATGTGAAATTATCTACTTTAGAGAAACGTTTCCTTTTGTTTTCATACTTGATCGGCGTATTTGGTATTCCTTTCGTCACAATATTTCTTACTGTATTTCTGTGAATACCCAGAATTTATCATCAGGTTCACTGCACGACCCCTTACCAAGATTATTTTTCAGCACACACTAGTGTGTTCGAAACAAGCGCTTGAATTTGCTTAGAAACAGTTCCCGTTATAGCTTTGTTTTTGAGGCTTTTCCAGTAATATAACTCGGCCCAGTTATTCACACTATTGTCATCACTTTGATTATTTTCACTTGACTGAAGGCAATCTACTACTTCATTTGCATTTACCACTGCATTTCCCTCTCACGGTCTCCACATCGTGACACACAACGAATTCCGCACGTAATGAAACAGACCAACTGGAAGTTGGAACTTTGGCAACTGAGACTCCACGTGGAGTAAACTTGCGACTGTCACTTCGACAAAATCAGGGTTGCTATTGGTCCTCAGCGACAGTGTTCCATTTCTTAAGCGTAGAGATAGATTTATGATGGTCATTAGTGGGCGGGTGGGTAGTTTCCTTTGACTCCGAACTGCACACGCATTAACTAAACAGACTTTAGTACCAAGTTGCCTATATAAATGGCGCTGTGAGTACAGAATCTGAGGGTTCAGTCAGATTTAGCACACTCGATGTCAACAATGTAGCTGCCACGTACCTAATGGACGATTTGTTGAAGAAAAAATATGCACAAAAGAAAGACTTGGCTGATTTTTACAAGAATGTCCCCCAAACCAGATTTCCGAGGTTGTATTCGCTTGCCACACGGGCATTGTGTATGTCTGGCTCGACATATGTGCGAACAATTTTTTGTTTCTGTTATGAAATTAGCTAATTCCAAACCCCAAAATACCTTTCGGTTCACAATCTAACATGCAGCCTTCGATTAAAAATTTCCCAGATATTACGCCCTGACATTGATAAACTAGTTAAACAAAAACGAAACAGAATGTGTCGGAAAATATCCACATAATTCTGTTCTGAGTGGGTCTCCTCTAATTTGCAGAGCAAATTACTTTGTTTTGTTTTATTTTATTTTATTTACTTTATAACATGCCTGTCCTTCAGATAAACTAGGAGTTGAAGTTTTATGTATTTTCTCATAGCACAGAGCCAAAATGTCATTGTTTATAAACTGTGACCAATTGTGTAATTAAAGCAGCCAGCATTAACATTACAACAACCAAGATATAAGCTGTACATATTAATCCCCGATACGTTTCCTGTCGCGCTGGAATCTGCGTGATGACGTCACACGCTATTCTGCCTTTTGTTCGGGAGCAGTTAGAGCTGTCGGAGCTGACGCTACGCCGCTCCTACCTTCCCCTTTAATAGACGTTGTGTCGCTGGTTCTTCAGATTTTTAATCGTTAGATCACGCACACATTCGCACTCTCATTCATACTTCCCAGACTCCGTGGAAGAGGGGGAGTGGATCATGTTGGTTGGAGAAAAATCCCCACCCCTAGCCTCGAACACAGTATCCCTGGCACTGCAGGTAGGTGCTCCACCGACTGAGCTGCGGGACCAGCCTCTTTGGTCTTGTTTATTTGCTTGAATTTCCAGTTAGCAGCTGGCGCCTAAACCAGCTATACTAAAATGTTATCTCTGTTTATTAGATATTATGGTTTTTAATGGAAGACTAATTACTGTAGGCGGTCTCCGACTTCAGTTATCAATAGAGGAGGTGTGTTCCCCAATAAATAAACATCACCTTTAAGGAGTCGATGTTGATGAGATTTACACGAAGAAAATAACGATCATTTGCACTTTTAAGTGTTCTTTTAGTCATGAAGCGTCTTAAAAGTGCAGATACTTTAATTGAAGGAAATGACACTGTGTTGTATATAAATAGCCTGATGTCTTATGGCGGCATCTCAGTCATACTGATCAAACTAGTTTCTAATACTTGTGGAATACATTGAAAAACAAGTTTCTTTAAGGCAACGTGTGTGCAATAGTTACATTTCTAGTTACTTCGGTTGCCTCGTATTTCTTCACAATCTATCACCCTGGCTTCACAACTTGACATTGTACGTAGCAAAGCAGCCTCGCGAGACTTGAAGTTATGGTCTTTAGTGAGAAAATCGATTTAAAACCGCACTATTTACTTTATGACTTCACGTTATAAAAAGCTGTTTTCCTCAGAGTTAGTTCATTGTAGCCAACAAAAAGCACGATAAGTCATGATTTTCGAACCAGTGCATTTTAAATGGAAAAGTGGAAGTAAAACAGTTTAACACAACATATTAAAATATCTGTAGAAGCTATTTGTTCGGTACGTTTTATGATGTTATGATGTCGTTTCACAGTATGTTTTTAAGGTTTAATTAAACATTTAAAAATATTTGAATACGTGAATATTTAAAAGTCATATGAGATGTGGGGAAAAAACAGAATACTAAACAGAATATGAAGGAATCTCAAGAATTAGAAAAGTGGAATAGCATCACTATAAAATAGTAGCAAAAATGCTGATAGGAAATAAGGAAAAGAGGAATAAAAGTGTAGGAGATTTCGTAATGAAATCAAAACAAAAATGTAACAGAAAAATAAAACGTGATTAGTAGAAACAGAGATGGAGATTTAGGAAATAGGAGGAGCGCTTCTTCTCTTTCTTTTTGTAATTTACGTCCTCCAACGTTAAGTCATGTCGGTCGATGAATGAAATGGGTGAAATGATGCTCAAATGAGCTCAGGGTCCTTAAAGCTTGGAGTTACGTGACATTTGTCTTTCAGGAAAAGGGAAACCCCGGAAGACACCTTATCTAGGTAACTCACCAGACCGATATTCAAACTCGGGACCTCTTGAACGTGAGGCAGACACGCCACCATGCTACCGAGGCGGGTTGACCTCTCGTTGAACCGAAATGTTGAGGGAGGGGCAAGTAAAAGAGCTCAAAAGGAGAACAGACGGTAAACGTCCATATTTGTACTCAGATGTAAGCAGAGTGTAAATAAAAACTAATGTGTAGCATTCACACAACTTTCTCTACTCACTCATATATGCATTTTTCTTACAAGCTCGTATTTAATGTGAAGTGTTTAACGCCCGCTTTTACTACATACGGCACCGCAGGCGATGACACTGATGATACATGAGATGAAGATGGAACACCAGTGGAATGAAATGGCTGGGGAAACCGGAGATCCCGGAGAAAACCCGCCCCAGCACCGTGTTGTCCACAAGAAATCTCACTTTGCGGTCGCCTGGGATTGAACCCGCGCCGCGTTGGTGAGAGCCAAGCGGTCTAACCACTCAGCCATGTCACGACCTCGTATTTCTCTACTTCATGTTGGTTTATTTATATATTTCCTTGAAGGTACAGTAAGTGCAGAGGTTCTACCCAATTAGCCCTAGCCCCTTAGGTCTTAGGACCCTGGCCTCCTTCAATCCGGGAGCGATAAACAACTCCGGGGGTCTTTCCATAGGGCAATACCTGATTTCTTAAAACTGCTCCCCCCTCCATTGACAACAACGTCAAGACGGGATGGAAGTGAATACGCCACTTACGCGCGTCAACCCCGCAGGGAAGACTACCGAAAAGCCTCGGTGGGGCGCCTGGTGATTTAGCACAGCTTCTACTAGCTCTGCAGGCCAGTACCCGGGACAACCCTCTACCCTCTCCGGGCGGTCTTAGCCTGGCCGGAGGTACCCAATAGGACAATACACCAGGCTTAAATGATAGTCATCTTTTAAGAGCTGGTTGCTATGTATGGCTTTGAAACACCGTTCTCATTTCATGGCCAAGATATAAACATATGAATGACCACTACCCATTTGTGAAAAGTATAAAAGTTGGAAAATTCGATAAATAATAAGTAATGTCTCGGAAATGGTTCACTCCACTCAAAATATACAACAATTCACAAAAATGAAAGGAATAAATAATAGATCCTGTGGTTCAGGATTTCAGGTCCGTTCATTAAACTGTCATACTTGGAAGTATTATCTAGGCAAATTAATGTAGAAATCGACGCCACTCTTCTCTTTTTTTTATCGATGAGGTCGTTGCACAGCTAAAACAACGAATTTGAAAGTACACGAAAAATTTACATTGAAAATCAGTGAAAGTCGTTCTACTTTAGACAATGAAACTTACCGAATGTGTATGCATATAAATATGTAGAAATATGTATACATATATATGCTGTGTATAAATATGAATGTGGATTTTAAATGAACTAGTTTCGGTCGTGATGAATAAACAGTAAAAGTTGTAACAGCAGTGTTTACAGAAAGCAGGTTGTGAGGTAAACAATAGAGAATGTTCTCTGGGAGTGCCAACAATACACACATGATTAATTATTCACTTTGTAACGCTGTACAAACAGACAGAAGGGGGAGAAAACGCGAATCTTTAACAAGCATTTGTTATTTTATTCCCATCACCACGACAAACTTACAAGTTAACAATGTTCAGCCTAGCAGTAACATTTCTGTTTATCGATCTCGTGAAGAATGCAGCAACAGGCAACATAAATTATGGGCTATCGTCGTGTCTTGTTTACAGATAGAGACATCGAGAAAATATAAATCGCACTTAGAAACGACGGAACAGGTTCCAAATTTGGTTGTTGACCGGAACAGGGTTCGCAAAACAGAAGCTATGTCTCTCCAAAGGCAGCCGATTTTGGCAAACAAAGGACTATAAAAGAGCAACAGTTTGTAGAGAGGGATGAAATACTGCATTACATCTGGAGGCGGTGGGGGGTGAGAGCAAGTGGAGTGGATAAGAATGAGCCAGGCCATGAATAAAGTATAATTTCCCATGAAATGCTGGGAGTGCTTTGTAGCACATATCGCCGGGCCTTTTGAGATTCCCATCTGCTCCTTTATCCTGTCTGCTTAAACAATATTCAAACATTTCATGCTTTCCATCTTGATCAATAGGATGACAGGTTGTGTACAGTAATTTTTTTGCACCTATCACCAGAGTGTGTAACGCCCACTTCGGCCTCACATTCAAGAGGTCCCGAGTTCGAATGTCGATCAGTGTGAGTTACCTGGACAAGGCTTTTATTTTTTTCTCTTATCCTGAAAGACGAATGTCAGGTAAATCTAAGCTCTATGGGCCCTGGGCTCATTTGAACACCATTTCAACCATTTTATTCACCGTCCGATATGACTTAAGTTGGAGGACGTAACAACGGTAACGAAAGTAATGCAAAACTAACAAATTTAACCTATAGTAACGAAAGTACCTAAAACGTAACTATAGTCCCTCCGGGCTTTCTTTTTGTTGTTTTTTATTTTATTTTTCATTCTTTTTTATTTTTGTCCTTTTTCTTTTTTTCTTTATTTCTATTTTTTTTTTAATTTTTACGTTAATGTTTTTCCTTTCTCTTTTATGTTTCCTCTTTTATTTTTCTCATTTATTTTTTCCTGTTTTCTTTTCCATTGTTTTGTTTTTCTTTTTTATTATATTTTTCGTTTTTCTTCTTTTTTATTTCTTAACTGCGCGACTAAGTTCAAATTTTGCCCGACACGATCTTCATACCTTCGATGGAAAATACTACGTGCCTAAATAATTCAAGCCCGCCTCGGTAGCGTGGTGGTAGAATGTCTGTCTCACGTTCAAGAAGTCGCAAGTTCGAATCTCGGTCAGGGTGAGTTACCTGGATAAGGTTTTTCCGGGGTTTTCCATTATCCTGTAAGACGAATGTCGGGTAACTAAGCTCCATGGACCCCGGACTCATTTGAGCATCATTTCATCCATTCCATTCATCGTCCGATATGACTTAACGTTGCAGGACGTAAATTACAAATAATAATAATAATAATAATAATAATAATAATAATAATAATAATAATAATAATAATAATAATAATAATAATAATAATAATAATAATAATAATAATAATAATAATAATAATAATAATAATAATAATAATAATAATAATAATAATAATAATAATAATAATAATAATAATAATAATAATAATAATAATAATAATAATAATAATAATAATAATAATAATAATAGTTCAACATCTCTGCACTCTACCTTACAAAGTGAGTTGGAGATAACACCTTTCACTCGGACTCTAGAGAGTTCAGCGCTTAGAAAAAAATGAAATGTGTAGTGTTTGACGCTCGGTTTTACTACATACGGCACCAGAGGCGGTGACACTGATGATACATGAGATGAAGATGGAGCACCGGTGGAATGAGATGGCGGGGGAAACCGGAGATCCCGGAGAAAACCCGCCTCAGCGCCGTGTTGTCCATCAGCGCTTAGACATAACAGTTTGTCGCATATGACCGTATCGTGAGACAGAGGGCCGCGGCAATGCTGTGCTATTGGCTTTATTGTGCGGTGGTACATAAACATTGCGGTTTGTATCACTCCGCCGGCAAACACGTGCTGACGTTCTCTGTCGTCAGCTGTTTACCTCTGACTCTTATTGCAACCGTCATATGTTTCACTGCACGAGTGCGGGGTTAGAAAAGCACTGAGCTCATACTTAGTAAATCAAGTAAATCAAATAATTAAAGAAACTGCTAATGAAAAGTTTTGAAATATAATTTTGTGATTAAAAATTTACTGAAGCAAGTACTTTATACTAGCTGGCTCTTGTTTAAAAACGAAACTATGTACTTAAAAGAGAATAACAGGTTTAACAAAATAATCCATTTGCCGTAAAACATTAAATGTTCTTTCCCTTTTCTTTTTACAGTCTTTTTATAGTTGCTGTTTATTTAATTTCGGTTCTCGCATTTGAAGTGTGCTCACAGATACATCAGTTGCTTCATACGTCAGTTCGTTGAGTCTTTCACCGCCAGGGTATTACAACGTTGAAAAAGGAAGTTAAAGACATGTAATACCATAGCCTTTTCCCCACTTTTAGAGACTTTCCACTGACTTCACGCACGAACACGCAATACTAATAAGACAAGTGGGAGAGCATCACTTCACTGCAATAAACAACGCAATCTAGGAAGGACCAAGTACCACGTGTCAATAAATGGAAGTAAAATGTTTAAATTCATGTTTAAAGGTTTTGGAAGTTGAATTACGGTATTTATTCAGGGCGTTTATTTCCATTCGCGCTTCACTATTTCGCTCGCTCTAGAAGTTGTACTACAGCTAATGTTGACATCCGTACACATTTTAAATATGGATAGAATATAATTTAATCCAGTTGGCCATAATGGTAGCGAAATTCCCCCTCCCCACTGTCATCTAATATTATGTGTTAAATCATGTCCCTAAGATCGCAGATCGCTTTGATCAATCGATTTTGTTAACTCCAGTTGCTGTTGAGTTAACCACAGTGCTGGTTAGGCCTCTTTAATGCATGCGATTTTGTGTCATACAAGGAATGACGCGACGCTGCAGGACTGTCACGCTATTTATTGGACATTAGTTGTACCAGCCTGTTTCTACAGCTAGTACGGATTCTTGTGTAGACAAACAAAATAAAAGATTAAAAAATTCCAGTGTTGCAATGTGCATCAGATAAACAGGCGAGGTTCGAGAACAGTTTAGAAACCTGTATGGAAAATTCCTTCTTCTTGTCACGACCCTTGTCATTTTCTAATGCAATGCCAAATTGAACTAATACGAACTACTTCTATAAAATATTCCGCATCTACACTTAAAGCCTCAACTACAAAAATGACATCTCTTTCGTAACGCGTAAAAATACATACCACATTGAAATGTGAAAATCACAAGTTTTGAGTTTCCAAAAATGACAATGATTCAACTGTCTCGATCAAAGAACGAGTATGTGTCGTGCATAATTGACCCATATACACACGTCAATTGAGGTCACACGACTACCGTATCTGTCACGCGCTAACTGGTAATTAATTTCAGAATGTTTCAAGGTTGTGACAAAGACTTTCAAGCAAATATTTCCCCACGAACCAGCCTTAACATGGAAAAACTTCATATAAGTTTGATTTTCTCAAAAATAGCTCTTACAATTTTGATTAGAATAGCATACTTATAAGATATTTTCACGACCAATATTATCTCGAATTTTCTAAGATAAGCCTGATAAGTTTTTCTTTAGCCTGACTGCTCCCTTTGTATAATCGGTTAAACTGTAGGATCGAAATAACCGAAATTATAGAATACAAAATGTGGTCAAAGGAACAACAGCTATCTGCAGTAGGATGTGCTTTTGTTGTTTACGAAAACCAAACGGAACTAACTCACTCCATGTTTAAATTGTCACCTGAATGTTCTGTATTCCATTCGGAGCTCTTAGCAATTAAAGAACCTATAAAATGGTGTACTGTTAATGTGAACAGTGCCCGTATTCTTAGAGATTCACAATCAGCTCTAATCGCTATTAATGATAAATACAATTTAAATTCATTAGCACATGAAATGAGAACCTTGCTTCAAAACCATCCAGGACATATTTGAATGGGATGGCTTAAAGGACACAGTGGAGTTTTAGGTAACGAGAGAGCTGATTGCTTGGCTAAGAAGCCTGCAGAATCCAATCTTCCTGTGACATACTCTTTATGTCCTATTTATAATGTAAGGAGAATAATACTTCGACATATTCTTGAGGAACGGAACCAACAATGGCTAACAACTCCAAATGGAAGTTTAAAAAAAACATTATTTTTCCCTAGTGTATATGATAGAGGAAAATGTGAAATTCTTGTGCCAAATTTTGTTTTGACACAATTTTTAAGTGGACATGGTAAATTTGGTGAATACTTATCATGCATTCACTTAACATCCAACCCCGAGTGCATGTGTGGTGAAGAATTTCAAACTGTGGCTCATCTCCTTTTCTGTTGTCCCAAAGACAAGAATTAATATTCAAACTAGACTCTCTAGGAACTGCTCTGCTCACATCTTTGCTAATGAAGCCACAACAGTATAAGTACACTCCTGGAAATTGAAATTAGAACACCGTGAATTCATTGTCCCAGGAAGGGGAAACTTTATTTACACATTCCTGGGGTCAGATACATCACATGATCACACTGACAGAACCATAGGCACATAGACACAGGCAACAGAGCATGCACAATGTCGGCACTAGTACCGTGTATATCCACCTGTCGCAGCAATGCAGGCTGCTATTCTCCCATGGAGACGATCGTAGAGATGCTGGATGTAGTCCTTTGGAACGGCTTGCCATGCCATTTCCAGCTGGCGCCTCAGTTGGACCAGCGTTCGTGCTGGACGTGCAGACCGCGTGAGACGACGTTTCATCCAGTCCCAAACATGCTCAATGGGGGACAGATCCGGAGATCTTGCTGGCCAGGGTAGTTGACTTACACCTTCTAGAGCACGTTGGGTGGCACAGGAATCATGCGGACGTGCATTGTCCTGTTGGAACAGCAAGTTTCCTTGCCGGTCTAGGAATGGTAGAACGATGGGTTCGATGACGATTTGGATGTACTGTGCACTATTCAGTGTCCCCTCGACGATCACCAGAGGTGTACGGCCAGTGTAGCAGATCGCTCCTCACACCATGATGCCGGGTGTTGGCTCTGTGTGCATCGGTCGTATGCAGTCCTAACTGTGGCGCTCACCTGCACGGCGCCAAACACGCATACGACCATCAGTGGCCCGAAGGCAGAAGCGACTCTCATCGCTGAAGACGACACGTCTCCATTCGTCCCTCCATTCACGCCTGTCGCGACACCACTGGAGGTGGGCTGCATGATATTGGGGCGTGAGCGATAGACGGCCTAACGGTGCGCGGTACCGTAGCCCAGCTTCATGGAGACGGTTGCGAATGGTCCTCGCCGATATCCCAGGAGTAACAGTGTCCCTAATTTGCTGGGAAGTGGCGGTGCGGTCCCCTACTGCACTGCGTAGGATCCGACGGTCTTGGCGTGCATCCGTGCGTCGCTGCAGTCTGGTCCCAGGTCTACGTGTTCGTACACCTTCCGCCGACCACTGGCGACAACATCGATGTACTGTGGAGACCTCACGCCCCACGTGTTGAGCAATTCGGCGGTACGTCCACCCGGCCTCTCGCATGCCCATTATACGCCCTCACTCAAAGTCCGTCAACTGTACATACGGTTCACGTCCACATTGTCACGGCATGCTACCAGTGTTAAAGACTGCGATGGTGCTCCGTATGCCACGACAAACTGGTTGACACTGACGGCGGCGGTGCCCAAACGCTGTACAGCTAGCGTCATTCGACGGCCAACACCGCGGTTCCTGGTGTGTCCCCTGTGCCGTGCGTGTGATCATTGCTTGTACAGCCCTCTCGCAGTGTACGGAGTAAGTATGGTGGGTCTAACACACCGGCGTCAATGTGTTCTTATTTCCATTTCCAGGAGTGTACTTCATGATGTTTATAAACTCAGTGTTTAAACGTCTGAAATAGTTTAAATTAATATGCATCAGATTATAACATATTTTCTCCCTTATAGTATTTAAAATATTTTTGTTAAAATTGTATATTTTTATGTAGGTATCAACTCTAATCCTAATATACAACTGTTTAAAATAGGGTTCAATAAATCTGGATAAAAGAGGAACAACTTGTGTAACATAAGCATTTTTGTAGCCTTAACAATTTCCGAGGAAGTCTGTTACTGCCTTGAATTTTCAAATACTTAATAAATTTCTCGTGTGTAAAATCGCTATTTGTAACCATTGAATCATTCATTCGTTCATTCATTTGTTCATTCAAAGAGAACGTAATTCAGAGTCACATCACTTCCCCTACCAATAAACACATTGTATAGACATAGTACAATACACCTTACCTTACCTTGGGTTAAGTACAAACTTTGAAAGAGAGTGTTCCAGGGGGTGTCGTAAAGTGTTAATTATCACCCTTTAAAAATGTGATAGAGAGTTTGTGTTGATATGTGCTTGTTAGTTCTTCTCTACGTGGTCATCATCCAGATTTACACATTTTTTCCCAGAGTTTCTTGACCTTTCAAATACCTTGATTGTATAAGTCTGCAGAATTCGCTTTAATTCACTCTTCTCCTTCATTAATGACGTCATTTGTGTTGTCAAATCGGCGACCACGCAATGGATTCTTCATTTCCAGGAACAAGAGAAAGTCACTTGGTACGAGATCGGGCGAATAAGGCGGATGCTGTAAGTTCTCAAAGCCACATTCCCTTGTTTAGTCAACTGCAACTTGAGATGAATGAGCTGGTGTATTGTCAGCCAGAAGACGAGCAACTTTGGAGAGCATATCGCATCGTCTCTTAATCAGAGATGCTTGTAATTTTTCAGAACATTGTATCTGCCAGTGATGGTTTGACCCTTGGGGATGACTCCACGACAGTCCCAGAAAACTGAAACCGTGACCTTCCCAGCTGATTTCTACACCTTTGCATTTTTGGGAGGGGGGAATCGGCTTGTTTCCATTCCATGCTCATGGTATTTGTATCTGGATCATGTGGCCGCGCCGTGGCTCAGTGGTTAGACCGCTTGGCTCTCACCAAGGCGACCCGAGTTCGATCCCAGGTGACCGCAAAGTGAGATTTGTGGTGGACAATACGGCGCGGGTGCGGGTTTTCTCTGGGACCTCCGGTTTTCCCCGCCATCTCATTCCACCGGTGCTCCATCTTCATCTCATGTATCATCAGTGTCACCGCCTGCGGTGCCGATTATAGTAAAAGCGGGCTTTAAACACTACACATTTCATTTCATTTGTCTGGATCATACTGATAGATCCAGGATTCATCCATGGTTACCAGACGATAAGAAAAGTCATCTTCATCCTGTTCCAACAGCATCAACATCTGTCTTGAAAGGTCACGCCGTGTTTGCTTTTGGAAAGGGGTTAGCAAACGCGGAGCCCACCGTGTAGACACCTTAGACATGTGCAGTTCGTCATGAATAATTTTCCACACACTACCATAACTAAGATGTGTCTCATTCGTGATCATTTGGATAGTTGCTCGTCTGTCTTCCAGTATTAAACACTCCACTTTCTTCACTGTGACAGCATCGTCTGTCATTGACGGTCTACCAGCTCTTGGCTCATCTGTCAGAGACATGTGACCAGTTTGAGAATACCTTCTCCACCTCACAATAGTGTTATACGATGGGCAAACATTTCCATAAACAGCCGTCATATCATCATGGATTTCTCGGGCAGTTTTGCCCTTCAAATGCAGGAACTTGACCACACTACGAGCCTCAATTTTTCCATTAAAAATACTCAAATCACTGAAATTACCAACATGGGATCAATAACAAATTTTCATCACTCTAGAATAAAAACTACCGGGTGATAGTTAAAACTTTATGACAGCCCCTTGTAATCTTAATATTTAGGGTTCACCGGTATTTATTATATATTCTGTCTCAAACTAGCTCCAGTTGTAAACACATGACAGGCGAGAAAGAGGGTGACAGATAATTTAACAGAACGCTTTTATGCAGCTGATTGGTTCCCATGAATTTTTCATAAATGTTACTGGCAAGTAAAAAGGGGGTGATACGGGGAATAAGTAGAGTTCTTTCTGTTCAGCACAATACATGTGTGAAAATCCAAAAATCTACGTTTGCTTCTGCTTACCTCGATTGTTTCACCATATGCTCAGAAAAAAAACGTATAGTATATGTATAATTTAAAAACCTATGTCAAACTGTTAAAATAGTAATTGTTTATCATTAATGTCTCTTTGACGCGGTAATGTGAAATAATCCTTAGTGCTTATGTTTATTGTATCGCTCCCAATTTTTTTTTCATTTGAGCTGAGTATACAAAATTAAATAAATTGTTGTGCAGACCTTTCTTAATTTCAGTTAGCTTAAGAGAGAGAAAATTATATACTTATATTATTGAACTTTTTTTTAAAAATTTTCAATGTTGAGGCATGCAAAGTAATTTCAAAGAACTACAGATGTATTTTTTATCTTGAAAAGTGCAGAGCGATGCGCAGTGGTATCTGGACGAGTCCACCTCAGAACGGTTGCAACTGGAGGGGAGGGCAGGTCAGTTGCGTACCAGTTGCGAGCAACTAAACATGTGCAGAGCTACTCGGTAATACTACAGCTTGTTTCAAAATGTGCTTGTCTCCTGGTCCCAAGAGAGCATTTAGAAATGAAGCCTCCTAGCAGCACATTAGGAAATAAAGTGCTACATTTAAAAACACGAGAAGTAATAACCAATATCCATAGATTTATAAAAAAGGAACAATGGTCTGAGTCAGCTATAAAAATCTTGGGAAGGGTATCTGAGGCAACAGTTGTGTCTGAAAGCAATTTATGAGAGTTATTAAGGAAAGAAAAGCCATTGGTGCTAGTGCAACAACGTCCTTCTCTATGCCCAGTAAACAAAGATTAAGAACATGCACAAAATCTAATTTGGATATTTTAATTCAGAAGTCGTTAGGCAAATTATGAATAATTTTAAAGCACAGAAAAACAAAGACCAACTTTGAAGAAAGTGCTTATGGAGCTAAAAATTCTACTGACTTCCAAGGCAGTGTCTGAACATTAAGAAGAGTTCTTTTGAAGCTAGGATTATTTGAAGAAGAAAACACTAAGCGTGACAGACAAATTTTAATCGAACATCGCACCATACTGCAAAAAGGCTTAAGTATTTACGAAATATTCGGAGATATCGAAGTGAAGTTTATATAGTTTATACGGTTGAAACTTATATAAATACAGCACATACTAGACCATATGCCTGGAGTAAAATACGTTACAGGGACTCTGCAGCGATATTGAAAGGCCGACAGTTGTTTATCATGCCTGCTGGAGGAGAACAGGGTTTTGTTCCGAATGCCTATGTACTATTTAAGATCCAACAAAGGCGTGGAGATTACTACCATAGTAAGAATTACAACTTAGTTTATAACAGCTGCAAAACTGGCTTCAAGAATGAAATTTGTTTTTAGACACCTCATGCACCGCCCTACCCTCTCGTAATCTTAGGTGTGTGACGCATTGTGGCGATAGGTGCACTATCCCCACCACAGTTCCTACTCATCCCTACCTCGCAGGATTCCTGTCAAGATAAAATAATACATCTGTAATTAGTGTTTTTATTAGTGCACAACAAGTTTGTCAACAGTTCATGAATCATTCCAAGCTTTGCAAGATAATAAGTTATAAACAGTGGCACAAGGAGCATTTTGACAGACAAATTTTGAAAAAAGGAATTAACGTAATTGTAATACGTACTTTTGAGATACAGTTAAGCGTTAAGTCTGTTGAGGAGGTGATTAAAGTGAGTGAAATCAATCTGGAGCACATTGAGTGTTAATTAACATTTATCTTCTAACTAGGCAGTACCCCGGAAAGAGAATACAGTTTATCCTGACAGAGATTTGCACTCAGTCCCTCTAGGTTGTAAAATACACATCTACCTACTCACACTACCTACTATGGCTTGAACAGGGAACTTTCCAATGAAGAAGTTGAAATGTAATATGCATTAGATATAAATACTTTATTGAGTTGGTACCAACCTTTAAATGTCCCTCACTCTATTTTAAATAAGTATATAGTGAAAGAATTTTGGTACGCGAGGGTGTCAATTTTAATGTTGTACGTAAAGCAGTGACACTGTGACATCCAAGAGAGGATATAAAGAGGTATCCTTGTCGACCAGTTGTTATCGGACTATTTGTTGGTCTACGAGAGGGTTTTTATAGAGCACTTGAAAACCCATTGATCAAAAGTAGACTGTATCGAACTCAAATTTCCGTGAGCGAGAACTTGCATGAAGATGGTGCTGAAAGGGCATGTCGGGCGCTAAAACAGGCTGAGGGAATGTTGCGGCCTGACTTGTTTCCACTACAATAAATCACTACACTCGAAACCGCCATTCGTTGAATTGATCTTGACTTCTATCTGTATAGCATGCCTGTTCAATTGCCAGATAGGATCTTTACAGAACGCTACCTATAAGTGTCTTTAAAGTCTACCGAAATGTGATTTTCCTTCGGCTTGTACTTGTCTGAATGGAATACACTGTAGTTTACATAAACTGGCAAGCTAAGTCACAGTTCTCAACGTTTATCTCTAGCATGAGGTCGCTCTACACTTAAGTGCAATGGTGTACAACCACGCTCATGTAAGATCGTTTTCTGGATACTAGTCTAGTGACAGCGACGAACAGCTTCATACAAACAACTTAAAATAACATTCAGGGAAGAATCATGTTTTAATCACCCCATTTATCGGAGTGTATATCTTATTAGGTGCATTCTGCATTATGCTAAAGTAACTACTGTATAAATGAACTAGTTAGTCTCTCTCCCTCATGGAGATTTATTTATCAACAGTGAAAGTTTTCAGGAAAAAAGGAAGGTTTAATTTTGTGTAAAATGTTTTATGAAATTGATTGCAAAGTTTGAGGTTGATCGCGGCTTGACTGCAGAGTAATTATCAACATGGTAATCGTCGTAGATAATTATATTTCTTCCGCCATTTGTTTTGGTTTGCAGATGTTTCATATGCTTTACGCTTATACAATACGATCCATATAAACCTGAACCATTTCAATACGTCATAACTTTTGAACCAATAATAGGACACACGTGCAACTATGGGAGAATATAAAAAATTGGGAGGTTACATTACACTATTTAGAATCTGTTTAGTTAACTCATGTGCACGTCGGCCGCTTTCTTTGATGAACCCTTATAATCGTTTTACAACCCCGGCCCTCCTTCTCGCAGTCCGTTCTGCAAGATTGCTACCTTTCTCGATACGTCATGGGTATCGTATGAGGTTTCGTCTAAAATGATCTTATGTCCATTACTGCAAAACTTCATTAGTTTTGAATATATATATAATATGTTGTTGACTAAGGGCACTGGGGATTAGTTGATTTGCATCATTTTCCCCCTGGCTTCCCAATATAAATCCTGTAGGTTCCCACTTTTGAGACCATTACATTTGTCCAAATGGTGTTTGTTCATGATGACATCCTCTTTACAGATAGTACATTTGGGTGTAGGTATGCAGTGTATTTTATAAAGGTGTTCTGCAAGACAATCATGGCCAGTTTCCATTCTAAATAGGGCTACTGCAGTTTTTATTGGTAGTTTTTGTATGTCAGTTTTGTCTCCAATGTTCTTATAATCCTTGTCTTTTAGTATATCTTCTTCATCAAGTCTCTGCTGTCTTTTAAAATGTAGCTTAACGATGTTTAATTGTTTATTAATTTCAGTTTGTCTTACGGGTTTTATATTTCGAATTGCACATTTTTTTTGCTAGTTGGTCAGCATGTTCATTACCTAAAAGTCCAACATGGGCTGGAATCCATTGCAAGGTGACATGGTTTCTTGATTCGACAGCTTTAATTAAACTTCTTATTTCTTTGATGTTTCTTGTTGTTTTGTTTTTATAGTTTACAATCCCATCTATGACTGATTTTGAATTTGTTAAGATAACTATGTTTTGTTTTATGTACGGTCTGTACAGGACATTCTGCAGTGCTGCCTTTATGGCTGTTAGTTCTCCATCATAATGGTTTGAAGTTTCGTCTAGTGTTAGATACTATGCAAAATGTTTGCAGTATACTCCTGCAACAGCATCTTGTTTGTTAATAAAGAATATATATATTATATAATATATATTATATATAATATATATATCATACTGCGAAACTTCCTTAGTTTTGACAAGTATATATCGCTAAGCTACAATTTTACTGGATTCCATAATAACCGTTAATTTATTCAAAATGTGGTATTTGAAACTCAGCTCCTTTAAGAGACCGCGCAAAGTGCAGTGCCCATAGGAAAAATCACAAATTTCTTGTAAATGTGCAACCAATTCGTCTAAAGTGGGCACTCTACCTTTTGCATAGAATGTATAAATTTCTCGGGGAATTAAATCGCTTGTGAGATTATCTACTTTAGAGATTTACTTACACACTTGATTTGTGTCTTTGGTATTCCTTTCGTCACAATATTTCTTACTGTATTTCTGTAAATACCCAGAATTTATCATCAGGTTCATTGCATGACTCCTTACCAAGATTATTTGTCAGCAAATATCTATGTGTTCAAAACAAGCGCTTGAATTTGCTTAGAAAGAGTTCCAGTTATAATTTTTTTTTTTTTTTTTTTTTTTTTTTTTTAGCCTTTTCCAGTAACATAACTCGGCCCATTTATTCACACTATTGTCTTCACTTTGATTATTTTCACTTGACCGAAAGTTATCTACTACTTCATTTGCATTTACCACTGCATTTCCCTCTCACGGTCTCCACATCGTGACACACAACGAATTTCTGCACGTAATGAAACAGAGCAGCTGGAAGTTGGAACTTTGGCAACTGAGACTCCACGTGAAGTAAACATGCGACTGTCACTTCGAGAAATTCAGGGGTTGCTATTGGTCCTCAACGACAGGGTTCCAGTTTTGAAGTGTGGAGATAGATTTATGACGGTCATTAGCGGGCGGGAGGGCGAGTTTCCTTTGAGGGGCAAACTGCACTCGCGTTCACTAGACAGACTCTACAGCTCAGAGAAAATGTTGGAAGAGTCCTCCAGCAGCATCTATGGATCGTTAGTCCCATTTTCTTTTGTACCACTGTAGACACTGAAGTTTATATGGATATCTTTAATACATTTGTGGAGCAGCTGGATGATATCGAATTGAGAAAAGGTTATTTCCAGCAAGATGGAGCAACGTGCTATACATCTAATGACGCCATGGAACTTGTAACCAGTTTCTTTGATAATCGAATAATCTCAAAAGGTCTGTCGCCCCCCAGACCCCCTGACCTAACCCCACCGGATTTTTTCTTGTGGGGGTACCTAAAATATAGAGTGTACAAGAATACGTCACGGACAATTTATGATCTCAGGGAATCTGTTCGAACCGAAATAAGTAACATTGGCGAGGATGCTCTCCGTAAGACACGTCCATAGAGACACAGCGAACACAAATTGCCCTGGGTGTTATTGTGAGATGCATTTTAAGCACAGTTTCTTTACTTCAAAACACAAAAAAATTCAAATTTTGGGTAAAAAAAGGCATATTCATAGCTTTAAACATTTCTGGAACCTAAAGTTATTGAGACACAGAGAAGCCTAGGGCAAATTCAAAAAATTGATGTATTGGGAACCTGTTGTTAAAATATTGGACCAAAATTTAAGTTATTTTATCGCAAGGGACTTTTTAGGTGACGTAACCAAAAATTAAAAAAATTGACCATATTTTCCAAACTATCCAAGTGAAATTGAAAAAATTTGGGCTGTATCATATTTTCACTAACTTACATCCGTGGTGTAAATATTAAACAGCTAGCGTTATTAGTTCAGGATTTCAAATTTTAGTCATAGGTATCCTTAATTGCGCAAAATTAAAACTAAGGAGAGGTGAGGGAAGGGTTCGGAACTGGTGCTTTACGGTAATTTAAAAAGAATTGTCAATTTTTCTCTGCTCCTTGGTTTTACCACAAATATTACATTAGTCGATCATGTCCATTAAGCACAGGAATGATATCTTTCAGGTTTACGATAACAGGAACTTTGAATTTTCTAAATGTTTAATCGTTGTATTACAACCCTGGGAATATTTTTATTGTTTAGGCATGCTTCTCAATATTATCAGATAAAACCTGGAAAGAATGGCCTTCTCCGACCATGGTATTAACACTAGAGACTACATAGTTTAGTATTTTGAAAATATTGATGCCTAATCGAACATGCCTACCGTTTGCGCTGTGACAGCAATCCAGTGCAGTGAAAATATGTATAATGCATCTTAACATAGTATAAACATTACCAATAAATAAATATATTGCGTAAAACAGTGTGATGTATTATTGACAAAATGTATTACTGAGCTAAATATATCTGGACAAAAATCAGTGCCTGAAAATTCAACTTTATCTCCGGTAAACAAGAAATAAATGATATACCTAGATATGAGTGTAATATGAAACTAAGAAACTTAATCTGAATTAAATAACTTTAGAAAATTACGTGTTACTTGTCTACCTTTTCCCAGTGCACATATTGAAGGTAATAAGAGGAGGAAATACTGTGTTCCATCCAAAAATTTGATATTGACCTTTCACCGAAAATATTTCTGAGAGTCCCTGTATAAAAATGCATTTTTACAAAGAGATATCTGTCCGTGCGTCAGTATTTTCTCTTTGTTTCTCTTTTTCTTTTTTCTCTTTGTTTCTGAACAACACAACACAAAAACGAAAATTTGGTACAACACCTAACTTGCTATTAAAAGCTCAGCTTCTTACGAGGATGCATCTTGAACATTTAAATAAAGTAAATAAAAAATCTGAACCACCTTGTACTTAAAATGTTTCCAACATTTTGATTTTTGTTTTAAAACGTGTAACAATTTTGATTTACTTATTATAAGTCTAAAATATTTTCATGACTAAATGTAAGAATATATTTAATTTTCTGGGAAAAATCTGTGTGGAATCCAGTTGATTCTAAATGACATTGGTACAACTCGTAAACCGTATGAGGTAGACAAAATTTTACTGCAAATATGTAGATCTCCTTGAGGCATATAATTTGCTAAATCGATCATTTGCGAGATATTTTTTGTTATTGCTTTGAATAGTCCAGTTTTTATACTTTTCTCTAATCGGAAGTTGTTATTCGGTAATTCCTTCTTCTTCCTCCTGCTGATGCAAAGAGAATGGAATGTCAAAGTCATCACATAGCGAGCAGCCCTTAAAAGTTTTGACTACCGTATAAGTCTGCTGTATTTACTTAATCCCACTGGATCTACAAGGAACTACGTAATAGAACAGTTGGGAAAGTTCCTGGAGTGCAGTTCTCACTGTTGGTACAGCTTGCATATATTATGGAGAAGAAGTATTTATTCCGTGAAAGGAACTGATATCAATATTTTAGCGCAAATAAGCTTTTCGAAATTCTCTGCATTTTAGGAAAGCGTCCGCCAGTGTAAGGGTTGCATAATTCAGGAACACAGAGTCCGCTAAATACCAAACTCGTATTTCGGTCCAACTTCTTTCAAGCTAACATTTTTCATGAAATACTCGCCATACCAAAAAGCATTTCACGTGGGAAAAATTACGCGCTTTTTTTTTTTTTTTTTTTTTTTTTTTTTTTTTTTTTTTTTTTTACTTTCTAGAACGTAGACACACCTACTGCCTTGCTAAGGATAACATCTCTTTGTGTTAACGATGGGTGGAGAACACGTACTTTTTAAATGCCATGGAAATAACCTTATGTCTTCCTCTCGTAGTGAAGTTTATACGAAACTATTTCGAGAAAACTATAATCTGTAGACCAAATGTGCTACAGGAAAACGTTAAACTATTGAAAGCATCATTTGTTTCAACTCAACCTTAGCATTATCCGTTTATGAAAATATTCGTTGTTGTGTGTTTAAGGTTTATCAGGATGAATTACTTGGTCGTCATCTATAAAGATTCGACAATGAAGCATTTTTGCTTGCTTTCAAAGCAATTCAAGACGAACTACAGCAGACATTGTTGTTTCCACAGTCAAGTGTATATTGCCTAATTTGAAATCATTTGTAGCAAATATTTTGCGATTATTAACGAATAAATTATATTAAATTAGACTTATATACGTTCAGTGAGATTACTAGTAACAACAAAAGCCTGTGAAACATGAACATTTCAAAGACATGTATAGTTAAATAGCATACATACTTGAAAATTGAACATAAGAGTACATTATACAGGGTGTTACAGAACTACACCGAAATAATTTCAGCGATTGTAGATGTAAATAAAATAAGTAAGTTCAGATAGGCAATGAATAGTCTGCGGCTAAACATAACGCAGATAATTGTGTTAAATGTAATTGCCATCATATGTTGATAAGTTGGTATTTAAACAAGGTGGATGAAATTACTGCACCATAATGTCTTTAAAACAACTAATGCCTCAAATATCTCTCAAATCTTGAACAAATCACATGCCTGTGCGACACTGAACAGCGATTAACTGCCTTCATGAAGCATGTAGCATACTCTAGTGCTGTTTCTTTAACTGTTCTGGTGGCTCAATCCGGAACAAAGAAAAATGGTCTTTCAAAGATCATTGGTTCGATTACTGTCATGTAGGTAACTTTTTTCTTTCGTCTTTTTAGTACGTACCTCAGAAGAGGACCTAACTGCCCGAATAATAACAGAATATGACAGTCGTTCCTTCGCCGTTGTCAACTTTGCATTGGAAACGCAGGTCGCAATTTTGAGCACTCCCTATAAACCTGACGAAAAGAGTTGCTTTTACATTTTATTTTATGTAGATTCGTTCACTCTTTTAACCACCCCTTATTTAGACGTACAGCGTGTGAAAGTATCAAGCAAGATTCAACCTTTTCTAGAAATAATTATATTTACGAGTAATTGCACTGACAAGGTAAAATTACTCCGTAAAAAGAATACATTTATACAAGAATTGAAAGCTTAAACAAAATATTTAAGAAAACAACCAATCAAACAAACAAAACAAAATAAAACAAAAATAGATAACGTCAAACAGTGAAGGTGACTCGAACTCGTTTACCTTTCACTTGAAAGCTAATGCCATAACCATTGCGCCAGAGGAAGTGCTCCAACGCGTCTCTTCATTTTCGTGTATTGCCCAGTGGCGTACTGGCACTTTAGAATCTTACAGCTGTAACTTCCACATTTCAGCCAACAGGCCATAAGTCTCCTATATCAAATTACTTGTTTAAGAATTCTCTACTTGCTGTGAAAATATTTCTGTGTACTTCATTAACCACCTGTATATAGGCAATATGGAAGAAAAAAGGCAAAAATAATTATATATGATACAAAATCAAACACTACTCTGCAGTTTTGAATTAATGAGCGAATGTACTTTTATTTCCATTTACATAATTTACAATATTTCACAATATTTCTATTGTTTACCTTACCCTAAATACAAATTATTATCTATCTTGTGTTTCAAATGGGATGGTGTTTGTCCTTGAGCGCTAACAGGTGAGCAACCAATCGGAGTCTCGCAGTGTTGTCGTATTACATTCCCGCTAAGTGGTGTGTGAGGAGCGCCAACCTAATCAATCTGTATGAACTACGATTCGCGCTAAGACAAAAATTCAGATTTTGCAAAAACTGATCCATGTGGAAGGTAGAGAGTAATGTATCTAACATAATCATGAAAACCCCATATTTTTAGCTCAAATAGTTTTTCTAATACAAATAAATAAGGTAGATACCATTATATTACAACATTGCATTGCGACGTAAGCACTGTAATGAACATCATTGTTGGTTTGAACGTATATTTGAAATTACTCAGAACTGAAACGTTAACATTTGACTTGTGATAAAAGAAATATGTACTTTGAATAAGCCAAGGTGTTTATTAAATTCGATGAGAGGAAACGATACAGTTCTTGCTAGTCTGGCAGAACGTGTCTGGTCACATTACATCTTTGTCTATGAATGGTTCGTAATCTCTACTTATTCTAGGGAGATCAAAGCATCATTATTCAGTTACTCTTCCATGAAAAAGTGTATCAGCTGGGTCAATGAGACGTGATCCACCTTCCCTCCCTTACTACTGCTAGAACAATCCAATAGAGTTAATGTAGGCTCAAATTATGTTGCAAACAAAAATATTTTTAAACTGACTGGCATTGAACGACTTTTCACGAAGAAATTAACAAGGAAGACAACAAGACTGGGAAAACTGCGTGAGACATCAGATAAACTACAAGAAGATGACTTTTGTAAAGAAATACCACGCAACGAGATTTTGGAACCTATCATCATAAATGTGCAGTAGTCAGACGTTGAAGACAATGACAATGACGGATTATCTCTTAACGTAAGTAACATTTACAGCTGTACGCTGGTATTTTCGTTGAATTAGAAAATTAAGTAATTCATAAACTATAATTAATTTTAAACTTGATATTTAAAACATTTGCGTAATATACGAATATTCATGGTGCAATTGTGATTTCAACAATCGCATTATTATAAAACTTTGGAATATTCAGTTTGCGTTCCCTTACGTCTAGCGCCACGAACATTCGCAAGTGTGCGAGAGGGAATAACGAAGTGGCAACGGCGAAGGCTCTAACGCATCTGATTCGCTACAGGCGAGAACTCTTCCAATTTGAAACACATAATAGCCCTTCATTATCCCCTTGTTCTCCTGCTTGCCTGGCTCTCTAGCCTTTGGCTCACCTCGGGATGCTCTCCTTTTACTTCATCCTTACTCTCTCCAAACATTCGCTCCTCCTTTCTTTATTATCTTCTGTCCCCTTTTATTCTCCTACTCTATCTCTCTTTCATCTTTTTTAAAAGCTTCCCCATGTTCTTATTTTTCTTTTCCTGTCAGCATTTTCATGGCTACAAGTTTTTACCCACAGTTAGAAACTAGCAAACGTGTATATAAATACAATTTGATAGTTTCATTTTTGTTAACTTTTACTTGCCTTTTGCCAGTACGTCTCAAGATTTTATAGAGGATTTGCAGTGGATAGCATTTATTGTCAGTTTTTCTATAAACACATTTTTAAATAACTTTTGAACAGGCATCAAAGGTAATTGGAATGATTTGTCATTAGAACAACTAGATCTACTTACAGAGCTACGTAAGCATTATTACGATAATTGTTTATTCAGATAATCTTGTACAGATAAAATGATTTTGAGCGTAAGGTACTCTCTGGCAGTATTTTTAAAAACACTGAAATTATTAATTTTTCTTTTAAATCCTTTGGGAGAAATGTTAAATATTTTGATGGTTTCATAATACACACCGGCTGGCCCCGTAGTTCAGTCGATAGAGCACTGCCTGCCGTGCTGGGGGTCTCGAGTTTGATTCCCGGCGGTGGGGTGGGAAATTTTCTCCAATCAAGATAATTCCTCATCTTCCCCAGAGTCTGTAAGTACTACGGCTGTTCAACAAAGAGTGATCATAATTTTTTACAGTCATAATTTTTGCACTAAAATTCAATCTTATTATATTCTGTTAGCTTAATGCGAGACAAACAGGCCGTAGTAGTTTCATTGTTGATACTCCTGGTTCCCGCCTGTGAGAACCAGGCAAGTTCAGACATGTTCAGTATCGCCTACCGCTGCAATGGAGGTAACATGCAGTTAAAGTTGATGTTAGAGGAAGATCCGGAGATTCTTTCAAACTTAATTAATGCTGATGAAACTTGGCTACATCATTTTGATCCTGAGAGCAAACAGCAAAGCTCAGTGTGGAAATCTCCTTCATCACCAACCCCCCCCCCCCAAAAAAAATGATTGCTTCTGTTGGGAAAGTTATGGTCATCTCATTCTTTGATATTCATGGAATGGTTTATCAGGATGTTGTACCTGCACGCACATCAGTAACTTGACAATACTACAGGGATGTCCTGCAGACATTGCTCAGGCGCAAAAGACCACATTTCCGTGAAGTTGGCTGGATGCTGCATCACGATCATGCACGGCCGCATATTGCCAATGTTGTTGCTGAATATCTTGCAAAATTGAACGTGAAGTACATCGCTCACCCTCCCTATAGTTCGGATTTAGCCCCATGTGAATTTTTTCTATTCCCTAACTTGAAGAAACGTCTTTATGGGAGGCATTATCCATCACCAGAAGCAGTGGTGAAGGCTGCGGAGGCGATTTTGAAGGATCTCTCAAAAATGTTTTCCAGCATGTCTTTGAAGATTGGCAGAAACACTGGGACAAGTGCATCGCATTCAGGGAAGACTATTTTGAGAAGGACTTTCAAAATTATGAGGATGAGTAAAGGTACATTGTCAAAAAAAATTGTGTTCATTCTTTATTGAGCAGCCTCGTATGAATAAGAGTGCGAACGTTTGCGTGATCTAATGATTAAAACCCAACGAATACGAGCTAACATATTCGAGATTTTCCAAAGGAAAACGGCCGCCTATATGACCATTGGAGTTAAAGACGGAGTATAAATGAAACAAAAAATAATACACACCTTTCTGTAAGCAAAAGAATTATCGCTGGGATAATGAATGTTACAACTTTGTCTAGTGTTTATTGTATAAATGTCATTGTTTGTTATAAATGAGGCCCGATGCCATACGAAGAATTTTAGGATTGAGAATATATAAACGAATATTCCACGTTTTGTGGGACGATAGTGAACAAGGTTTTCTTTCTCGTTGTGACCGACTTGTAGACAATGAACGTTTGCCTTAAATGTTAACCTGTGCTGATACCAGATACAGGACACGCCACTACCTTGCCAGGTGCGGGTATGCATTGTTAATAGCGTTGCAACTAACGCAACGTCGTATAAATTTATTCACCTTATTTTATAGCTATCATAAATAAAGCTAAGCTGAGCTATAAAATAGCCACGAGTCGATGCAACCTTGGTCTAGGAATAGGTAAGAGTTGCAGCATCGTGAGGTAATGAATAACACGTCTAGCAGGCTTACCTTGCGCCTATCTTGATGTCGTGGGCGAAATCATCGCCAGATGCAGTTCTCTTTGGCATGGCACGCTGTTAATTAATCAGTTGCAGCAGTGCTGCATTTCCCTGTCTGTACCAAATGTTTATTTGGTTTTAATTAAGCTCTAACTAATCCCTAGGACTATAAACAGGTTTTGTGTTGGTAACACCCAATTTAGCTCTTAATAAGGGATATAATTCCTGCAGTTCTCCCTTGTAGGTACAAAGGTTTCAGTAAAAAATTACCTGTGGTGTTACATTAACGTGCCTTTCTCTAGCAGTTGTCATTTATTTTTATGTAGCTCTTATGCAAGCTTATTGCATCATGTTAAACATTTGCTGGTATAGTGTCGTTAAATCCGTTGCAACTACAAGCACGATACAGGAAACCGAATCGATAGTAGTCAGATGTTTATAAGCGACTCGCTCTAGCAATAAAGTTCTACACCCTTGCATGAAGATTCCAGGAAACAGGTGAATGGCAGCGGGAGTTTAAAAAATAGGATTCATTCTTATAGATCTTTTCTCCTCTTGTCACCGATTTATCAACTTGGGCCTCTGAACACGGATTACATCTTTAAATGAATGTGTAGTGTTTAACGCCCGCTTTTACTACGTATGGCACCGCAGGCGGTGACACTGATGGTACATGAGATGAAGATGGAGCACCGGTGGAATGAGATGGCGGGGGAAACCGAAGGTCCCGGAGAAAACCCGCCCCAACGCCGTGTTGTCCACCACAAATCCCACTTTGCGGTCGCCTGGGATCGAACCCGGGCCGCCTTGGTGAGAGCCAAGCGGTCTAACCACTGAGCCACGGCGTGGCCTGGATTACATCTTTCAGTCTACAGTCGTTGTGTTTACAAGGAAATGACGGACATTTCCTGATGGCGTTATCCACTTGGGACCTTTTACCTTTACCCTTGCATCTATCTATTTGGATAGTCGCCTTTCATGGAGTTGTCATATCCAGCTCTACTCCCCAAGTTTGGTGCAACTCTTAATGTTCTACGCAGTACCGCTCATTCATGGTGTGGCGGTGACGCTTCCATATTACTTCTGCTATATCGTTCCCTAATTCGGTCGGTGCTGGACTATGGCTGTAGTTCTTGACTCTGCTCCCACATCAGTCCTGTGCAAGTTGGATATCGCTCAGTACCGTGCTCTCCAATTTTGTCTGTGTGCTATGCTTTCTACACCGACGAATGCGCTTTTGGTTGAGGCCTCAGAACCACCATTGGAGATCCGTCGACACCTCTTAACCCAGCGTTTTCTATTGCGAGTTTTCTCCTTGGACGCCCACCCAGTATTGCGGACGTTGCACTATCTCCTGCCAATTATCTCGACGTGGATTTTCCTGCTGTGCGACGATTGCCCTTACTCTTACTGGGTTTTCGGGATCTATACTACGTTTTTCCCTTACTTTTGAAAAGTCCCTCTCTTCCGGGGTTTCAATATCCATATGAGTTACACTTCATGAATATTTCAGTGCATTATCTTCCTGATTAAATCATCCGGAGCCCTGACGTGAACGTCGCCCTCTCTCATTTCTTGCAGGTCACATGGCCATATTTCACCACGATCTACACCGACGGTTCTAAATCTGCTGATGGAGTAGGTTATACATACGTCTGTCCTTCTACTAATGCCCTGGCTTGATACCGCCTACCTATGGAGGCTTCCAACTACACTGCGGAGGTTCTGGCCATTCGTGACGCTTTGCAATATGGGATATCTCGGGGTTTCCCCAAACTGCTGGTCTTCACCGATCCGCAGAGTGTGCTGCAGAGACTCTCATCTCCTCCCTGGACGAGAGATATGCACTGTTATCTTTACGAGATCCTGTCGTCGGCGAACAACGCTACCATAGCCGGACAGCAAATTCACTTCCTTTGGATCAGAGGGCATGTCGGAATTCAATAGTTGAGTCCAGAGGTTCTACTCCCATTAGCCTTGAACCCGTAGGAACAAGACCCGGGCCTCTTTCAACCAGGGAGTTATCCGAGCTTTCCCGTGAAGGGCGCCCGGCATCCTCCGTGGGGCTTTCCATTAGGGCAAGACCTAGTTTCCTAACAAGCGCCCCCCCATCTGGTCCTAGGGACACAAGACGGGACGGAAGTGGATACGCCACTTACGCGCGTCAACACTCAAGGTGAAGACTACCGATATGACCTCGGTGGGGCCGCCTGGTGATCTAGCACACCTTCTACTAGCTAAGCAGGCTAGTACCCGGAAACTTAATGGCTTCCCTCAACCCCGTCCGAAGACGTACCCAATCTCCCACGGGTATCGGGAACACACTGCCCCCTCGAGACCATCCCAATCCGAACAACTCCCGAAGGAGGGGCTCGGCTGTTCGGCCCGAGGTTCCTCTAGTAACGTCAGAGGTACCACGAGTGCTAAGGGTCCGCAGCGCCCGCACTTTGGCAGCTGAAAGGGACGGATCCCTTCCCCTACGGGAGTCGGAATTCAATACAATGAAGTCGCCGATCGCCTGGCAAAAGAGGGACTCACCCAAGGCACCTTTCAAGGCATCCAACTGCCCTGCACGGATTTCTTCCCGGTCCTTCGGCGTGACACCTATTGTCGCTGGAATGACGCCTGGATTCGTTCTCAGTTCATCAAAGGCAAACACTACGCCGCCGTTCAAACGCATCTATCCACGACTCCTTGGTTCTCCAGCTTCAGGATTGCACGTCGACGACATCTCACCTCCATCATTAGAATGCGACTTGGACATGGATGTTACCCTGCGCATCTACACCGACTACGTCTCATCGATTCCCCTGTATGTCCTGATGAACCAGGCGAAACTGCTGACCTCAATCATCTTCTGTTCAGTTGCTCTCGCTACCGAGCCCACCGTTCCTCCTTCCTCCGCCGCCTACTTCAACAGTCTGTTCCTTTTCCCGCTAGCGTCAGCACCATATTACAGTTATGCCACAAACCTGTATACCAAGCTCTTCTACAATTTCTTCAAGAAAGTGATCTACAGATCTAGTCTCCCCCCATCCTCTTAATTTTCCTTTCATTGCTTTTTCTTATTTTCCCCTTCGATGGCCATATGGGATTTTACCGAAGGCCAAAAGAAAAAAAAATATTAGGAACGATTATTTATTTTTCTACTTCATTATAATATTATAAACATTTGCATATATTTGTCTTATTGTATATTTTCTTGCACGTACTTCAAGCGGTATTCAAATATTTTAAGAGCTGGTCAGTATGTGATGACTACAAAATTGCTTTTTCTTTCCATAGCCAAGACATAAACGAATGACTTCCTATTTGAGAAAAGCATAAGTGTATGAAAATTAAAATCAATAAGAATACCTCGGAAATGGCTAGTAGCTACCAAAAAAGTGGAAATTTAGGTGCGCTAACAAGATCTACATACCTTATTTGTAGTTTATCTGTTATACAAAGATCATACAGAGTGAACCTAACTTCTGAGGCTGTTCCAAGATAATTCAACACATCGATTTTATTCGTCATAAAAATATCTTAAACATGTGGTATTTTAATAAAAATTGACAGAGCCGTTTTTGAGAAAATTAGAATTTTTGAAAAATGTTGCCTATAACCTTGGAAATATTCGTGTCGCATCCTTGGTAGATGAACTTAAGCACCAAGTTTGGTATTTAAACAACTTTACGTTTTTGAATTAGGTAGCCGGGTGCGTGTGATTATGGTGCGGGACATGGCGGTTTTCTAAAACTTCTGTTCCTTATTCAGGGACTTCAAAACGTGTATATCAGGTGACCTCTCGTTATCGAAGTTTGCGTAAGAGCGGAAGTAAGGAATAGTGGATGGGATTCGGTACGGAGGTCCAGACTTGTCTATTGTACCTATACCCCCAAGTGGGGCACCCCCGGGAGGAAGGATGAGGTGAGAGGAGACAGGGTACGCCCGTCCAAAGGAGCCATGACAGTGCAGAGGCCAATGTCCCCATACTTAACAAGTTGGAAACTCCCTGGCCGGCCAGTAAACCAATCATCTCACCCTATTGTGGTCCGGAAACGCCCCCACCAGATTGGGTTTGGAGGCCCGTGACCATCCTACAGGAGGAGGAAGTTTTACCAAGTACATATCATCCTGCCATGCAACGCCGAGACACTCGCCTAAACCTGTCTCGGTAGCGTAGATGGTAGCCTGTCTGCCTCACGTTCAAGAGGTCCCGAGTTCTAATCTCGGTCAGGGTGAGTTACCTGGATAAGGTTTGCCCACTTCGGTAGCGTAGATGGTAGCCTGTCTGCCTCACGTTCAAGAGGTCCCGAGTTCTAATCTCGGTCACGGTGAGTTACCTGGATAAGGTTTGCCCGCCTCGGTAACGTAGATGGTAGCATATCTGCCTCACGTTCAAGAGGTCCCGAGTTCGAATGTCGGTCAGGGTGAGTTACCTGCATAAGGTTTGCCTGCCTCGGTAGCGTAGATGGTAGCATATCTGCCTCACGTTCAAGAAGTCCCGAGTTCGAATCTCGGCAAGGTTGAGGTACCTCGATAAGGCTTTTTCCGGGGTTTTCCCTTATCCTTCAAGACGAATGTCGGGGAACTCTAAGCTGCATGAACCCTGGACACATTTGAGCATCATTTCACCCATTTCATTTACCGTCCGATATGACTTAACGTTGGAGGACGTAAATTACACACAAAAAAAAAAAAATACAAAATTGGATAAGGTTTCTCCGGTAACTGAAAGCTCTATGGACACCAGGTTTATGTGAGCATAATTTTACCCATTTGATTCATCGTGCGATATGATTTCACGTTGGGGGACGTAAATTTAAAAAAAAAAAAACGCCGACTTATACCCTGAAATAAACCACCAAATGACCGATGATGTGAAATGATAATTAAAATGGAAATTCGGGGAATGTAATTAACCTACCCAACATTCGCCTGGCGACCCGGGAAACCATCCGGAAAAAGCCATGGGTCAGGTAGGCCGTCACGGGAAGCGAACCCGGACCTTCCAAATATGAACCACAGACCATACCGCTCGGTAAGACGTAAGACATAGTGGAAGATTCTGCGGGATTTCAAATCAGTTAAAATATATGTTCAGTTTGAAACAGTTCTGGTAAGCATTATCTAACCAACTCCCTTGGAAACAGTTACTTAGTTTTCTGTAACACATATCCATTCATAAGTTATGTTTTGACTGTTCCATTTATTTAAACATAGTATGAACCAATTACATTTAAGAACAGCTGCAGTTTCAGCTGCCTACAGATAAAGCTAGTATTGTACCTTCAGAGTAATGATAATAATCGTCATATTTCCTTTCTTAGTCCCGTTTCAAGAGATTGCAATCAAATGAAAACTTTAATATATTGTTGTTAGTCATGCATTAAATTGGCATGTTTTAAAAATAACGGTGGTTCGACTAGAAGGTTTGCGTTTCTCATTTTGTTAATGTGGCAGGTTACGTTTCCTTTAGCAATTAAACCTATAGTTGGGAATGTTACTTTGTTCAGCAATACATAGCAATGCGGCTATTTAATGTTAAATAAACTGTAAGCAGACAGTATTATTTGGGGGGGAGGTGTTTATTATAATATTTACTTTATGAAATACAATTTTGATGCCTCCATTTAACTGTTTGTGCCCGCCTCGGTAGCGTGGTGTAGCATATCTGCCTCACGTTCAAGAGGTACCGAGTCTGGTCCTACCCATTCATAGTGCGTCCTACACACGGCTAGTGTGAAAGAACAATTAATTTTCCATTAATTGTACCTAATAGTGGTCCGAACTATAAAGCCCGGGCCCTAAAGTACTTACAGCATCGTAAGTCGGCATTAAGGAAGTTGTCTCATGTGTTTATGAAAACTCCTATGTGGTTTACCGGGAGAAACACGAGTCAGTTGGAGATGGCGCGTTGGCACGTTGGCCATAGTAGCTCAAATGGTTAGAGCAGCTGGACGGAAACCAGAAGATGCTATGGAATTGAATTTTTCAGTCTGGCTCTACCCTTTCATAGTACGTCCTACACACGGCTAGTGTGAAAGAACAATTAATTTTCTATTTAACTATCTTTAATACATTCATTATAAAATAATTTAAAACAATATAAAATATCTGCTACAGGCTCTATAGATTTGGCACATCTTCTTGATAAAATATTAAATTATGTTACTAAGATACTAGGTTTTAGATCACCAAACTGTTTTTCACGTTTTAGTAAGTGTGAAAGCTTTATTTTGATACAGAAATTAAGAATTGCAATGTATAAAAAATCATGATGGATGTCAAAGGAATGTTGGTTCTTTGTTACAACACGTGCAAGGGCAGTTGAGTCGAATAGCAGTTTGGGTGAATAAGTTGTTTTAACAAAAGAAACGTAAGAAACAGTGTCCTTAGCAGATTTCTAAAGGATGGCACTTGACTGTATGAATAGGGCATTCTTCGGATCATTCATAATGGCGACAAAATAGCCACAAAGGAAATCTTTGTGTGAAAAGAGGGTTTCGAGAAAGTGAAAGTCACATGTACACCCACGCGCATCTGTGGTCATTCAGACACTTCGTGGCTGGCAAGCCATTGAAACAGTCTGAGGCGTGAGGGCGATTAGGGCAGTCCTCTTGTTCTGTCTTGGGCCAGGCATACCAGAAATGAGAGAAGATATTTGTCGGTTCATATATATGTGAGGAACGAATAAATTTATCGAGTAATAAACATTCTGCCGTCAGTAACTCTAAACAGGGATATTGGTAACCCTTGGTCGGCATCTTCAATTTCGATGTTCTGAAAAAAGAAGCAGTAAATAAATAAGTTGGAAACGGGCATTCCAGTGTCAATAAAACCACCCTTCTCACACATATCCACGCATACCCTGAGAGAAACCTCATTGCTCGCCACATAGTTGCTTCAAATTGTAACGCTAACGTAGAACTCATTTGCTTCCCAATAAAATAAATTAGTTACAAACTGGCGTCCCAACGTGGAACCCTTGCCAAAATATAAAATTAGTTACAATTTTGTTGATAAAATGGATACATTTATATAATTCTTGTATCGTGAGATATAATCTAGGCTACATATCGATTTTTTAGATAGCTCCAATTCGAGAATATACCTATGTATCTAGTATACCTTTTTATCTGTTTAAGCTACTACACAAATCTGTAGGAAACATCATTTTTAAACTTGCAGAACTTAGGAAAGTTGACAATTTTTTCCAGTATAGTGATGTGTCTACTCTGTTGTCATTTTCAAGAGCTGGAAAATTTCATGTTCCACTATCTTCCACATTATTAATCACGAAACAAGTAATTTTGAATGTTAATTAAAATATTTCAATTGTTTTCTATACTCATTACTAAAAATACCCATTTCATGCCCTCCTGTGATAACTTATGTGACAGGTGCAAATTCCGAATAGTGTTGAACTTCGGGTTGGTTCTCTTCATTACGGAAGTAATACGCTGATGAACTTTGTCATGGATATTATTAAATATACTACTAGCATCATTAACTAATAGTTGACCTCTAATTCAGCTATGCTTAATTTTGTACCTTGAACATTTGGCATCAGCAACAAAAGTGCATTTGATGCATTTCTGACAAGTATACAACACGAAGCGAAGTGTTATCGCCCATGTGTGAACCTTTAGTTTTTAACGGAATTTTCCGCAGCTGTCAGGAACTTTTATGTTAATTGGCATGAGTATGTTACATAAAGCAACGTTTTGATGTCCTTTTTATTAATGTTAACTGTCAAAACGATCCTTGAAGGTGTCACGCTGTGTCCTTATTGAAATAATTAATTATCAGTGAAGCAGAAGTCAATATCGAGCCGAGTAAAGCAATAACCTTGCGGCATGCGCCTTTATCACTTGTGTGGGAGCATGTCAAAGTGTTCTAGCGGCGCCGACCTGACCCCGAGCGTCTGTCTCACTCCCTCTACAACCCACATAAAACCTTTACTGCCCTGAGCAACCCTTTGCTCCAAAAAACTGGTGAGGCGAGTGCAAATGTTAACCTGCACATGCCTAACCTAGGTACACAGGTGCACAATCGAAGCTAAACACAATGCATCGAATGGAAGCTTCCATTCCTTGTGTACGCCAAGATACAAGGACTGTATTGGACGGTACTTTGGAATAATGTAAAATAAAAATTTAACCGAGCGGGATGACTCAGTATTAGGGAGGCCCGGGTTCGATTCCCATGGCCAACCTATCTAACCCATGGTTTTTTCAGGGGTTTTCCCGGGTCAACAGACGTATGCTGGGTAGGATAATTGCATCCCCCAATTTTTCCTGTAAAGACCACATTTCCGTGAGGCAGGCTGGATGCTGCGCCACGATAATGCGCGGCCGTATATTGCCAATGTCTCCATTGTCTTTTCACATCATCTCTCATCTGGTAGTCTCTTTCAGGGTAAAGTGTCGGCGGAGTCTCGGCGCTGTCGTGAACTCCTTTGGTCTTCTCTCGCCTCATCCTTCTTCCTCATGATGCCCCACTTGGGGCTTAGGTACTATAAACTAATGGTTTTGGTGTCGAATCCTCTCCGTAGTAAACCTAATCCTTTTTTTCCTCTTTCCCTGTCTCGTCAATGCTGACGTTAGGAGGCGTTTGGGTTCCCTCAGAGCGAGGGAGCCGAAGCATCTGACCTGAGTTGGTCAGGGCTGAGAGGTCGCCCCAAAGCCTGAGATGAATGATTGATGGAACAATTGGTGAAATGATGGTGGGGGAAACCTGACGATCCGGAGGAAACCCACCCCAGCGCCATGTTGTCCACCACAAATACCACTTTGCAATCGCCTGGTATCGAACCCGGGCCGCCTAGGTGAGAGCCAAGCGGTCTAACCACTCAGCCATAGTACTAATCCTAATCCTAAAAATGCACATTTCAGAATAACAATTAAATTGCTCCTACTTGAGTATTTTAGTTTTTTTTTTTGGGGGGGGGGGTGAGTAATCTAAAGATGTACGTCCAGATGTACGAAGATCTTTGGAAAGGTTTTGGGAATGACTAACAAAGTGCAACCGCTTTCCCGAAGAAGCTTACTTTTCAAAACCAGTCATATTTCTTGAAAATATTTGAGCAATAACATGTAGTTCAGGTATTATAATGGACACAGTTTACTTTCTTACATTGCAGACCTACGTATAGGGGGAAAATGGCAATTATCTTATCATGCTGTTAAGTAAGAGTATGAATGCAGCAGATGTTCACACCAATGTGGCAAACAATCTAGGAGACTGAACTCTTACCGCCAAACAGATCCAAGTCGACCACCGAGGGATATTTTTTTTTTTTTTTTTTTTTTTTTTGTAATTTACGTCCTCCAACGTCAAGACGTATCGGACGATGAAAGAAATGGGTGATATGATGCTCAAATGAGCCCGGGGTCCATAAAGCTTAGAGTTACTAACTCACCCTGACAGAGATTCGAACAAGGGACCTCTTGAACGTGAGGCAGACACGCTAGCATCTACGCTACCGAGGCGGGCACTACTGAGTTTGAAGGTGGCCATGAAGGCGTCCACGATATTGCACCTTTAAGGCCGAAATTCCCTTCACGGAAATAATATTCAATAAAGTAAAACATAGTACAGCGGGATAGTAAATGTCCAAAATTGCTGATGCTCCAGGCATATCAAGGGGACTGCTGTTTTGCGTTTTGAAGTTAGAGTTGACCATCAAAAATTATTTATTGTTTAACATTCTGAACAAACTGAAGACCAAAATGTACGAGAAAAGTATGGATTTGATAAAGGGGAAAGTCATCCTCCATTAACCCTTTCATGGGCCGTTTTAATTCATGAATGTGGCATGGTTGCAATTGTATGCATAATAATTGCTTATGTATATAGTTTAAATAAAGATATTTTTTCAAATTTATATTATCAGTATTTTCGAAAAGGTTCAAGTGTCAAGTATACTTCTCACAGCCCATATGAGTGTAAGTAATATGCAAGGAAAAAGTCTATATTACATCAAATAGTAACAGAAGTCACCCGTGCTCAACTGCATTAGTATTTTATTATGCCAGAAGTACAACATCGTAAAAAGACATGCTTTGGTATAATCTAAATTGAACTCCATGTTTCTCTCCTGTAGTTTTTTTCCGTCAGTTACTTTCCATGGAGCTTTCTAAAGCCAGGATCGACGCATTGCAAGCTTTGCATATGTACAACGTTTTTTTTTATTTGGTATAATTACTTTTTGTCAAACTAGCACGTACAGCCACGCCCCCTTCAAGGTTCTGCCGTTTTCTTTTATTCTATGACCTAACATAAGTTAACGCCAGAGGTTCTACTCCCATTAGTCCTGGACCCGTAGAACCAAGGACCTGAGCCTCTTTCTACCCGGGAGCCGAAACTGCGGGGCTCTTTCCATAGGGCAATATGACCTCACAGAACAGACACTAAGGTGTGCTCAATTTTTCCTTGGTTTTATTGAACCCTTCGCTGGATGCCAGTATGGATTGGACGTGGCCCTTATAACATGATAAAGCAAGTGGGAAGCATACTTCCCACGGCGTTAGAAAGGGTTAAGACAGTACTCGCCCTCGCACACGTATGGTTGCAATGGCGTAAAACAAAGTAGACTTCCACCTTACTCCGCTGACTTAATTCTATTAGCCCGCCTCGGTAGTGCGGATGGTAGCCTTTTTTTTTTTGTAATTTGGGGTCCATGGAGCTTAGAGTTACCTGACATTCGTCTTTTAGGATAAAGGAAAACTCCGGAAAGCCCCTTATCTAGGTAACTCACCCTGGCCGAGATTCGAACTTGGGATCTCTTGAACGTGAGGCAGGCATGCTACCATCTACGCTACCGAGGCGGGCGGGGATGGTAGCGTGTCTGCCTCACGTTCAAGAGATCCCAAGTTCGAATCTCGGTCAGGGTTACCTGGATAAGGTTTTTTTTTTCGGGGTTTTACGTTATCGTAGAAGACGAATGTCAGATGACTCTAAGCTCTTTGGAACCTGGGCTCATGTGAGCATCATTTCACCCATTCAATTCATCGTCAGATATGATTTAACGTTGGAGGACGACATTTGCGTCGACACTGATAAAGCTCCGTGGTGAAATAAATTTTCCTTCGATGGAAACTTTATCGTCAGTGAAGGTGCATTTTGCAGGCCTGGATGAATGCCATGGAACACGCTGTAGAAATCGCATTGATGTCACAGGGCTGGCAAGATGAGTACCCGAAGTGTGAAATGCTTTTATTCCCACATTCACCCCTTCCTCTTTCCTTCTACCTGGTAGGTAAACGGACAGGTGACGTGTGCAGCAGGGGTGGACATTCGGGTTTTTGATGCGTCTTTTCCGACGTAATCAAATGTACACGTTTGAACTTTGTGGCGATATAATTCTCCAGCTTAATCAGCCACACGTTTGGGCGAAATATGTAGCGGTATTTCTTCGCTACAAGCAAAATCCATTGCCATGTCGTAAGTTTGTACGGCTCAGTTTCTTCAGGTCACTAATTGTATCGACTGAATTGAATTTGATTAAGTAAGAGTCATGAGATCTGTTTCAGGTGTGGATTTTTAGTGACAGAAATAAAATTTTATATGACTCCGATTTCGTAATATATTAATTGTATAATCTGGATTACAGTTTACTCGAACTTTCTTTCTTAATCAATCACTGTAGGTTACCTCCAACACATCGATAAATCCTTATTTTCAAGTTATATATATGTGTATATATATAATTTCAGTTAATTACTTAAATTCATCACTTTTAAACGTCCACTCATCACTATTACGAATACCGAATAACTCTTTTTGACGATTATTCATTTTCCGTTACAAAGCCTTTATATTCACCGCGACATTTTTCCATCGTCATGAAACAAGATTAAAGAACATATATCTATGAAGATTATTGATTTTCCGTAACTATCGTTACTCATCTGTTAATTTTGTGATTGGCCGATTTACTGCTACGTCATCACAATACCCCCCAGGGGCCTACTTCGGTAGGTACGGGTTTGGCGCACCCGGGGTCCCGAGCCAACAGTCTCCCTCGTGTGGGCTCCTCTTCGTGGTTGAGGGAGACGGTCAACAGGCCCACCCACGTGTAGACCGTGCGTGGAGATCCGTGGAGAAGGTTTTTAGATTCTTGTCTAGTTTAGAGTTTAGGATTTAGTGAACGAAATTTTTAGTAGGTTTTGATTGATGTTTTTTATGTACGTGTATTTTTAATGGGTTTTGTTACACTTGTATAGTTTTTAGAAAGTATTATATCTGGCTTTTGCCATGACTAGATTTTTAAAGGGCGCTGATGACCGCCGTAGTTGAGAGCCCTTTATATATCATCATCATCATCATCATCATCATCATCATCATCATCATCATCATCGTCATCACAATACGTAATACAATTATTACTACGACCAATCACAAAATTAAACATATATTTTTTTATATTGTCATTACATGGCCTACTAAGTCATATCAGAAAACAATATTCATATAAAAAATTCTAAAACATATCGTTACAACTTGAGTTGGCTAAGAAACGACTAAGAGGGTACGTGGCATTAGAGAATTTGAGTGGAGCACGTATCGATAATGCTAAACGGCTCATATTAGCATTGTGTGAATAAACGCTGTCTCGCCACATTACTGACTAGCCAAACTTTAAGATGACAAAAGAAGTTCTATAGAATTAAAATGTTTATTCCCATTGTTTTTCTTTGTTATTCAATTTTTATTATGCAGTGTGTAATGGGAGTTTTTGTTTGAAATGAGTTTTGTTTTCTGATCTAAGTATTAGTAGACCATGTAAGGACACTATAAAAACAAATGATAAACAATTGCTAGGGAAAAGAAAATCAATAATCTTGCTTGAGGTGATAGGATGAAAAGTTTTGGATCGGAGAAGATAATAATCTTCATAAGAAGATGTGTTCTCAGGCACGTATTTAGAAGTCAGTTTTCGGGGGGGGGGGGGGTCCAAAAAATATACGTTGAGTTATTTGCTTTTAATAAATAATTAATCAGCGATGTGCTTCTATCATGTTAGTAAAAAATAAAAACGCATATAATATATTGTATTCACATGACTTTCTCTACCCAAGCTTATACAAATTATTCTTAGAAAAGTTTGTTTTTGTGTTGTTTTTTGGATAAAGTCTGTAGAAAGTCCTTGCACACTGCACATTTTTTTGTTCTTATACCTGGGATAAAGTGATATAAGCAGTAATTATATATATATAAAAAGCGAAACATTGATTGATGCATTTGAAGTATTAGTTCTCCTTGAATGAAAAAGGGAATAGAAACTTAGAAGTTAAAAATTACATAACTTTGGGTTAAGTATCTGGAAATTATAATCAACAAATTATTATATATTGTCACCTAATTATCGAAAGGCCCGACCAGCTAGCGGCTGGGAGGGTGACAGCAGGCATTCAGGACACGCCTACACATTTATCTTGTAGCGCTAACAAGGGGGATGGTTGGAAAAACATCACTAGCCATCTCTTTCCCCCTCCCTGACGTCTAGAACAATCGGGAAGATTCACTGAACCGCGAGACTTCCAGAAACGGCGATCTTCCCTATATAAGGCCTGCAGTTGGCGAGTCAGTTCAGTTCTTGGCGAGTAGCCGTAGGAGCGCCGTGCTAGTGAACGGACTGGAAGACTGCGTACGTGTATCAGAGGAGTTGTACGTAATTGTGAGTGTAGAGTGGACCTGTGACACACGAACTGGTGAATTGTAATTGTGTGCGCTACGTTCCAACTGTAATTCGGTGGAAATAAAGAACATTTTGAGTTTGTGCAATTGGACTTTTAATTTCACGAACCCACAAATTCACAATATCGGAATTGGTTAACTTTGCAATACATTATTGTAATTGACATTATTTGTGTATTTTGACGAGTTCTACAGCTGCTGTGCAGTAACTTTTCGTTTATCTCTTAAATAACTGCATGTTTGCCTGACAGTGAACAGAGACGTTAAGATGAGAAGCTTGAATACACCTTTTCGATTTATTTTAAACTAAGTTTTATTTCAAATATTTCTTTAAGAATTAAAATGATAATTCATTTCCGGGGGGTCCGGACCACCTGGATTCCCCCCTTTAAATACGTCCCTGTGTGTTCTGTAATCTTGGTAGTGATGAGTAGACGTGCAGGAGTAAGGAGTTTTATCTAATTAATGGAATATTTTTATTAAAGAAGTAAGAGTTTATTGATATGCTGGAGGTACACCTGCAATGATTGACTAGGAAAGAAAGTTCAAGTAAAATGTAATCGTGATAATACAATTAAATTATTTGTTACAAAATTGGGACTTCTCCAAAATTGTATTTATTTCACTCTGAACCACACCTGAAGACGAGAGATCTCATGACTTATTTAAAATAAGATGATACAATTGGTGACCAGAAGAAACTGATAGCCGCATAAACTCACACGAGAAGAGAAATAGTTGTGCTTCCAACATAGAAATCCTGCTCCAGGTACCATTTATTTACCTTATGCTTCTAGACAGTTAAATAATTTATATACCGGATTCTGAAAAATAAACACGATTTATCTGAGAAGTACATTGAAATTGTTTACAGTGTACATTGCTAGATATTAGTATAGTGATTTTGTATTAAAAGTCCAATTTGCAGAAATTCAAAATGCTCTTTCTTTCCATAGAGAGACAGTTTGTACACCCTTGGCAGCAGAATGACGTAACATATACCAACAAAATCCCTCGTGGTTTCTCTGCACTCGTAAATAAACAAAAGACTTTGCTTTCAGATCACAGTTGCATGCGCACAATTATCGAGTCCAATGTCGACTGTCCCCTGACAACTAACCGCGGCTTTCTTTTATACCTCCACTCATTCTTCTAGAAATTAGTCGAATGTTCTGTAACAATCAAGAAAGCGAACCGTCCAATCAGCCATCTGTCTCTTTCTTTCTCTGTTTCGGCAAGCTTTCATCTATACGCTGCACATCTGTCCCTTTGCGCGCGCCGGCCGCGCCAGTCGCAACAAAGCTCGCGACAATAGTCATGATGATTTTTTTTTTTTTTTTTTTTTTTGTAATTTACGTCCTCCAACGTTGTCATATCGGACGATGGATGGAATAGATGAAATGATGCTCAAATGAGCCCAGGGTCCATAGAGCTTAGAGTTACCCGACATTCGTCTTCCAGGATAAAGGAAAACCCTGGAAAATTCTTATCCAGATAACTCACCCTGACCGAGATTCGAACTCGGGACCTCTTGAACGTGGTATCTGTTGGTACTAAAGCCCTTTAATCCATCAATTTAAAGATGTCGACGCTATGACACGCCCACTTTCTGATCTTCAGAATACACATGTCACTCAGCATACTTCCAAAGCTTGAAATTTCTGAACAAACCCACTTAGAAACGTGTGGTAAATTTTGATTTACGTGTTGGTCATTCTGCTTCCTGCTGCTTCTATCGTTTGTTTCTCTGTTGTCAACTTCCGGTTTTAAGTCGTGTTTTTAGCACGTGGTGAATTTACAGTGGAAGTGAGGTTACAAAGCTTTATTGTGTGAGCAATTGTGATATTACGCTGATTGAACGTGTGCTGAGTTGTTTGGTATCATGGGGAGGGTTAAAGCATTTGGTAAACGTAAATTTTATGGAAATGGATATGCAAAAAGTGCAAAAATCCGGTAAGTACAAGTGATGCAATTTCAGAAACTTTGAATGCAACACAGAGCTCTTCAGGAAATAAACTTAAAAATCTCCCTGTGCAAACTGACGACGAATTTGTAGTGGATGATGCATGTCAAAGTGGTTATGTAATTGTTAAGTTAGATTTACTGTCTGAACTAATCAGAAAAAGTACTAAATGTAAGTATTGTGATAGTGAAAATACCATTATGTTAACTGAGGAAATAAACAGTAGAAAGGGTTTAGCATCTAAATTATGTGTTGCATGTGATTCTTGTAGTAATAAGAACTTCTCAATGACTTCACCATTTATAGGTTCCTGTTTTGAAGTGAATGTAAGGCTAGTTTATGGTCTGAGATGCATTGGTAAGGGTATCAATGCTGCCCAGACTTTCTGTGGAATAACGGATTTGCCACCACCTCCTTCAAAAATTAATGCATGTGTAGAGTTAATTTATAAAAGTATTAGTGAAGTAACATTAGAATCAATGACTTGTGCAGTAAAAGAGGCGGTGAATGAAACTGAAAATGATATTAATTTGACTGCTGTATTTGAAGGTACATGGCAAAATCGTGGCCACACCTCACTGAATGGTGTTGTCACAGCTACTTCTGTTGACTCAGGTAAAGTGTTAGATGTCCAGTGCCTCTCAAAATATTGCAGCACTTGTCATGGGGATAAAAATTTCAGGGAGCATGATTGTACCATTAATTATGTTGGTTCTAGTGGAGGCATGGAAGCTGCTGGAGTTCTAGAAATTTTCAGTCTTTCCGAAAGTCAGTATGGGGTCAGATATGTGAATTACCTTGGAGATGGGGATTCTATAGAGTTTCAGAGAGTAAAATATTGCAATGCTTATGGTGAAAATATAACAGTTAATAAATTAGAATATGTAGGACATGTGCAAAAAAGGATGGGTACAAAACTCAGGAAATTAAAATGTAGTATGAAGGGAAAGATTCTTCCAGATGGCAAACCACTTGCAGGTCGTGGAAGATTAACAGACAGTGAGATTGACCTCCAGCAGTATTATGGACTAGCAATCAAGAGAAATACAGGTAAAACAATTTTAGAAATGAAACAAGCTATCTGGGCAAAAAAAAAAAAAAATATCCACAGATAGTAATCCACTGCATGGTTTGTGTCCTAAAGCTGCAGATTCATGGTGTGGCTTTCGAAGAGCTCAGATTAGAAAAGAAATTTATAAACATAAACACTCTCTTCCAGAAGAGGTTCTTTTGGCAATTAAACCAGTATTTAGGAAACTTTGTCAAGATGAATTACTGAGAAACTGTTTGCATGGTCGAACCCAAAACCCAAATGAAAGCTTTCATCATCTAATATGGGAAAGAATTCCAAAAACTGTGCATGTTGGGCCAAAAACTTTAAAAATTGGTGTGTATGATAGTGTTATTTGTTATAATGATGGGTGCAGTGGTAGGCTTAAAAGTTACTGAAGGCGGAATGCTTATTACTCGATAATACTTAAATAGTTACGTATAACCCGACAAATATCTTCTCTCATCACTTCTGGTCTGTCCTCAACCAAGACAGAAGAAGTTGACCGCCCTAATGGGCCTCACGTCTCGGACTGACTGTCCTCACATCTGCGCGTGGGTGCCTAGCTTTCACTTTCTCGAAGCCCATTATTCAACCAAAGATTCTGTTTGTTACTATTTTGTCATGCCATTAAGAAGGGTCCAAAGAATAGCCCATTCAACAAAGTGCTACCCTTTAGAAATCTGCTAAGGACACTGTTTCTTACATTTCTTTTGTTATAACAACTCAACCAACTGCACCTGTTCGTGTCGTAACAAACATACAAGACTCCTTTGAAATCCATCATGATTCTTTACTTATTGCAATCCTTTAATTTCAGTATCAGTTTTCTATATATTCAAATTTTAATATTGGTAAAAATTAGCCTTGTCTGGGTAAAAATAACCTCCCAGTGCCCTTAACAGATTCAAACTAGATGGTTTTGATACACCGTACAAATTATAGTTTTGAATGAATCCATATGTTGCGTTTGACGGTTGAGGGTTTCTCCTTTTTTAAAGGGCATCAAATATTCACCATGTGGCAGTGAGGTAGTGAACCTCTACATGTTGCAATGACAAACTGAAGAAAAGCAGGATCTAAACAATGAAAAAACCTTGTATGAATTGCCACCAATGGATTTCCTTCTGTCAGATGGTTTGTGTTAACAGTGTATCACCAAGATCCCTGCAGCTGACACTACTGTGGTGACACACAAAATGTCATTTGGTTTCTGCCTACTTTTACACCACTAAGGTCCCTGGTTCTGCAACAGTTCAGTTTCTTCTGCAGGAATTCTGACAAACGCCTGTCGTAGCGAGGATCGTGGTAACTGGAGCAAAAGTAAGGAAGCAACTAACATGTATGTGCTTTGGAGGCACGCCCTTGCATTGGTCAACGTCAGAACTTATTACTTAGTGTATTAATAACTAGCTGGATCTCCAGAAGTTGCCCGGTTCGTGTTTTAACTCCAGTGACAAATTAGTTAATTTCCGTTTATGAAATTACTGTAATATGATCTAGAGGATTTTTATGGTAATCTTCATCTTTACTCAATAGTTGTAACTTTGTACAATCCCGGCTATAATGGATGAAAAATCTCCTGACAACGGGAGTGAAAAAGGAATGAAACATCGGTGGAAGATCTGACAATAGCTATATATTTCAGCGTTTTCACATAACGCTGAAATCTTTAGCATATATAACGAAATAAAAGGCGAAGCTGGTGAATATGAAGATTTCACATTCCCAGGCTACCAAACCTGGTTAGCTTTGGAAGAAACGTCTCTAATCTACGACCACTAAGAGAAAGAATCTTCTCGGTTGTTATCGATAAAATATCGGTGCAGTGATCTCTAATCCTAACAATGTTCGCTCTTTATACAAAAATGATTTAGCTTGTCCTATTAAGAAAGGCCATTTGTTCAATAAAGAATGATCATAATTTTTAACGCTTTTAATTTTTCGCACTAAAATTCAATCTTATTATATCTGTTAGCTTAATGTGAAACAAACACGCCGTAGTAGTTTCATTGTTGGCACTCCTGGTTCCCGCCTGTGAGAACTAGACAAGTTCAGATATGTTCACTATCGCCTACTGCTGCAATAGAAGTAACATGCAGCTAAAGTTGATGTTAGAGGATGATCCGGAGTTTCTTTCAAACGTAATCACTGCTGATGAAACTTGACTACATCATTTTGATCCTGAGAGCAAACAGCAAAGCTCAGTGTGGAAATCTCCATCAGCAACGCCCAAAAAAGCAAAAGTGGTTGCTACTGCTGGGAAAGTTATGGTCATCTCATGCTTTGATATTCATGGAACGGTTTATCAGGATAAACACGCCGTAGTAGTTTCATTGTTGGTACTCCTGGTTCCCGCCTGTGAGAACCAGGCAAGTTCAGACATGTTCAGTAAGTCCATATCAGGCGCATAAGATCACATTTCCGCGAAGCAGGCTGGATGCTGCACAACCATAATGCACGGCCGTATATTGCCAATGTTGTTGCTGAATATCTTGCAAATATCAACGTGAAGTGCATCCCTCACCCTCCCTATAGTCCGAATTTAGCCCCATGTGACTTTTTTCTATTCCCTAACTTGAAGAAACGCCTTCGTGAGAGGCATTATCCATATTCAGAAACAGTGGTGAAGGCTGCGAAGGCGATTTTGAAGGATCTCTCAGAAAATGGTTTCCAATATGTCTTTGAAGACTGGCAGAAACGCTGGGACAAGTGCATCGCATTCAGGAGAGACTATTCTGAGAAGGACCATCAAAATTATGAGGATGAGTAAAGGTACGTTGTCAAAAAAAATTGTGATCATTTGTTGTACAGCCCTCGTAGAATTAGAATAAATGCTTTTTTGAGGTTTTGACCGTTTCGTTCCACACACTTCTGCAATATTGCAGATACAAGGTCATTAAAGAGATAAATATACAGTTCGTACCGTTATAAACAGAATGGATTGTGGCTTTTAAAGCCCTGACTTCTGTTTACTTAAGTGTTGCATCACGGCCATATGTAAATAGCTTGGAATAAAATCCAACCGGATTTTGTTTTTACACGCTATCTCTACCGAGTACAGCAACTATTTTCCGCACTTTGCATTCTCAATGAAAGGTTCGCGAATTCCTTTTAGTCTTTCAGTAATTAATGAACTTGAATTACATGTTTTACCCTACACACATTAGTATATACATATGTGTTTACATACATACTAAGTACTCCCTTTATAGTTTTAATATAAGCAGTTTCCAAACTATACAGATAAAATAAAGTTGATTATAGAATGATTATCTCTTTTAGACTCCAGTTTGCTTTTAAATGTGCGTATTTTAATTATTTCTATTCTATATACAAAACAATATTTCGTAAGTGTCAAAGATAAGTAAATGACTATTTAGACTTCTGTTCAGTTTTGTAATTCCACCTTCCACGACACAGCATCTCCAGCAAGCATAATTTAAGAAATACAGTGCGATCCATATAAACCTGAACTACTTCAATAGGCTATAATTTCCCTTTGCAAGCTCGTAGAACGTAGAAATTTAGTAAAATAAGACCTGAAGCTTTCCTGGCGAAGAATACGTTCACTTTCTTCTCGGGCAGCCAGCCAGGTGAAAAGATGATTATATATCAACGTTTCGGGAGTGTGCATCTCTCCCATCATCAGGATATTTATAAAATGTTATAACCACAAATGAAACACTGGATATAGCACAACTATAAACAAAGACAAAACACTATCAACATTCGCATTACTGAACAAAAGACTGTTTTCAGTAAATTAAATGTCAGGCCAGGAGATGGCGTGAGTATAGAAAATTGTGTCAGAAAAGCTATTATCAAGCTATATTGATTTTTGCTTCTTAATTCGATTGATTTCCATTTTTAAGGCCGGTTTTCAAGAGGAGCTGAACTGAAATCCAACATCATGATTAAGCGTGCTCCTTTCAGAGGAAATCGCCAAAGCTTCCTTGATTCTCGGCTCCCAGTAGCTGTTGCATTTTGCCAAGATGGTCGTCTCCCGAAAATTGGCTCTGTGGTCGTTATCAAAACAATGCTCTGCCAGCCCAGACTTCTCAGGTTGCATTAAACGAATGATTCGTTCATGTTCAATTATTCTAGTAGCGATGGTCCTTCCGGTTTGTCCTATATACGGTATCCCTCATTCACAGGGAATGCGGTACACTCCCGGAACTTGGAAGTCCAGTTTGTCTTTCACTGGCCTCAACAGATGTTTAAACTGTAATACAGCCTGCATCCCATTTACTGGCAATCTATCCGGCAGAATCAGCAAAATTCTCACCAAATACAATATCAGTACCATCCACAAGACACCTCCGAAGATTATAATTCAAAGCTAGAATTATACAGGATTTTTTGATTAAACATTCTATATATCTGTCCTTATTATTAGTGCTGTAGGATAGCTGTGCTATGTTCTGTATAAGCGAAAGAAAAATTTCTCACGTCGTACATTTATAACAAAATTCTCGCCAAATACAATATCAGGACCATCCACAAGCCACCTCCGAAGATTATAATTCAAAGCTAGAATTATACAGGATTTTTGGATTAAACCTTCTATATATCTGTCCTTACTATTAGTGCTGTAGGATAGCTGTGCTATGTTCTGTATAAGCGAAAGAAAAATTTCTCACGTCGTACATTTATAATGTTGAACAATGTAATTTTAACTAATAAACAAAGTATGCTTACCTATTTATATATTTTTTATTTAGTTAAAAAGAATCTAGGTCTGGAAAAAATTAACTTATAGGGAGTTGTAGTCAGTTATTTGAAGCTTACTTTAAAAATAGTTGCAGGTATGGTCATGTGTTGTATTTTGAAGAAACTAATATATCAAACATAAAGTTGTAAAATCTTCGTTGGTACGAGCCCTTCGTATTCCGACAGACCAACATCTGGATAGAGTTGCTGATTGACAACTTCATTTAAAGATCTGAAACGTTTGTAAAATGACATACGATTTCATAATTTAAACTCCCTCCACCACTTACCTAATTTAAGGCGAAATGTTACGTGGCTCTAAAAAAAAGACCATATCGTCATCACATCTAGGATAGTCCGTTTTGAGGTCCTCCGAATAAAAAAAATACATTTAGGAAAAGTATGTGTGTAGGCGCGGAGTGTATCGAGGGGAGAAGAGAGAGAGGGGGGAAAGGGGGGTCAGCATAACTGTAAAGCAACAAGTTATGTATTTAAGCCTGACATATCGTATTTTGGGGATTGAAGATTAAGACTGTAATGGATTCCTTCCACCCTAAATATCTCTTACGAGAAAAATTGTCACTTGTTTATGAAAAACGAAAGGTAATATACAGTCTGAATGATGTCTAAAGTTTAGAAATTACCCTTCATTCTCACTGAGTAATCTGAACCAATCTATCAGTCACTATAGATATACGTATAGATGCAAATAAGATAATGCACTTTGTTGCACTGTACCTATTGTTATAAATATAGATATTGCTTAAATGTCCCAGTGTTTAATGCAGTGCATTAAATGTAACTTGGTCGCCGTTTTACTTCTCGACAAAGTTCCGCAAAGGGCATGTAATCTACTTTTCCAATTGATGACAAAAATAAAAGTAAATAAAATAAAATAAAAATTAAATAAAATCTGCATATCTAATAGCCCAGTTTCTGGAATCTATACCAAGCCTTATTTTTGTTAATTTTAATCAAATTACACAAAACAATTTACAAACTTAGCAGACATAATTTACTTTCCAGCTTAACAAACTAACTAAACCTGCAAATTATAACCTTACAAATCTACTCATCTAATCTATCTAAAACAGTCGTTCTTCTACTTTACTTCTACACCAACAATATAAATCAAATCTACATTTCTACTAAAGCTTTAATTGTTATAACAAACTACGAAAGACTGCTTCCTACAATTTTAAAATTTCCTCTTCTGTAACTGGTATCCAAAGCTTCCTCTTACTGGTATCCATCTCTTAAAGGGACTGGCATCAGTAGATGAAGCTGGTTCGTCAGTTCCAGATATCCGGATTGTCATCTTTCCTCTTCTGCATAATCAGTTGTGTCAGTCCGCTCTGATACTCTCCATTTATCTCCTCTGGATCTCCTTGGATTCGCCTTTCTTATGGTTTCTTCTCTTCTTTCCGATATCCATAACTGGCGTCTTCTGTTTATCAGTTGTGCGTTTTAAATTAGGTGTTCAAGTCTGGTAATCTGTATCTTCAGTTTCTCTTGGTTCTACTTCCCTCCGACGATCTCTTAAGTAATATCCTTTTCTCGTAGATTGAAACGTTCTTACATTTCGTTCTTGAAGTATTTTGTCGCGGGCCACATATTCCTCTAACGCCTCAGCGGATATTATCTGAGACATATTTTCTAAATATACATAATCTTCTGCTTTTCTTAAAATATTCCATAAACATTTTCCTTGAAGTTTCCTTCGACCATCTTCTACTAGTTCACTATATTTATTGCACTCAAAACTAACATGTTCAGGTGAATCTAAACAGTAACATTGCTCACATAAATCTGAGTTCTTCTTCCCTATTCTTTTTAAATATACTTTATAGGGGCCATGTCCTGTAACAAAGTGACAAAAAAATCCTTTTCTTCGTTTTATATTCCAATAGATGACAGGCTTCTTTTGTTGATGTGGCTTTATGAACATTGTACATGATAGGATCTTCCAATTCTCTCGTTATGAGCAGGCCGCGCCGTGGCTCAGTGGTTAGACCGCTTGGCTCTCACCAAGGCGGCCCGGGTTCGATCCCAGGCGACCGCAAAGTGAGATTTGTAGTGGACAAAACGGCGCTGGGGTGGGTTTTCTCTGGAACCTCCGGTTTCCCCCGCCATCTCATTCCACCGGTGCTCCATTTTCATCTCATGTATCATCAGTGTCACCGCCTGCGGTGCCGTATGTAGTAAAAGCGGGCGTTAAACACTACAACATCAACATCATCATCGTTATGAGCAGCAGGGGATTTTGTGCAAAGTTTGAAAAATGGCAAGGAAAGTATATCATAATGAGAAAGGGATAATCATTTTCCCCTTCGGAGGGCAAGAAACTACATTTTCTAATACTTCAGATGGCTTCAGATTTTCAGAAGTAATGCTATTGGAGTCTTTTATGTTAAGAGGACACTGTATTGTTTATAAGGATCCCGCGTGAAAACAGTGAAAAGTCTGAATATCACAAAGAACCGTATTAAAATACAAGAACGATTTTGAAATAAAACATGAGGTGAAAGTACGATATGTCAAAAGAATGAAAGAAATTTAAATTGAGTTTTGTTTATGGATGCTCTGTAACTGCTTTGGTTCTCAGGTCCCATTCTACATTGGACGAAAAATGCCGCTTAATTTTGCTCAGAAACCTTTTCATTAGGTTTAAGGTTATTTTTCGTGCAGCAAGTCATGGAACCAACGGCTTCATTTCCCTTTCGATGGAAGCCATGCTAGTTATTTTTACTCCCTATAACCTCCGACCAGTTTAAATCACTTAATATAATATTCGATGGATTTGTAGCTTCATCCAATTTTTTACTCTCAGTTTACTTAGTGATCCAGTTCAGTTTTCTCTGTCACTTCACTTCTGTTCACGACATAGCCGCGTGATGAAATACGCGCAAAGCAGCTTCTTTTCCTGACGATTCACTCTCTCGGGAAACGAATACAAGACTCTCGCAGAAGCAGCACACAGTATTCCTCACAAACTTACAGAAGAACCGCATCGCTCACGAGAATGTTCGCTTATATTTCAGCTTGATCCCTCCGCATAATTCAAGAACTATCGAGAAACAAGAGAAGATTTTCCAGAAGACTCATTATCTCTCTCTCTCTCTCTCTCTCTCTCTCTCTCTCTCTCTCTCTCTCTCTCTCTCTCTCTCTCTCTCTCTCTCTCTCTCTCGATAGAGTTTCTGGTATTTACACTGAGCGAAAGCACAGCTTATCTCTTTCTATTTCTTACCATCCAGCCTGTCGACAACACGCATTTAACTGCGTTATTATATACGAGGGTAGTCTGAAAAGTTTCCGACCTCAACTCGTAAATAAAAGCTAGTGAATTTCGTTGTTCATCTGTTGACACTCACCAAAGTTTCAGCCATTTTGGACCCTCAGTTGTTATGTAACAGTCGTTTGAGTTGATGTGCGTGTTTTTATGAAAAGGACAAAATCGGGTATCGAGCTGTCATTAAATATTTGTTTTTGAAAGGCAATATGCCTATGCAAATCAAAGATAAGTTGGATTCTGTGTATGGGTCTCTGCACCATCATTTACCACAGGAGCTTGGGAGACGATGAACGTTCGGGACGTCCAAACACGGCAACTGCCGACGAAAACATCGCCAAAGTTCACCAAATGGTGCTAGACGACCACCGAATTAAAGTGAGAGAGATAGCAGAGGCTATGAACATGTCAAAAGAACGTGTTTGACACATATTAAATCACCATTAAGAAATGAAAATGCTGTCCGCGCGTTGGGTGCCGCGTTTGCTCATGGTGGACCAAAAAGTGTTCGAATGAACATTTCCAACGCTCTGTTGGCGCAGTTTAGGTGCAATAAAATCGAGTTTTGGCGCCGATTAATTACTGTAGAGGAAACTTGGATACACCATTATACGCCCGAAACAAAAATACAGTCCAACCGTGGATTGCAAAGGGGGAACCGGTTCCAAAAAGAGCAAAAACTTTTTTTTTTTTTTTCGGTTGGGAAAGTGATGGCGATTGTTTTTTGAGATAGTAATGGAGTTATTTTAATCGTTTATCTTCAAAAAGGAAAAAAGATCACAGGAGCATACTACGCATCATTACTTGACAAGCTGAAGGCAAAACTTGCGGGAAAACGGCCACATTTGCAGAAAAACAAAATCCTGTTTCACCAAGACAATGCACCGTCTCACACCTCAGCAGTTGCACTGGCGAAAATCCACGGATTACTGTTTGAACTGCTTAAACTGCCTTACTCACCAGCCCCAAGCGACTTCTTATTGTTCCCTCATCTGAAAATTGCGCTCGGAGGACAGAGATTTTCTTCAAATGAAGAGGCAGTCGCCTTTGTGAACAATTATTTTGCAGAGAAAAACGCCGAGTACTATTTGGACGGGTTACAGAGATGGGAGCATCGCTGGGAGAAGTGTGTAGAGCTACAAGCAGACTATTTTGTATAAATGTTGAATAAATGTCTTGTATGTTTATTAGATTGGAAACTTTTCAGACCACCTATTGTATAAATACTTATAAATGCTAAACTAGCTTCTAATAATTTCTGTTTTTATGAAAACATTTCTACCCCATTTTGATAGTAATCCAAGCAGCGACTAATTTTAACGAATGTTAAATGTGGCGTTTAATTGCTGCTAGTGTGGCCTGAAAAACGAAAGAGGAGAAAGCTACACGCAGTTATTTATCATATACAATCCTCGAGATGACGGAGACCCATGTGATATCACGCGCTCGTATGTAAATAAACCAGCTGCTCTACTGCTTCCATATGACCGACTTAATTAAAACATACGTGAGCATTCACATGCTGCCAATAAGCCAACCTTAGCCCGGAACCAAATATTCGTCTTCTCATATAAGGCAAAACCTTTATCACTTAAGTGAAAATTAAAGGTCTTAAGTTGCCGATGCTAAATCTGCTAAATTTATGACCCTGTATCTCAGATACTATTTAGCACATCACGCCTTCTAAGTTCGTCCATCTACTTTATCTAACAATTTTGTTTATTAAGAAATTTGTAATGGTTTTCTTAAACAAGACACTTTGACATTTATATCATTTATTTTTTAAATAACCAGTCAAAAGTAGATACATATCAGCACTTCAGTGTTTTATTTATCATTCTAAAATTTAAATTATAAATTCCATGAAAACGAGTCGTGTAAACCAGAAAATTTCCTTTGCTGTAAACGTTGTTCAAAGCAAAAATAGACTAAACAAACTCCCATATATTTATACAGAAACAAACCAAAAAGAATATGTCCGCTAAAAGCTGGGCTGTTTTACTTTACTACTTCAAAGTGTGGGAATTATGATGTTTTGGTTCCTGTGAAGTGGTGTAGTGCCAGTTTTTACTTTCTCTAATAAGTACGTAGAGAAGGTATTGCATTCCACCTAAAATCGATAACAAGATTTCACTTGAAATGAATGCTTTGAGACCACCTGAATTAAAAAAAAAGGTAATAAAATGGTTTATTATTTTAGTTAATTGATGGAAGTTAATCATTTCTCCACACTAGCCGCATATAGGCTAAGGTTTTTGATAGTCAACATGAAAAATTCAATGCCACGGCCGGGACCTGAACCACGGATCTCCCGGTTTTCGTCCTGTCGATCCGTGGTTCAAATCCCGTACGTGGCATTGAATTTTTCATGTTGACTCTATCTATCAAAAACCTTAGCCTATATACGGCTAGTGTGGAGAAATGATTAATTTCCATTAATTAACTAAAATAATAAGAGTTAAATGATGAAGTCTGGGACTTAAGTACTTACGATAGTAAGTCGCCACAAACGGTGGATCTCGGATGAGAGAGCCCCTATTGGTCTACGGGGAAAATGAGTCAAATGGAGAATTTGGTGTCAGGGCGGCACATTGGCCATGGTAGCTCAGGGCTTAAGAGCGACTGGACGGAAACCGTGGTTCAGGTCCCGGCCGTGGCATTGCATTTTTCATGTTGACTCTATCAAAATGGTTTATGTGTATGTCTGTGAACAGCGGAACTCTAAAACGAATAGTCGCTTCCAAATTTCCAATAATGCGACTCAAAGATTTTCAAAAAAATCTTCCATCCCAGACTACCCTTTGCTTGGAATACTTTTCATATGTATAATACGTTTCATTCCAAATTAAATATACATCTTAAATTTCCTGGAGATATCCTCAGAAGTTTACTTCATTTAAATGACTTTTTAAGTCATAGCTGGTTAACTGTAAGAGATAGACAAAATCGTACTACACAACAAATATACGGTTATGTCCAAGACTTTTTTTTAAAGTCATGAACCGTTTCCGAGAAATTCTTTTGTTGTTTGAATTTTCCAATTCTATTACATTTCTCAAATTGGAAGTCGTTATTCTTTTTTTATGTTATAGACATGTAAAGAGAATGGAATTTCATAGCCATCACATAGTAACCAGTTCTTGAAACATGTGACATCCGTTAAAGCCTAATGTATTACCATTGTACGTTCAGATTACCCATCTGTGAAAATCCTAAAATCTACAGTTTTTCTTGGATTGACTTGAAACTTTAACACAATTATTATAGTATTAACAATAGTTCACAGACCAATTTTCATACCTTTGTCCAAAATAATATTTATAGTGTTTCAATGTCATTTGATTAAACTGTTCCACATGATGCAATTTTAGTTTCAGAAAAATAATACTTTGCGGTAATACTCATAAATACATTATTAGTAAATTTCTGAGTTAAATTTTAATCTGACTCTTGCTTTAGGTAAAAAAAAAAAAACCATTCATTTCTCCTAATATTTGCTTGTGAAATGTGTACCTTGTTATTTAATTGCACAAACACTGTTGACATAAAAAAGCTCATCTCACAAATTTTTAGGTACTGTTTTTATCCAAGTACAAGAATTGTCAAGCTTCTAGTTTGAAAGCTGCATCGTGTGGAGCAATTTATATTCTGAAAATTGCTGAAAATTAAAAACACGATACCACAATCTTTTGAGGGGTACGTGGCATTAAAGATAATAGGAAACTGAAGTGCACGGATTACTTTATTTAATTAGGCAAATTTTGACAGGTGGGTATCCTTAAAGCCTAATGTATTACCATTGTAGGTTTAGGAAAGTTGACAGTAAGATAATTTCTTCAAATGTTATCGTGATTAACATGAAGTAGATACATGACTAGTCCTACGCCGTGGCGTAGTGGGCGAGAGTGATGTGATCTGGTTCACTGCGCCCGGAACGCGCCTGTGATGTATCCCAACACTGGGGTGCGGATATTACGTCCCGGATATTGCATCGGTGCCCACTAACCATTGTGAAATTGAGGAGCTACGCTAGGTAGCGCGAGACCGACAGTCGGGTTGGCAGGCTCAGGCCTACTTTGGGCTGTTACGCCATGGGTTGCCTTTAGGTAGAGGAATAACGCTTTTTAAGAAGAGTTTATATCAAAGCAAGTCAATTCGCTTAAATCTGGACGGTAAATGAATAAAACCACTGAAGTGAGCCGCAGATCATACAGTTAACCAAGATCATTTTCTACGCTTAAAGGAAAACCCCAACGAACGTCATTATTCAGTTAACTCGCCTTAACAGAGATTTCAAATCGTGACCTCTTGAACGTGAGGCAGACACGATTGGTATATTGTGTAAATTGCAATTATTATGTCATTATAGCACTTAACGACCACTACAACAGCCTATTGCATTGTTACATGCATTGCGAATTGAAGTAAAAACCAACCTTGCGTTAGGCTACAAAATGTAGTGAGTTTTAAATGACAAGCTGCGACCATGAACTGATCCGTGTAATTATTGTGGTTTCGTATGACTTGAGAGGCGAAAAAAATTATGATGTTCCTAGAGTTAATCTAATTTATAGCATCCACAAAGCTTTTTCTACCCTTGAGACTACAATTGACTTAGCAGCAGTCAAATCCTTGGTCGCTATTTGATGGCTTTGAAATTTTGCTGTCTTTGCATAGTCAAGAGAGAAAAAACAGTTAATAACTACTTCCCATTTGAGAAAAGTATAACATTTTGGAAATTAAAACCAATAATAAGCAGTATCTCAGAAATGGTGAATTCCACTGACACAAATGGTGGCACGTACATGTTTTGGTGCAGTAAGATTTTGTCTATCTCGCAGTTAAACAAATTTACGTATGCAAAACTAATCCAGATAGAAGAGTGCTTCACAGGTTATTCTTGTAGCATTAACAATGTAGATTTTGTCATGCAGATATTTTAAACATGTGGTATTTTAATGAAAATTTTCAGCGCCAATTTTAAAAAAAATAATGTTCCAAACAAAGGGTAATTCGGAGCGGAGGGATTTTTTTAAAAAGATATATTCATGCCCTATGTTATTGCAAGTAGCAAAGAAAATGTGACAAATGGGAACATTAGGAGTAAAAGTGACAGTATGTACGTTTTAACAAATATGATGTGAAACTTGTGTTTTAACTTGCAAGAGGAGAACTGGTTTTACTTCCGCTGTAGACATTTAGAGGTGAACCTCCTTATACGCAACCCAGTTCTAAGTAATTCGTATTTATATGTAAATATCTGTAAGTCCCAGATGGCTGAAGAGGGCGAAATAAGCCCTGAATCCCCCTAATAGTGGTAATGGTAGTCAGTCCCAGAAAGAATGAAATTTTGTACCTCATGTATATGTAATTCGCTGTTATAAGTATTAAATTTAAGTGGAAGAAACTTAGTTCTACGTAATTACGGCATACATTGTCTTAAAAGAAACCAGAAACGTAAGATAAGACCTGAAGCTTTCCTGAAGACGAATACGCTCACTTTCTTGTCGGGCAGCCAGCCAGGTGAAAAGTTGATTAAATATCAACGTTTCGGGAGTGTACATCTCTCCCATCATCAGGATATTTATAAAATGTTATAACCACAAATGAAACACTGGATATAACACAACTATAAACAAAGACAAAACACGATCAAAATTCGCATTACTGAACAGAAGACTTTTCAATAAATTAAATGCCAGGTCAGGAGATGGCGTGAGTATAGAAAATTGTGTCAAAGAAACGTAACTACTTAACTTGATTATCAAGCTGTATTGATCTTTGCTTCTTAATTCGATTGATTTCCATTTTCAAGGCCGGTTTCCAAGAGGAGCTGAACTGAAATCCAGCATCACCAAAGCCTCCCTATATATAGGACACCGTATATAGGACAAACCGGAAGGACCATCGCTACTAGAATAATCCAACATGAACGGAGCATTCGTTTAATGCAACCTGAGAAGTCTGGGCTGTCAGAGCATTGTTTTGATAACGACCATAGAACCAATTTTCGGGAGACGACCATCTTGGACAAATGCAACAGTTACTGAGAGCGGAGAATTAAGAAGGCTTTGGCGATTTCCTCTGAAAGGAGCACACTTAATCGTGATGCTGGATTTCAGTTCAGCTCCTCTTGGAAACCGGCCTTAAAAATGGAAATCCGTCGAATTAAGAAGCAAAGATCAATACAGCTTGATAATCAAGTTAAGTAGTTACGTTTCTCTGACACAATTTTCTATACTCACGCCATCTCCCGACCTGGCATTTAATTTACTGAAAACAGCCTTTTGTTCCATAATAGAATTTTGATAGTGTTTTGTCTTTGTTTATATTTGTGTTATATCCAGTATTTCAGTTTTGGTTATAACATTTTATAAATATCCTGATGATGGGAGAGATGTACCTACACTACCGAAACGTTGATATCTAATCATATTTTTCTTGTCGCAAGCTGACCGTGCTATTTTATCCAAGAAAACAAAAGACGAAGAAGTTTGCTTTCGGCGCAGCAATTTCGCAGCAACAATCGACAAGTAAATGTAAATTTCAGTATCTGATGTTTAGTGGATTTGTTTTTCATTCTGAGTTGCTTTTAATCAGCCATAGAAAACATTAAAAGAAAATAATTTGGAAAATATTCGAGTGGAATTTTTACCTCCTAACTGGACTAGTGATGTACAGCCACTAGACTTGGTTATGTTGAACATTCTAAGTTCCTAATAGAAAAATGTTGGTTCAACATTTAATAAGAGCGACTGGCGCAGGAAATGGCATTCTCGCTATTTACTTATACGAGTCATGGAATTTTATTAGCTTTTATGGTTTTTAGGACAAAAGTATTAAATTTCTAAATTCTTATTTTAAGGGAAGATTATCGGTGTTCAAACCTGTAAATTATGGGTTTCCAGAAGGTTCAATTTTGGGACATGTACTTTTTATCATCTATATTAATGATCTTCCTGCTTCAGTTTGTGACCAAAGCCTTGCGCCATATGTTTATGCAGATGTTTTAGCTATTAATTTTTATGATAAAGCTCAAAACACATTAAAACGAAATTACATATTGCAACTACAGTTGTTGATTGGTGTAACGCGAACAATCTTAGTATAAACCCTGGAAAAACCTCTGATATTCAGTATAAATTTAACACTGGTGGTTCTCGATCATCTATAAAATTTTAGGTACTTTTATCGATTCAGATCTTGGCTGGTCAACACATATCAATTATATATAAAAAAAGATCACAACAGGAATATTCATGTTCAGATTTTTAAGTAATAGTGTTAACAAGGACGCTCTGATGAAGGTTTACTATGCTCATATTTATTCGCATGCTAATTATGGTATACATTTCTGGGGTAATCACCCTTTAGTAGCTAAGATGGGTGAAGGACCGAAGCCTCCCGTACCCAGGTAAGCTTAGCAGGTAACAACCCCCAAGCCTCCCACGAGCTTAGCAGGTAACAACCCCCAAGCCTCGCGTGAAACTTCATCATATCAGCAGATATTTTCAACAGTTATTGATAAATATAATAAGCTAGATCTAAAATTCTCTCCATCAAAAATGTTTTGAACAAAGCATTATGGATGCTGGAAGAGAAGTGTGGACTGATGTTAAAATCCAAGGATGTAAATTTCATCTAACACAAAGCTGGCGGCGAAAGATACAAAACTTGGGACTTGCACATGACTACTATTCCAGAAATGAAATCGTAAAATTTCTGAACTACATATTTGATATGCCAATGCTGGATCCTGATATGGTTGGTGACATTTGCTGAAGACTAAATGGCAGTGATGCCTGTCTCGGAAAAACTACAGATGCTTTGCGACTACATACATGGACGAAAAAGCACTATTTCCTCCTTCCATGTGGGCAGAACTAAGTTGAAATAAAGAACTACCAATGCTTGCGAAAGTTGCCACAACAATTACAACAATCAGTTTTACCCCTACCGCCCAGATCTGTATAGATTTCTTTGAAATACTGAAGCAAATTTTACTGGATACTAAAATTGTAATTAATTTCTCAACAAATTAAAAAGGGAAAGGTCTTGTACATACTTGAAACTCACGATGCAGCAAGTAGAAAATTTCAAAGCTGGAATAATTTCAAGAATGGAATACGTAAAGTCGATTTCTTACAGAACCAAACCTGGAAATACATGGAAATAAAATCTAAAAGGAGAAATTTTACTTATTTTAAAAACAAAAATACATATTATTGCATGATATAGGTTTAGAATGTCGCTGATCCATATTACGGAGCTGGACTGACTGGAACCGGGAGGCTTAGGGGCTATGCAATTAAGGAGCTTTAAAGGTCCGGGAGGTTTCGGTGCTATTTTTCTGACCACGGGAGGCTTTGGTCCCGCACCCGCTAAGATATTTATATTGCAAGAAAAGGTTCTTAGATTGATTTATGGAGTCCATTCAAAAGAATATTGTAAACCACTTTTTATTCATTTAGTTATTATAACGTTGCCATGGATGTATGTGCTGAATAGTCTTTTATATGTTAAGGAAAATTTTAGTAGCTTTACACTTTGCCCAAACATACATAATTACACGACACGTAACTGTTTGAATTTATATATAAATAAATACATTTATACATACTAAAACTCAGAATAGTTGTATAGCCGTTTCGATCAAATTTTATAGTTAAAATAAGACCTGAAGCTTTCCTGGCGACGAATATGCTCAAGTTGTTCTCGGGAAGCAAGCTAGGTGAAAAGACGATTTGAAATTGACGTTTCGGGAGTGTGCATCTCTCCAATCATCAGGATGGTTATTAAATGTTATAACCACAAATGAATCTCTTGATATAACACAAATATAAACAAAGACAAAACACTATTAAAATCCGTATTACTGAACAAAAGGCTGTTTTCAGTCAATTAAATGCCAGGTCAGGAGATGGCATGAGTATATAAAATCAATTGGGTCAAAGAAACTTAACTACTTAACTTGATTATCAAGCTGTATTGATTGTGCTTCTTAAGTCGACGGATTTCCATTTTAAGGCTGGTTTCCAAACGGAGCTGAACTGAAATCCAGCATCACGATTAAGAGACTAAGAGAGCTCCCTATTTTAAGTTTCAAAATGACTATTCGTCATACAATGGTGGCCAACCTATTGCATTCTGTAAATTACTTTTATAATATAGCTTGGTAAGTTTTCATTTATGACGTTGCTATACTGTAAATTTTACGGCAATAAAGACTGATCTATTTATCTATTTCGTCTGCCTGAATACAGGTATCATCCTCGACAATTAAATCTGGTTTCTTAAGGAAGAGGCTGCCTCTGATGACGATGATGCTACTGCTAGTGATGAAGTGGTGCCTATAAACGAGCTAGCTCTACGGGAGGATGCAAATTTAGATGTCTCTTTGCAGTTTGATGACAATGTAGCTGTACGTGGGAACTACACTATGCGGAGATTGTTGTTGAAAATGTGTCAGAAACCTGATAGAGATGAAGAAAGCTGACCAGTTTCAAGTGACACATACGATAAAAGGCACAACGACTCAAATCTTGAAATACCTAAAGTGAGTGAAGTATTATGTGGGTGTGGTTACACCAGTACGAAAAGTTGTAGCGAAAAAGCTTTAAATATGCAATTAATGCAAGAAATGTAACATATGCCAAATTAATCATATCTTTAAAGCAAGACCAAGTACAAAATAATGTTTTCTTCATACATATCTCTGGTGTTGACAACATTTTACACATTCAAGCCCACTATATTGCTTTTTTATTTTTAAAAATACATCTTATCCAGATTTCATTTGTAAGTAATTCTGAGTTACAAGGAACATTTCCTCTTCCCCTTGATATCACATTAATTAGGTTCAACTGTGTATTCTTATTGCCATGTTCACTTAACGTTTGTGATGAATAAGTCCATCACATAACATCTAAATCGAGACAGTAAAAGTAACTGCAGACCAAAGCAAATTAGTTCAATAACTCGTACACCGGACGCGCGTTTGAGGATACCTACCACATTATCCTTGTGTCTCCACCTCAACGGAGATGGCTGTCAGCAATGCATAACGTTGCAAGGTTATACCTTGCACTTTATTCTAATGATCTAATCGCCATTGCTTAGAGGGCATTAAAATGTCAGTTTGTTCCCCACTACTCTACCTACACCTTCTAGTATCGTACATTATGAGTGTTTAATCCTCAGTTTGAATTTGACAGTGAAAGGATACAATGTATAGAAAATGTAAAGTTCTACATCAGGCGTGTGTATTGTTTGTGTGATTTAGTAAAAATAATGTGCTTCACTCTCATATAACTGGATCTGGATCTCCAAATACAACTTTTAAGTGTTTGTTGTGCAATGTCTGTTTCCACATTCCGTTTTGTGTTATCGGTTATCTATAAATTACCTCGCCGTATGGACTTCTTCTCTTCCGTGTTCGTATTCCTCTATAAGCAAGAAACTTAATGCTTCTCTATGCATCCTCTTCGTAGTTAAAGAATCTAGACTAATCTATTATACTTCTAACAAAAGCGAAATTCTAAATTTGGCGCGAGACAAAACCTGGTGTGACCCCCTCTACTGTTTTGCTAAAAGCATATTCTGTTCTTCTGTCTAATGCACTTAAGACATTTATAGAAATGTTTTTATCACATATTTCCCTGTAGTTAAAATGGCAATAGCAGAGCCGGTTGCTGTGGTGATGCCTTTGACATTCCATTCTCTTTGTATGGACAGGACATAAAAAAAAAACGAATAACGCATTCCTATTTCAGAGAAGTATAAGTATTGCAAAATGTAAACAAAAACAAGGAGTAGCTCTAAAGTGGTTCTCTCCATAGAACATTTTATTTCACATAAACTGTGACCTTTAATGAGATCTTGTCTGTCTCTTAGAGTTTATCAGTGCCCGCCTCAGTAGCGTATATGGTAGCGTGTCTACCTCACGTTCAAGAGGTCCCAAGTGCGAATGTCGGTCAGGGTGAGTTACCTGGATGAAGTTTTTTACGGGGTTTTCCGTTATCCTAATAGAGGTATGTCGGATAACTCTAAGCTTTATGAACCCTGGGCTCATTTGAGCATCATTTCACCCGTTCCATTCATCGTCCGATATGACAGTTATGTGCAGAGGTTCTACTCCCATTAGTCCTGGACCCGTAGTACCAAGTACCCGGGCCTCCTTCTACCCGGTAGCGATGGATACTCCGGGTCTCTTTCCATAGGGCAATACCTGATTTCTTAAAAAGCCCCCTCCCCCCGCTGAGCACAACTTCAAGACGGGATGGAAGTGGATACGCCACTTACGCGCGTCAACCCCGCAGGGAAGACTAACGAATAACCTCGGTGGCGCCGCCTGGTGATCTAGCACACCTTCTATTAGCTCTGCAGGCTAGTACCCGGGACTTATTAGGTAACCCTCTACCCCTTCCGGGCGGCCGTAGCCTGGCCGGAGGTACCCAATACCCCGTGGGTGTCGGGAACACACTGCCCCCTCGAGTCCAACCCAATCCGAACAACTCGCCGACGGGAGGGGCTCGGCTGTTCGGCCCGAGGTTCCTCTAGTAACGTCAGAGGTACCACGAGTGCGAAGGGTCCGCAGCGCCCGCACCTCGGCAGCTGAAGGGGACGGATCCCCTCCCCTACGGGACTTCCGATATATGACACCGTTGGAGGACGTAAATTTCAAACAAAAAAGTTAACCAGTTGTACAAAAGTCATTCAGAGTGAAGAAGACTTCAGATGTTATCCCCAGAATATCCAATATTCTTTAATCAAAATCGCTATAGCTATTTTTTAACGAAAATAAAAGTATTCGAAAATATTTCCGTATAGTATATGGTAGTTTGAAGTGGAGGAATTTTCTTGAAAATCTTGTATCATAACCTTAGAAGATGCTGCGATGTCATTGGCAACAATCAAGCACTAATTAATTAGCGTTTTATTTGGTAAATGTGAGCGTAATTTGTATGTTTCATTCAGACTGCACACTGCGCTTGCGTAGCTTAAAAGCAGAAGAAAGTGGGAAAATGAATTGTACAACATTGCTGCTTCCATGCTTTATGAAACATCACAGGGGAACATCGTTAAAAAGTGGTGAAAAACAAATTATATTAAACTTTTTTACAAGTTACGTGGAAAATATCCGAATTTAGCAATTGAGAACGTTGCTAATTTGTCAGCGGAATTAACTGAAGTTTCAGCACAGAGTATGAATGGCGCTCGAAGTTAAGTTCTGAAAACTTTACATTCCAGGAAAACATCGAAAAAGAAAGAAGACGATTGTGGAAGGTGAATGTGATGAATTTGTTAAAAGTTATATTCTCCGCAAGGTGCGTAGCTTCTTTGAAAGAAACGAGGCACCAACAATTACAAAAGTGCTTCAAGCAGTAATCCGGATTTTAAAAAAAATGAGGTTTCTCACAATCTTCGTAACATAGGTTTTGAATCTGTGAAAGGAAACAAAAGAAATATGGCTACTGATCGTGAAGAAATATTGCTGTGATGCATGAATTAATTAAGAAAAATTCGGAAGTGTAGGCAAGATGGGCGAAAACTGGATGAAACGTGGATTAATGAGGGTCATGCTATGTCCAAGGTCTTGATATATTCCAAAAAGGTATGTAAAACATTTTTTTTTTCAATTGCATGCCAGTACAACTTCCAAATCATGACGAAGTGGCTACACGTAGTTATTTAGCACTGTTATTCCATAAAAGACCCCGTGCCTTAACTTTTAATTTATAAATGAGATGGGGATGTGTGAAGAAATCAAATATTTGAGCGGTCTCTCTGCAATTGTTGTAAGGATTGGGTCACTTTAACGTGCAAAAGGAGAAATATATTATACAACACACACGCCTTTGTATTTAATCTTAACGTAAAAGTGTTACCACATAAGCTAATCAAACATCAAAAACAGCAAAGCAAACCTAGTCATAGAAGTTCGTTCACAGCGCACATGTTCGTTGGGGTAAAATGGTGCGACTATTCCCTCCAATCACAGTCGCCGGCGGAGTAATATGTACATCTCCCGCTTTGTTTACATCGCCACATAAAATAGCACGGCACCGGTCTTTTTGAATCCTTAATTGGTTAACAGCATTCTCATTCGTTTACATTTTGTTAAAGACTGTAAATACTATCTTTTTGATAGTATAGTAACTTTCTTTAAGTTACAAAGGTTATCTCGTGCGTTAAGTGGCGGAAAGAGGGGGGGGGGGGGGGAACAACTAAGGCCTTATGATCAAGCTTACAAAAATATGTGCCAGCGTAAAACTGTTTATGTTCCAGAAAATTCAGTTTAAAGTTTAATTTCGGCAAGTTTTCAAGTTAATTACCAGACATCGGAGCTCGTACACCTTTAAAGTGACATGAAGTTCACGAGTCTCGCAGTATATAAGTGCTGACGTCAGTCCGGAGTACAACATGCAGGGATAGTTCGGTTCACAACGCGTAGCTTTAGTTTCATTACAACTACTGCTCCCCACGCAGGTAGATCTTTCAGGGAATGCAAGTTGTTGGACATATTGTGTTAATAGCATTACTTTAACAACAATTATTGGTCAACCTCCATTTTATAAATCAAAACTTTTAGGTATTATCAACAACCATTAACAGCTTCAAGAATGTAATTTCGAATGTCTGAGTCTGCAGTCGAGAAGGTGTCTGCAAAAATTAACAATATAGAAAATGCACCACCTACCAAACGAACAAAAAATGAACTGTCCAGTATTCAACATAAAAATACTGGATTTTTATGCTGTTTAATATAAGAAATAAACTAAGTCAGGAACAAACATATGAAAATAATTCGTACTACTCAAATGCACCATTAACGTCATGTGACGTTGAACGAACATTCTCCCAATATTTTTATATTGTTTCAGTGAGAGGTGCCGAAAATTGACATTCGACAATTTAAGAATGTACCGAAATGATTGTTCACTGTAATTCCGGCAATCGAACGAAATGAGGAGGATGGCATATTTTAGCATTGATGTCTCGCTTGGACTTGTAAAGTACCCATGTGCGTACATTGAGTGCTAAGGTGTATTCGATCCGATGTCTGGTAATTACTTTTACAAATTTACCTGTGAATAAATATAGAATTAGAACATTCGGCAGGTTATTCATCGTAGCTATTTCCTAAAAAATAGATACGTAAATAAAGTGAAGAAGTTATCTATTTATTTTAAACAATAATCAAGTTCAGCAAACTGCCAAGTTAATTATTTTTAACAAAATAATACGACAAAAACATATGTTTTCCTATTTAAGCAATAAACAAGGTTTAAGAAGATTTTTTATTTACTGAAAAGTTTTGGCGCTTACACCGTTTCCTTCAAACACTGACCAATTATTGCGCTTTTATTTTTCATACTTATACAGTAATGATATGCTCCCAAATACTACTTAAACTGCTTTCTTGCAGTCCTATCTTTAGAAACACCTCATTAATGTCCTCACCCCCCCCTATGTCATACATAGCCACAAAACCTCCACGGGGATAGATACACTTGTAAAATACACATATAAATACATGCATTGGATTACCGAAACCTTTAATAAGTTAGTTGGATTGGCAGGGAGTCCACATTGAGCTTCAAATGTGTAGTGTTTAACGCCCACTTTTACTACATACGGCACCACAGGCGGTGACATTGATGGTACATGAGATGAAGATGGAGCACCGGTGGAATGAGATGGCGGGGGAAACCGGAGGTCCCGGAGAAAACCCGCCCCAGCGCCGTGTTGTCCACCACAAATCTGACATTGCGGTCGCCTGGGTTTGAACCCGGGCCGCCTTGGTGAGAGCCAAGCGATCTAATCACTGAGCCACGGCGCGGCCATTCGAGCTTCAGCTGGTCACTCATGACTTTTTAATTTAACCTCCTTCAGCGTAAGTCGTATAGGACGATAAATGAAATGGGTGAAATACTCAAATGAGCTGATGGCTCATAACCAGACTTTGGATACCGTACATCTTAGCAATCAATGTACGCACACAGGTACTATACAAGGTGAAGCGAGACATCAACAAACGTCTGTATCAACAAGTATACCGAAGCGCTGTGTGTGTCCAGTCCGGTACGGATACAAAATGGAACCTGCGTTAAAACATGCCGTCCTCATTCTTTTCATTTCGGGAATTACAGTGAGCAACTATGTTCATTTGTAAATTGACGAATGTAAATTTTCTGCGCCTCTCACTGAAACAATATAAAAATATTTGGAGAAAGTTCGTTCAATGTCACATGTCGTTAATGGTGCATATGAGTAATACAAATCATTTTCATATGTTTATCCGAGACTTTTTTATTTCTTATATTACGCAGCACTGAAAATTCAGTATTTTTGGGTTAAATACTGGACAGTTCATTTTTTGTTCGTTTGGTAGGTGGTGCATTATGTATACTGTTAACTTTTGCAGACACCTCCTCGATTGCTTTTCGACACCTCGAAAGTACATTCTTCAAGCTGTTTAATGGTTGATAACTGCCCAAAACTTTTGATTTATAAAATGAAGGTTGTCCAATAACTGTAGTGAAAGTAATGCTATTAACACGATATGTCCAACACCTTGCATTCCCTGAAAGGCAGATCTAGCGGCGTGGGGAGCAGTAGTTGTAATGAAACTAAAGCTACGTGTTGCAAACCGGACTATCCCTGCGCGTTGTCCCCGAAACTGACGTCAGCAGTTATATACTGCGGGACTGGTAAACCTCATATCCGTTTTAAAGGTGTACGGGCTCCGATATCTGCTCATGACTATGTGAATACGCGCGTTCATGTAGAGTTATATGGTGTCTGAATGGCGCTCATTTTGAATATATTAATATAATGTAAAATAATCATGTGTCATTAGTTTTAAGTATAAAGTATGTGGCAATAAATATACGTTGAAAAAAAGCAAAGTAAGAAGTTACTATTGACTTAGGTGACAACCAGTGAAATAATTTCAAATTTGGAATGCAGTACCTTATTCTTCCAAATACTCGGTGAATATCAAATTTAACTTCTTTTACATCAGATGTGTGTATGAAGATTTTGTAATTTACTGTTAATTAAATATGACTTTTAATTTTATTAAAAATACTTTGCAATTAATATCAAAGCTGTGTATAAGATGCATAACTATTGGCGGCGTGACATTTCTTGGTGCATTTAGGAACTTGTCAAGGCTGTATAAATTATTTGCTTGAGTCATCTAGTGTAATTTAATGAAAATTAGGCAGCTGCTCTAAAGATTGGTGTACTGCACATGCGTTGAAATGTTCCTGTTTTGTTTAGCTTGGCGGTCTCTTTTAACAGGTATATTACTTACAAAAAATAGCAGAACTTTTCTAACACTTAACCACCGCAATTATTTGACAATTGAATGCAAGTGAGAGGTCGTATTGAATACCAACACCTATATACACTTGGGTAACAGTGAAAGGGATTGGTTAAAAAGAAGAACAAAAACCGATGCTCATTATTGTTTCGAACCTCGACTCAAAGACACAAACCTACAGGGTGGTTCAGAAAGAAATTCTGTTAATTACCTTTGTTATAAATCGGTGTTCAATGCATGGTTGGTGATGTAAGGATGACAAATTCTGAGGGAGCCAGACGTTGTAGCAGGTGCACGACGATTGTGATGTGCTGTGGAAGGGCAAAGTAAATAAGAATACAAAAAATATTAATTTGTTCAATGGACCATTAAAATGTAGATATATTTATGTTAAAACTTTAAGTTTTGAATAGAGTCAGACTAAAAATTCAGTGCCATAGCCGGGATTTGAACCGGTTTCCGTCCGGTTGCTCTAAACCATTGAACTGCCATGGCCAATATGCCGTCATGACAAATTCTCAAACTGAATCGTATTGTCACCGATCCCATTTTTTTGTGTTGGAGTTGCGACAAGCCAGTGCCGGGCACGTATGAAAGAATGAGACAGAGCTACGTGCGGGCAGAAAAGAAGCAGATAGTGAGGGGCGTGAGTGCTGAACGCTTGCCGAGAGAGAAAGAGACATTGATGCCTGAGGTTCTACTCCCATTAGTCCTGGATCCGTAGGACCAGAACCCGGGCCTCTCGGGTTTTTTACCATAGGGCAGTACCTATTTTATAAACTGCCCCGCTTCCGCTGCACACGGCAGACAGGACGGAAGTGGATACGCCACTTACGCGCCAATCCAAAAAGGACCGGCTACCAAATAACCTCGGTGGGGCCGCCGGTGATCTAGCTCACCAGCTCCTAGCCCTGCAGGCTAGTACCCGGGACTTATTAGGCAACCCTTTACACCCTCCGGGCGGCCGTAGCCTGCCCGGAGGTACCCAATTTCCCGTGGGTGTCGGGAACACACTGCCCCCTCGAGTCCAACACAATCCGAACAGCTCCCATTCAGGGAGGGGCTCGAATGTTCGGCCCGAGGTTCCTCTAGTAACGTCAGAGGTACCACGAGTGCTAAGGGTCCGCAGCGCTCCCACCACAGCAGCTGAAGGGGACGGATCCCATCCCTTACGCGATGAGAAAGAGACACAGATAGTCTAAAATTTCCTTATGCATCGGGAGTGTTACCGAGCGTTCCACTGAGTTCTAGAACAATGAGTGGAGGTATAAAAGTGCCGCGGCTGTCAGAGCAGAGGAGTTGCTAGTTGAGAACTGCTAATTGTGTGTGTGCAGCTGTGTAGTGATTTTAAGTGTACTGCAAGTAATTTATTTCGTTTGTTTACGTGTGGTGAAGCAACGAGAGACTGCGTTTGTATATGGCACGTCATTTTTAGAGCCTTTAAAGGGTGTGAAAAGTGTTTTACTTGTAACAAAGAGCATTTTAAATTTCTGCAAACTAGGCTTTTAATTTTTCGAATCCATAAAGTCACAGTATGCTTCCCGGTAAACCATTAGGGGCTCTTATATACAATGAGAACACACCTTTCGTGGCGACTTACTAGCTCTGTAAATATTAAGGCGTGTACAGCCAGTATATTGTCGCAATATTTCATCCATTTTATTCATGTCCGATATGACTTAACGAGCAGGACGTTAATTAAAAAACAAAAGTGAATATGTGCAGAGACTATTAATTCATTGCTGTTTTCCTATTTGATACAGGATGCACATGTAAACAGAACTGACAAGTGTGTGAAGTTGCTGAACGTTTTTAAGTAGATTTTGAAGCATGTTCTGCAGTTAACCATCTTGCACGTATTTAAACAAGATGGGCCGATCTATCATTCTGGTCGTAGACATCGGTAGCACCTGTTTCCTTGTCGGCTGATTTTGCAGACACCGGTTTACCATAACCTTGATGAGGTTCTGATTTGTCATTATGTGGTGTATATTGACACTTTCAGCGCGTTCTAGATGACCTTCGTGAAAACAAAACAGGGCAGCAAGTGATGCTATGTCGTCCTGCGTTGTAAAATTCCTTAGCATCGCTTGCTTCGGTAGAGAATTAAAGCCGGGTGTCACGTTTTGAACATTTATGGTACATAAAAGAATCTCAAGCTTGATAAAGAGGCCTCTGAGCAAAATTAAGTGGTATTTATATCTAACATACACGGTGTTCATTTTTATCTGTAATTTTACCGCGCAAAATTTGACGTCATCAATAGCATCACTGATGGAGCGAGTTTAAATACGTTTCCCCTAGCTGTTTGAGATCGCATTTGATGTGCTGACAGTAGCTCCGAGACCTCCCTCTACCGGCAGGTAAATACACTATTTAAGAGGTGGGTCTGCCCGCATAATATAAAGGTGCGTAATTTCGCCTGGTGCGTAGATACGATAACTGTTTTTAAAACAGCTATATATTGCAATGTAGTGCACTGCAAAGCTAATTATGCAGTCATAAAAGTATACCATGAAGAATATACAAAATAAGTCAATGAACACTTATTTCACAATGAACATCTGTTTTTCTATTATAGTAGACATATATACATATTGTAAACCTGTCACATAAAATAGAAGTATTTCAATTTGATCTAAATTCTTTTCTATCACCCACAGTTTCCTCAATGTAACTTCATTACAAACCAAAAAATTAGCAGAACATGTTTTATGACTGAAAAATAAATTAGTGTTACAATATGTAGAAAGCATTTATCAAAGTCTAAACAAGAAAATATTACTATTACATAGTCTTATGTGTCCATTTTCTTACATTTTCTTTCTCACTTCCCCTTAAACACTGTCTGTATTGCGAGAAGGTAAGCTTGAGGCCTTTCTGTCATAACATTATTTATTGCTTCTAGATTGAACCAGTCACGGTGTAGCGTCCAGTGTGTCTCTTTTTGCGAGTAACTGATTCTGTATCTTGGAGATGTTTAATGCACCCTTTGGTTTTAAAAGACATAAGGATACCAACATTAATAGACATTTTAAGTAAGCGTGAGAAAGACAAAAAATTAATATCGTATACTGATAAAACGTAAGACGTTTATGTTGCAAACAGAAGTATGTCAATTTGACGGTACCTGGACACTTTTGACAACATTACGCTCCGAGGGACTTATCTGAATGCTGGATAGCGTTGCACAAACTTAATGCAGCGGTTTAAATTATATTTATATCGCACCAATTTTAATGCCGGTATGAAAGTAGTATTCGACCATGAAGACGCGGTGCTCGGTGAAAGGAGAGGCTTGTTATATTAGTTACCAGCGCAGCCACACTGAGTGCTGTAATTTGCTTACTGTTCCGTAAAAATTACCACTTCATCTGCGTAGAGGGCACTATGATTTCATGATAGACTCACCAGTCAACTATGACGTCATTCTTGCTCAATCGGAGGGCAGGAAATAGCGAAAGGAACACCTTGAAGAGTGTAACAAAAAGGTATGTCTAAACTTTGGGAAAGCATTTCTTGCATATAGAAGATAAAATATGTTACATAAATGTAGTTCCAGAAATCGTTTTTTACATTGTAGAGCTCCTTTTCTAGAACTCTGCTTACACGGTGAGATATGTAATACGCAACTGTGCTGTGGCCATAACCCTACAACAGAACAGTGGTTTAATTGTACAGTAGTAAACATTCGCTTTTACATATGGTTACACTGCGTGTAGGTGATGCATTTTACCGGTGCTGTCACTGTGCTACTGTGCAGTACGTAGTTGACTTGTTGGATACCGATACTCAGCTTCCTTATTTCAAATTCCATCGATTTCTGAATAGCCAATTTCCTGGTAAATGGATAGGAAAAGGTGGACCAATTCCATGGTCTCTACGCTCGCGTGAGTTAAAGCCACTAGATTTTTATTTGTGAAGACATTTGAAGTCTCGTATTCATGTAACTCCAGCAGCAGATGTAGAGACTCCTCGTGATCGTATTGTGGAAGGCTGTCAATACGGAATTCTCAGGCTTAACTCAGAGCATTAGTCTCATCAGACATCAACTCAAGAGTCCATCAGACTGCATACATTGAAGCTAATGTAGGTCATTTAGAACATATGTAGTGATTTCTTGTTTTCCCATCGAATGTTAATGGGATTCAGAAGAAGAAAAAGTGCTCTAAAAAGGAAATTTACAATTTCTGTACCTATGATCATATAACATTGTTTATCCTCTATCCACAAGAAAGGTTTTCTCAAATCTTTTACATAGCTTTTTGTCACACCCTGTATAGAATGGTCGCTGTGAACCATAGCATATCCATTAAAAATTATGCTACTGTCACTAGAATGGTGACATTCGTGTACAGCTCGAAATAAGACAATTTTACGATAGAAAATCCGTATGCACAAAAGCTTACTAAGGTTTCGTGATTAGTTACCTTTTTCTGAACCACCTCGTGATACAGCATATGCAGTTAATGCAAGCCTTCCACCTATATCATTAAAACACTCAGGTAAATTATTCAGTCAGCGGTAGCAATTAAAGTGCAAACCTCTTTTGATGCAAAAAGTTGACATGCAAATTTGACAAACAAGAAAAAATCACTTAGGAGGATGTATTACCTGCTTAGAAAGCTGAATATCGGTTCAATACATTAAAGACCTTTACTGTAGACATACCTCCAGATATATACACTATCATTTACAACCTGAAAGATAAATGGCTTGTGGTGTACTACAGACGAGTTGAATTTAAGTATTAATATTTTGAACATCTGATAACACTCATAGAGGAGCATTAATTCACAGTGTCTATGTTGGCCATCCTCACCAGTTTCTCTGCTTTCTTTCCCTTCTTTGGCTGCTTGATCCTGATGGAATTTAATTATCCATACACATAAACGGGAAAGAAATGAATCCAAGTGTCAAGAAGCGTTTACATTGCTTCAAATACAGTATAAAGTCAAAAATGAGTGGCTAACGAGATGCTGATGTAGCTTTTATTTAAAATACAAGCTTTTCTTATTATAATTTAACGTCCTCCGACGTAAGTCATATCGCACGATGAATGAAATGGGTAAAATGATACTCAGATGGACCTAGGGTATTGCATATTTCAGAAAACCCATGAAAAAACGTATTCAGATAACTTACCCTGACCGAGATTCAAACTCGAGACCTCATGAACACGAGGCACACACGCTATCACCTATGCTACAGAGGCGGGCTTGAAATACTAGTGGAACCTGCAGCTCTACTCGCGTAACTGCATTGAATGAAGAAATTCTTCATGGTTTCTCCCTCACTCCTACTGTGCCACTTACACGTCATGCAATGTTTTAAAAACCGATAACGAAACGGTTTTTCTTGCATGGTGATAATTAAAGGAAAGTGAACGATTTACGGTGCTCGGACGGGTTTTCTCCGGGTTCTCCGGTTTCCCTCGCCAACATCCCACCAATTGCGCCATCTCTCGTATCATTCATCTCGCCCTCATACTATTACCCACTTCTCTCAGCCTCACACCAGGCATCGGACTGATCACCCATCCTAGTTCTCTGTCAGACCTGAAGCTTCGGTTCTTCAGACCTCACCTTAACGGAAAGAGCAACAAAAATCCCCTAACACCACGATAAGTTTGAGGGATAAGGTGAAGCAGAAGAAGAAGAAGAAGAAGAAGAAGAAGAAGAAGAAGAAGAAGAAGAAGTGAACGATTTAACGTCACACATGAATACTTCTTCTAGATGCTTGCAATGCGAATGGAACACGTAAGGTAGGGGATCCGTCCCCTTCAGCTGCTGTGGTGCGAGTGCTGCGTACCCCTAGCACTGCTGATACCTCTGACGTTACTAGAGGAACCTCGGGCTGAACAGCCGATCCCCTCCTGAATGGGAGTTCGGATGGGTTGGCCTCGAGGGGGCAGTATGTTCCCGATACTCGTGGGAGATAGGGTACCTTCGGCCATACCACGGCCGCCCGGAGGGGCAGAGGATTGCCTAAGAAGTCCTGGGTACCAGCCTGCAGAGCTAGAAGGTGTGCTAGATCACCAGGCGGCCCCACCGAGGTTATTCGGTAGTCTTCCCTGCGGGGTTGACGCACGTAAGTGGCGTATCCACTTCCATCCGTCTTGAGATGGGGGGGGGGGTATTTTTAGTAACCCAGGTATTGCCTCAAGGAAAGAGCCTCGGAGTTTTCTATTCCCGGGTTGTTAGAGGCAGGAGTCTTTGAACTTTCGGGTAGACCTCGTGATTTAAAATGCGAAAGGAACTCTAATGTTTTACATAGTTCACTAACAGTTTCGAAACTTTTCTTAAATGTTCATCCTTTCGAAATTGTGCACCGTACCAATTTTCACAATGTGTAATAATAGTAATTGTGGATTGCGACGGCGGTGGCCAGTACATCTACTTACATTGGGTTGTCGCTTTTACGCACAATTAAAACCATCGGTCTGGTCCGGGATTGAGCTCGCGACCTTAGGATAAGTAGGCCAGCGGTTAACCAAATGAACCTTCTGTAACAGGAGGAGGAGGAGGAGGTGGTGGTGGTGGTGGTGGTGGTGGTGGTGGTGGTGGTGGTGGTGGTGGTGGTGGTGGTGGTGGTGGTGGTGGGGATGGTATAAGAAAAGAAATTATGTTATGAGACCCATAGACCTATGTTCTAAGGAGATCTGGTGTACATTATATATCTACAAGCTCCAAATCACACAGATACACGCGTGCGCGCGTACGTATTAACTATGACAAATGAGTGCAGATGTAAGAGTTGTCGCTGGTGTAGCATGGCACGCTTTAGAGATGTCAGAGAAGTCGGGAATGTAGTGAGCACAACCTGGCCATCAAAACATCAGCACAGCTTACGTTAACACGACCCATTTTTTCCCTTGCGAAATCCATATTCCAGTATCCCATACCTTTAAGTATTCTCAAGAATGTGTCCTCATTTTCAAAAATGCTCTTTTCTTTAACAGCATTCATCAGTTTACGTTCTGTAGACATTTCCTTTCTATGTTCGTAAATCCCGAGAAAAGTTCTGTGCACAACTCGTCGACTTCGAACCTTTTGGATATGGGCGATGTTTAGCAGGTTGTCGAACGGTACAGGGAATGGTGACGTAATACCGCTTATCCGTTTGTTTTTGTGTGAGCTTCCACTGATGGCCGTCTGCTTTCATTCTTCGGTACAAAACAACATGTTAAAGGGGAAATATTTGGATTCAGGATACTTCATTATACCCGTTAGTATGTATTATTCATCCAAAATCGAAAATTAGCAACAACATTTCGATTTCAGTTGTATTATATGTATAAGCAGTGACATTAATTTTAACAGTGATGCATATGCAATGAGTTGCCGATCAAAGGACCGCGTGACTTGGGAGAGTGAAGTAGAGCACTTGGGCGCGGCTTATCGCACCAGGAAGCATTTGCGGCAGGACAGCCAGATTTTTAAATAAAATATGGACGCACTCAATATATAGACATGGCGAAGTTAGTGCTTCACTGTTTTCTACTAGCATGACGAAAAAAAAAATTGTTGTAGCACCGATACACTTCAGTCTGTTTCCATTGACCAAGAAACAAATGACAGAACCAGGACTCCCTTGCAAGTCATTTGTTATTTCTCAACAATTGACAGTTGAAATATTTCAGCCTTTGCGGCTGGCCCCATAGCTCAATCGGTAGAGCACTTGTCTGCCTGCTAGAGGTCCCGGATTTGATTCCCGACTAGGGTGGAAATTTTTCTGCAATCAAGATGATTCCCCATCTTCCCCAGAGTCTGGAAGTATGAATGAGAGTGCGAATGTGTGCGTGATCTAATGATACAACGCAACGTTTACGAGTTAACTACTTCGATATGTTCCAAAGGAGAACGGCCACTGATATGACCACTGTAGTTAAATGCGGGGTACAAAAACCTCCTTTGTAGATAATGATTGGATGCTACATATTGTTGCCTGTTTATTAGTTCTCCATTGGATAGTTAAAGCAGTTCTGTATCAATGATTGAGTTGTAAACGATAATTGTTATTCCATTAGGTTAATTATAAATTGTTTTCAATTCCTTGTCCTACAGAATTATTTTGAAATTTGAATGTTCTTCTTTTGTGCTAAAGACTGGACAAATAGGGATCCTTATATCATTTTCTTGGAACACTGAGGCAGTTCTTTTTAAAAAGGGGAACAATTTCTTATATTAGGAATGTCTAAAACGAAACCCTGAGGCGCAACAGTCCAGTCAGAGCCTGAGCCTTCCCCCAGACGGCCGCGTCCTCCAGCTCTACACATAAGGGCCGTCATGAGTGCAGTATTGGCGGGTAAAGTCTGTCTACCCAACGCAAGTGCACGGCGGCCGCTTTCTTTGACAAACCCTCTTAATCGTTTTACAACATGGACTCTCCTCCTGACGGTCCTTTCTACAAGGTTGCAACATTTTAACATCACCGTCTTGCACCTAATGAAACAGAACAACTGTAAGTTGGAAATTTGGCAACTGAGACTCCACGCGGAGTAGACATGCAACTGTCATTTTCAACAAATGGGGGCTGCTATTGGTCCCCAACGCCAGTGTTACATTTCTGAAGTGTGGAGATAGATTTATGACGGTCATTAGTGGGCGGGGAGGTCCCGTCCTTTGAGGTCCCTTTGACTGGGAACTGCACACACGTTGGCTAAACAGACTTTAAGACTTTGTTAGCGTCCCGAAACGAGGGCGACACCTGAAAACGCAGTTATGAACAGAGAACCAAAAGCTTGAGGTAGACTGTAGCCTGCTATGAGCGTAGGGAAGATGATATGCACTGAAGGTGATGAAAAGAAAAAAATGACGATGGAACAGTTGGCGGAATGAATGGCGTCGCCTTGTTCATTACAAATTCCACATACGGTCTGCGATCGAACCAGCCCGCCTTGGTAAGGCGAAAGGTCTAACCTTAGCATTCCCCTGGAAGGTTGCTCTTATATAGAGGTATAGTGCTGTTTCCAAACAATGCTGGATACATTTGAGGGCTGGTTTCACGGTTGAAGCTTAAACGGGTTTACTGAGCTGAATAACTCCATGGAACTGAAACGATGGTAACCCTTGCATGGTGTGAGTTTCAATCGTTTGTTTATGGGGAAGCTGTTTCTAATTTGTTCTAAAATGACAGAAAAATCAGAGTTTTGTTTTCAAGTCTCTGACAGCCCGCCTCTGTAGCATAGGCGTTAGCGTGTCTGTCTTACGTTCAGAAGGTCCCAAATTGGAGTCTCGGTCAGGTTGATTTATATGCATAAGGCTTTTTCCTGGGTTTACCTTTATTCTGAAAGATGAATATCAGGTAACTCTAAGCACTATGTACCCTGGTCTCATTTGAACATCATTTCGACATTTCATTCATCTTCGATGTGATTTAACGTTGAAGGATGTAAGAAAAGCTTTGACACTACCACCACCTATAGACGTTCTGTTTTGTCTAGGTCCCTGACGAGGCAACCCCCCAGAAGGGTCGGACCTGAGAAGAGACGGTAACAGAGACAGGGTCCTTAGCAGTTTCAGATTCAAACTCCCCGGTGGCGCCTCGTACAACCGGCTCCACTATCATTACGGACCTGCGTATCTCCTGGGGGATTCGGTACGCGAATAGCAAATCCCTGTCATGTACGCCGAAACTCACAACGACACATAGAACCCTGAGACAGTCAACTAGGATGAAATAATAATAATAATAATAATAATAATAATAATAATAATAATAATAATAATAATAATAATAATAATAATAATAATAATAATAATAATAATAATAATAATAATAATAATAATAATAATAATAATAATAATAATAATAATAATAATAATAATAATAATAATAATAATAATAATAATAATAATAATAATAATAATAATAATAATAATAATAATAATAATAATAATAATAATAATAATAATAATAATAATAATAATAATAATAATAATAATAATAATAATAATAATAATAATAATAATAATAATAATAATAATAATAATAATAATAATAATAATAATAATAATAATAATAATAATAATAATAATAATAATAATAATAATAATAATAATAATAATAATAATAATAATAATAATAATAATAATAATAATAATAATAATAATAATAATAATAATAATAATAATAATAATAATAATAATAATAATAATAATAATAATAATAATAATAATAATAATAATAATAATTAGTGTTAATAGTAATATTTATATAATTGCAGTAAATCTACTGATATAAATCTATCGTATTAAGCACACTTAAAAGCAATTGGTCTGGGCTGGGTTTGAACCCATAACCTTGGGATCAGTAGACGAGCACGTAACCAACTGATCTACCCAGATCGACAACAGAATAGGAGATAAAGTGAAACGGAGGGACGGGAAAATAACCTTCCCCAGCATTCGTCTCGTGAAGCAACCCTACCAATTCTTATGGAGAAAGAGGAAAACCAATCACGAGGACATAAAAAAGGAGAATTAGAATGGAGTGCAACAAGCTTGGTAATTCTGCATACTGATATGTCGGCTACATGGTCAGCTGCAATTGGCATGCTTCCATTTGCATGTCAAGACCTTGATTTTGTTGCTGAATGTAAAACAATTTGTTGTAGATACCATGACAGTGCTTGCGACAAAGTATACGATAAAGATAAAGTAAGCGTAGGTGAATTGGATCAATATTCTGAGCACGCCTCGGTAGGGCTAGTGGTAGCATGTCTGCCTTACGTTCAAGAGGTACCGAGTTCGAATCTCGGTCAGGGTGAGTTACCTGGATAAGGTTTCGATGGATATATACGATATATACGAGTCAACTGGAGAATTTAATGTCAAGACGGCACGTTGGCGATGGTAGCTCTATGGTTAAGAGCGACTGGACGGAAACCAGGAGATCCGTGGTTCAAATCCCAGCCATGGCATTGAATTTTTCATGTTGACCTCTACCTTAGCCTATATACAGCTAGTGTGGAGAAATGATTAATTTCCATCAATTACCTAAAATAATAAGAGTTAAATGATGAAGCCTGGGACTCAAGTACTTAGGATAGTAAATCGCCACAAACGGTATGCCTCGGATGCGAGAGCCCCTAGTATTCTACCGGGGAAATATACGAGTCAACTGCAGAATTTAATGTCAGGACGGCACGTTGGCCACGCTACCTCAAAGGTTAAGAGCGACTGGACAGAAACCAGGACATCCGTGGTTCAAATCCCGCCCATGGCATTGAATTTTTCATGTTGACTCTATCCATCAAATATCTTATACGGCTATATACGGCTAGTGTGGAGAAATGATTAATTTCCATCAATTAACTAAAAGATATATTTAAGTTCAGTTTATACTTTTAACTGCGTATTGTAAAACTCCACTGATGGATTAAGCCGAAAATCGCGGTGAAGGGCGGTGTATAAATACGGAATGTTCTTGAAGTAGCATTATACATGCTGAGGTAAATGTATCAAACCACATACAAGTAAAAGGATGCTGTGCTTTTTATCAGTTTATGTAGTTATTGTCTAGTCTGTTCATTACACCAGTTCCACGGCTTTCAACAAACATCTATAACTGGCAATGAACGAGAAGCCGCACGGAAAAAGATGGACTGCATCAAACATGTCGTACATCAAGTTTTTTTAAGTATACTTGTGATTAAATTGTTAAACAAGCCCGTCCAAGGGCAAGAAGCACCAATAGAATTGGTTTTGGATGCACGTGTTCCTTTATCTTTATGTGGTGGAACAAGAAGTTGAGATTCTCAGTTTTGTTGGTGGTAATGTTTGGCCAGCAGCTATTTTCATTTCATTTCCCAGCCTAGCTTCCTCACGTAATCGATAACAACGCCCTGCCGTTGTGTAAAGAGATGTAAAGCGTGCACTTCAACAGCAACACAAAACTTTTACAAGGTATTAAACTTCGTTCTGCGTTGTTGTACAAGAAAAATACATAGCTGGGTTATTGCAGCGTGCTTTGAGCACAGATTGGGAAATTATCTTTCAGCGATGTGGTTATACGTACGTACCTTAATGCCCCGAGCTAGTGCTGGAAGCTTGCTGATAGCGCTTATATTAGTGTACATCCGAGAAGTTACATTGCCAAATTAAAAAGCATGCGTCTATCACTTTTAGTGAGTAATATGACTTCATAAACATTTCGAAGATCGTTGGACCGGATCGCTGTTGACTTCTTGCCTGTGAAAGATACAGAAATATTCTACATCAAACAAAAATTTAGTATGAAAATATTTGCATAAATATGTGTTTTAAGGCTCAGTAAACAAAAAAAAAAAAAAATCGCGAAAAACTTATTGCCTGTATGGACACCATAACTTAAAACTCTGATATGTTACATTCACATTACTTTCTCTACCAGTGACTGTGAAGTTTATTTATTTATTTGTATTAAGCTTATTACAAATAAAAAATTGCAAGTAATATGGTTAAGAGCTCAGTCCAGGCTGTTAATTTACCTTATTCATTATACAACTTCTACTAGCAACATATTAATTTCCCTTGAAATTACACGTTTTTGTTGCTCAATTCCATTTCCTTTTAACTTATAGCACTCTCCAGCTTTCACATACTCTTTACTAATTTGTTTTAATTAATGCAGTTTTATTATCCACTTTGAGCCATTTCTCATTTATTTTCTCCATAACTGTGTCCATTTGCATTCAAATAATATGTGCTTTATATATTTTCTCCCACATATTAGGCACTGTTTTGGCGGGAAACTTTTTCTCATCTCTTTGAGTCTCCATATAGCAGCAGCTCGCCTCGGTAGCGTGGTGGTAGCGAGTCTGCCTCACGTTCAAGAGGTCCCGAGTTCTAATCTTGGTCAGGGTGAGTTACCTGGGTAAGGTTTTTTCCAGAATTTTCCCTTATCCTGAAAGACGAATGTTGGGTAACTCTAAGCTCTATGGACCCTGGGCTAATTTGAGCATCATTTCACCCATTCCATTCATCGTCCGATATGACTTAACGTTGGAGGACGTAAAATTAAAAAAGAAACAAAAAAATATACAGCAGCTCCCATTCACGTTATATCCTCTGTTTGTTCTTATTTTCCTTCTCTTTACTATATACTTTTATTGTAATTTACGATTCTAATGATCTTTTTCCAGCTATATCAGTAAACAGTTTTTGTCTATATCTTCAAATCTCCTCCTAACTCCTTTACAAAGATCCTTTTGCACATTGTTTTCCCTCATTATGTATCCTAGACCATTGGTCTCCGGGTTATATTGCAGGCAATAACACCAACCAAAACCTTTTAAACCATTTTTTTTTTTTTTTTTTTGTATTCTAGGAATTTTCTTAGCATTTTCTTTTCATCTAAATTTGAAATTCTAAACCAAACCTTCAGTCCTCTCTGCATGATCATACCTTTCCTTCCTACTGTACCCTTTTCCATTTAGACGAACTTCTTTCTTTGGCACTTGGTAGTCCTAAAACTTCTCTGCAGAACCTTCTTGTGTACAAGTTCCCACCCACCCCCCAGAACCCAAACTTCACTCCCATATAAGATTTTTACTTCCACTACCATGTTGTATATACAATCTCTCACCACTTTATATTCTTGGTTTCCCATCTTCCACTTTCCAAATTTACTCAGTTTTGCCTCTTTCTTAAATACATAAACTTTTATAAGCTATACCTACACTATTTTTTCTCTTCAAATCGTTCCACATAAACGTTTAAAGAAATGGTTTCACTGCACATGTCGTTATAGCTACGCGAAGCGATTGCCAAATGTTTAAAAGTGGGTCCCGACAAGGCCATCTTGAAATTCCACGCCATTTCTATCACAACGAGCAAAACAACTGAATAGTAAACATTTCCAACAAAAAAAAGAGAGAGAATGACTAGAAAAAATGTCGATACCGAGGGTTTTACTATAAAGATACGCTTTGTGTCACTTGAATTTGAAAAATGAGCGCTTTTAGATAAAGCCCGGTTTGTGTGTGACTTTTTTTTAATGTACGTCCTCCAACGTTGTCATATCGGACGATAAATGACATGAGTGAAATGATGCTCACATGAGTCCGGGGTCCATGGAGCTTAGTTACCTGACATTCGTCTAGCAAATAAGGGAAAACCCCGGAAATACCTTATCCAGGTAACTCACCCTGACCGAGTTTCTAACTCGGGACCTCTTGAACGTGAGGCAGACATGCTACCATCTACGCTACCGAGGGGGGCGTGTGTGTAAAACCCTGATTTAATCCCTCTTTGACTGCTGTGCTTCTCAGGTCCCATTGCACACTTAGCATCAAATACCTTTAATTTTGCTCAGAGGCCTCTTTATCAGCCTTGAAGTCCTTTTAAGCGCCTTAAATCTATGACGGGGAATCAGCGTCTTTACTTTCCATCCGAAGGAAGCCATGCTAAAGACTTTTACACTTGGAAAAAAAATTCCATCGCCCTCTACCGAGTTTGAACCCGCGACTTCCGGAACCAGAAGCTAGCATGTTATCCCTAGCTCCCAGTGGGATGGCTCAGGCGTTTTGTCTGCGGCCTGCGTTAAGGAGGTCCGGATTCTATTCCCGTGGCCGATGTACCTCATCGATGTGTTTTTTCGGGGGTTTTCCGGGTCACCAGGACAATGCGGACTATAGGGAGGGTGAGGGATGCACTTCTCGTTGATTTTTGCAAGATATTCAGCAACAACATTGGCAACATGCGGCCGCGCACTTTAGTGGTGCAGCATCCAGGTTGCTTTATTGAAATGTGGTCTTTTGCGCCTGGTAAGGACTTGCATTTTTTTCAGGATATCCCTGTAGTATTGCCTAGTTACTGATGTGTGTGTAGGTACAACATGCTCATAAACCATTCCATGAATATCAAGGAGTGAGTTGACCATAACTTTCCCAGCAGAAGCAAGCACTTTTGCTTTTTGGGTGATTGGTGAAGAAGTAGATTTCCACACTGAGCTTTGCTGTTTGCTCTCAGGATCAAAATGATGTAGCCAAGCTTCATCAGTAGTGATTACCTTTGAAAGAAACTCCGGATCTTCCTCTAACATCAACTTTAACTGCGTATTACCTCCATTGCAGCGGTAGGCGATACTGAATATGTCTGAATTTATCTGGTTCTCACAGACGGGACACAGGAGTACCAACAATGAAACTATTACGGCGTGTTTGTTTCACATTAAACTAACAGAGTATAATAAGATAGAATTTTAGTGCAAAAAATTATGACCATTCTTTATTGAACAGCTCTCGTATTTTTGTTAAGATGTAGCATGTCACAGCATGTGATAGGCAACTCGTAAATATCATTTGTTATCGAATAATTACTATAAATGTAGTACTACTATTTACTGTGTGTATTCCAAAATACGTGAAAGCTAATCAGTTTGAGTGACAATACATCTGGGACAATATTTTCCTTAGAAAACAGTTTTAAAACAGAATTACGTAACTATGCTTTATTTTTATAATCCGTTTGAGAAAAATCGATGTAAAAGGCACGAGAAAGATCTATGAAAAGTGCAAGCGTAAATTGTTCATAAAATGTATACCTAAACATATGACAAAAGATACGAGTATATGGTAAATGTATGAAAAAACTTATGACAAGTTCAGTTGCGAATAACAGATATGTCGATTATAAGTTTACCTAAAAATATTAGGAGCAAAGAACTACGTGCACAGCTACCAGTTCACTGACTTAGAAGATGACTCTGATACATTGGTAACTCCAGATGCAGCTTTGCATGAATTACATAAGTCTTTCCTCTTGGTGACTCAGCGGTTAAGAAGAATGATTAAAAAAATTCCAAGAAAAACAATATTCTAAAAATAAGTTTAAGAAGGTTACTAAGATAATAAACCAAGTCAGCCTATCAAGAAACAGAAAGTAATTCTGAAACAAGTACTGAATTTGAAGTCATAAACCAATTAAAAGATAAATTTCAAACCAGTTAAAGAAACAGTGAAAGGTTCAAACAGTTGTAGAATTCCTCAGATTGAAAATTAATTTTAAGGTCCTAATTATTTATTACGAAAATCAAAAGAATTAAAAAAGGACAGTAGAGCATTAGCAACTCCTAAAGCATGTTCTGGACACATTGTGATTCATGTGAAAAAACTCCATAATAGTAATGGCATAAGTCACTGTCTGGGAAAAAGTATGCTGTCTCTATGGAAGAAAATGGAACTACAGTTCATAAATAGAAGCGTTTGGTATTTAGAGATCTTAAAGAAGCTTATAAAATTTAAAGATAGTAAGCCAAATTTGAAACTAGAACTATCCAAGTTGTGACCGAAGAATTGTGTCCCAGATGGTGCAAGTGGCACTCATATTGTGTGTGCACATGTCAGAATGTTGAAAGCCCTTTTAACTTAAAGTTTGCATTTTCAGGTGAAAAATTATTTAAATGAATGATGCGTATTTAGCTATTTGTGCAAATATCCAGGATTTATCTGTACGCCTGCAATTAAAGTTGAAGTCTCCGGGCAATAATTCAATCTGACGTCATAAAACCCTCTCCACTATGAATACTGTGACTTTGTGGGTTCGTGAAATGAAATGTCCAATTGCACCACTTAAAAATGTTCTTTATTTCCACCGACTTACAGTTAAACACTTGCCAATTACACAGAACTACGTAATGCACACAATTACGATTCACTAGTTCGTCCGTTACCGTTCCGATGCACGTACACAATTACGTACATTCTTCCGTTGCACAGTGTCCTCGTTCACTAACACGGCGCTACTTCGCTGCTTGCCGAACACTGACTAACTGACTGACTCAATTCACTCACTGCAGCCCTTTTTATAGGAATATCACCGTCTTCTAGAAGTCTCTGGTTTCACTGAATTACCGCGAAAGTTCCAGATGGCAGTAGAAGGGGGGGGGGAAGAGGCGGCCAGCGACAAGTGACATTTCCCTAATCATCCCCCTCAGTTAGTGACAGAAACTAATGGGAGGGTGTGGTTGGCTGCCTCTGGCCCCTTACTCAGCTGTCGTTGGTTGCGCTTTCCGCTAATTGGGTGACAATACTTAAGAATGTCATGCGTAGCGACACATCAGTCTATTTATTAGTTCATTGTTGATGTGGCACTGTGTAAATTTATTAGTTTCCCTAGTCATATTTGGTATCACGTTATGTCAGCTGGAGCCCTAGAATTATAAGAACTATAGTGAAGGCACACCAAAAATAATAACTGGTGAGTTCAGTTTGCCAACAACTCATGCTGAACCTTTCTGTTGTTCTGGTATTAGATGTAAATGGAATTACTAAATGTATTGATTTACACAATTAGTTTCATTTTGTTATACCAAAACAAAGATTTATTTAACATCGCTATGATGTTGAGGGCAGAATCCAATTTTGAAATCGAAGTGTGACGAATAATGAGCAGTAGAAATATACGATATGTAGCTTATGAACAATTCGTCTATGATCAGAAACTTAAGATTTAGTATCTGTATCATTTTAAAGTATTTTCAATTCACATGCCACTTTTTCCAAAGTACCACTAATGGAGTACAACAGAATGAAGTATTTCGTTGGTGCTAACGTCCATGAAATGTACCTTGCTGAAAACTATGAGTTATAAAATTGAATGTCCATGGGTAACAAAACCTTTTCATTTTGCATGATTCTTGCTTCCACTCTGTATGTCCATTCATCATCCGCCTAAAATGCACTAAGAAAATGTGATATGTTGATTTTGCCACACCCACGTACACTGCAGAAACTAATTTCATTCTATAAATTGTCCTTGGAAAGTAGTTCTTACTTGGAAAACAGATTTAAACATTTAAATAGTCATGAACACTTAGTATCTCTCGTGATGGATGAAATATATATTCAGCCACAACTGTCATTTAAAGGAGGTGTGATTTATCGCAGTAGTGCAACTGATTCTCAGAAACATGCAAAAACTGCTCAAGTCTTCATGCTGTCCTCACTACTTTCTAAATATGTTGATGTCGTTTCCATTGTACCAGTTATCAATTTAACAAGTGAACAGCTGAAGACATACATTATAGAAGTTCTGGGTATGTTGGAAATAATTGGCTTTACAGTTATTAGTTTAATTGCAGACAATAATATTGTGAACAGAAAAGCATATGAACTTATGACCCCAAATAAAATTTTGCAGCCTAGCATTACTCACCCACTAGACTCATCAAGAAGGCTTTTCTTTATATTTGACACCATCCACATTTAAAAATGTATCAGAAATAATTGGGAGACCGAAGGAAATGCAAATTAGACCTTATATTTTCCTGATTTCAATCATCACTCCAATATACTTTCAGCTCAATACAGGCACTTAGAGTTGATGTATGAAAAAGAAAAGAAAAACCTGTTGGTATATTGCTGTGACCTACACACACACACTTTGTGTACGTGAAAACATACGGATGTATAATTCTACAAAATGAAGTAATGCTCATCAATTATAAATAAAGAATCTCAGGGAAGAACTGAAAAACTTAAATCAGTCACAGTTTACACAGAGAGATGGTTGTTTCATTGTGTTGAAAGCGCCATATATATTTATGATGATTAATGAATTCACTTTTCATAGATATTGGAGGTACCTTAAATGTCTACGCAGAAATTACTGTTTGGCTGCATTTAGATCAAAAGGTAAACTGAGATAGCAAACACTCCCACAAAACCAAAAACGTTGAACTTGACCTATTTTTGAATGTTGTTAGTGTGAAACTTTTTGTCGTATGAAATAAATAGAATAATTACTGTTGTTGCTAGCTGTCGTACAAAAAGACACATCCATATGATTTTCCGATTCATTGTCAGGAGTCTCAGTATTTAAAATATTCCAAGAACTTCTCTACCAGTTCAAACTGCATTTCCAATTCGCTTGAAAGTGACGTATGAGTGACGTACCAGTTTTGCTCTTCGATATGCTGTCATATGTTCATGACTCACGGACATGAATCATAAAGGTCCGTATAGAGTAATAAACAAATTTGGAGATCATACTTATTAATTGCAAGATTCGAATAATAAGAGTGTGGGAACATATCATAAGACATTAATGAAACCTTTCAAAAGCCTTGACAGTCATTGAAACAATATAGATTATATATTATATGTGTGTGTGTGTGTGTTAAATAATAACAAAAGATATATATTTTATTGTTAAATGTTTATTTATTGTTGTGTTTTATGTATGTGTTATGTGTTATTGTTGTAAACGAAATTGTCAATTGGTGCCATTCTTCGAAATATATGGAAATATATTATTAATTCCTTTATTTGGTTATTTTCCATATATTTCGAAGAGGGTCATTTATAACAGTAGTTTCGAGTTATATTTAGAAAAAGTTTATAAATCTATAAAAATGATTATGTAAATCTATTTAGTAATTTAAATAAGTAATAATATATGTAATTTTGTGATTGGCCGAAGTAATAATTGTATGACGTAATGTTGTGACGTGGAATTAAATCGGCCAATCACAAAATTAAGAGAGGAGTAACGATAGTTACGAAAAATCAATAATCTTGGTAGCGACGTCTTGTAATCGTGAGTGTGATGAATAGTGGTGCAGGATCAAGAACATTTATGTAATAGTTGGTACTGTTTAAATATAAAAAATTAAGAGTTTATCGATATGTTGGAAGTAACCTGCAAGTGACTGGGAAAGGAAGTTCAAGTAAAATGTAATCCAAATAATACAATTAAATTGTTACAAAATTCGACTTCTCCGAAACTTTATTCCGAACCACGCCTGAAAAATAGATGTCACATGACTTTTATTTAATCAAACACAATCATCAAGAAACAACTCAAAATACAACGAATTAACCCTGTTATATCTGGCTTCTCGACTTGGGTCTTCGAAACAGTCAACGTGCATCCCATCTCCAACATAGAAGTCCCGCACCAAATTGTGCCCGAATGTGTGGCTGATTAAAATGGAGAGAAATTGACTACGAATAGAATTCTTGTCCCAAAGCCCTATATTTTATAAAGTATTATACCTAGGGACTATAAATTGCAATGAATGTTCTTTTTTTCACAGACCCTAAATGTCTACTAAATTTCATTAAGATAGGAAAATGCAAGGTTGTGCAATGAGGGTTTTGGCTTGGAATGATATAAATTAAAGGCGAGATAAATTTCAAATCTTATATTTAGATGAAAAGGGTTAAAATGTACAAGGCCAATACTTTTTATGAAGGAAAGATTTTCGTATATTATTAAGAAAAGCTAGTCTTTGTTTACTACATCTAATATTTATGTAAAAGATTTGCATGACAAAATGCACTTCTTAAATTATCTATGAATGGCTGTAAAGTGCTTTTCGTTCTTGTTGAATTGTAGTAACTTTTGTATAAATTGAAAACTGTAAGAGATAGGAAGAAAGTGTAGAGGGTATTGCATTAACTTTTTATATATGCATTTCAGTTTCCGAAGTAGGTATTTGTTGTATATTTCGTATTTTACCGGGTTGAATTATGCGCCATCGTTGAATAAATATCAACGTAATTCATTTTCCCCACATTGGTTCACTAATAATAAAAACTAATATGGTTTGTTTTTATATGCATGCAGCCGAACCCATATTATTTAATTTGAGATTGTTTTAGCAAACTGAATGTTAAATAACCTAACGTGTTTAGATGAATCGTTTTTATCCGAAAAATATTTACCTAATTAACGCAAGCATATGCATTTGTAACCTGTAGACAAAGTAAGTGAAAGATACAGAACCTTTTGTCTTATTTGCAAGTAAGATAAGGGTAACGACATAGAGTCGTGAACTGGGGGCTGCGGTTGAAATATCTTTGCCCCTCCCCCACCAGGATCATTGGTGTGCACTTAGATTTTGGTCGGGGGAGGGAGGATCCTGCAATAAAGTTATATACTATTTAATGCAATTCTGTTGTTTATGAAAACCAAACAGAACTAACTCACTCCATGTTTAAATTGTCACCTGAATGTTCTGTATTCCAGTCGGAGCTCTTAGCAATTAAAGAAGCTATAAAATGGTGTACTGTTAATAGGAACAGTGCCCGTATTCTTAGTGATTCACAATCAGCTCTACTCGCTATTAATGATAAATACAACTTAAATTCATTAGCACATGAAATCAGAACCTTGCTTCAAAACCATCCAGGACATATTTGCATGGGATGGCTTAATGGACACAGTGGAATTTTAGGTAACGAGAGAGCTGATTGCTTGGCTAAGAAGGCTGCAGAATCCAATCTTCCTGTGACATACTCTTTATGTCCTATTTCTACTGTAAGGAGAATAATACATCAACATATTCTTGAAGAATGGAACCAACAATGGCTAACAACTCCAAATGGAAGTTTAACAAAAACATTATTTTTCCCTAGTGTATATGGCAGAGGAAAATGTGAAACTCTTGTACCAAATTTTTTTTGACACAATTTTTAAGTGGACATGGTAAATTTGGTGAATACTTATCACGTTTTCACTTAACATCTAACCCCAAGTGCATGTGTGGTGAAGAATTTCTAACTGTGGTTCATCTCCTTTTCTGTTGTCCCATTTTCTGGAGAGAAAGACAAGAATTAATATTCAAGCTAGACTCTCTAGGAACTGAATTTTCTGCTCCGCTCACATCTTTGCTAAAGAAGCCACAACAGTATAAGTACTTCATGATGTTTATAAACTCAGTGTTTAAACGTCTGAAAATAGTTTAAATTAATATGCATCAGATTATAACATATTTTCTTCCTTCTAGTATTTAAAATATTATTGTTAAAATTGTGTATTTTTATGTATCAACTCTAACCCTAATATACCACTGTGTAAAATAGGGTTCATAAATCTGGATAAATAAAAAAATGCAATTACTGAGCTATAGCTTATTGAACCATAATGTATGGCATAAATGGTCTCAGTTTCCTGAAAATTAAATGAAAAACTAATTTAATAATTTAAGAAAAATAATGCTAGGTCAATTATGAAAGTGTTGCGCATGAGAACGTTGCTACCAGCATGGGTGACCTAGATCGTTAAGACATGGAGTCATGAACTGGGGGCTGCGGTTGAAACATCTTTGCCCCTCCCCTACCAGGACCATCTTACCCGTCTTTCTCAGTCATTATAACTGGCAAATGGACGGAAATGTACTAAACTTGGGCCTGGAAAGTTTTCTTGTCAAATTTCCTTCCCCAATTATTTTATTTCGTTTATCATCAGTGATTATCGCCTGTGGTGTGAGTGCAGTTAGACCGAGCCTATGTTTATTTCTACTTATAATTTCATCTGTCACTGAATGAAGATGTTAAGTGATGACTTAGTGAAGACGTCAATGAATGTCAGCAACAGCGATAATGTGGCTACAAGAAGTTTCAATCCGTGGCCACACAAATGATAAAATCAGTTTTAAAAGCTTGTAGCTACCTCGTATGAGGATAGTCACGAACTCGAAAAATGATGAAGCGGTTCCGGAACATAAGTGGATTTATGATAGCATACAAACTGAATTGATTTTGGATCACACCTTAAGAGGGTCGTTCAATAAGCAAGCACCTGTGTTAACAATGAAGACGGCACTTTAAATTCAAATTATGTATTCCTCAACATGGTCTGCTTTTAGAAAAATGGTTCCCCATCGCTTCTATTTATTTTTAAAAATAGGAGTTGTCAAGTTCTACAAAATACGCCGTTATCTCGATAGTGATCTTCTCATTTGATAAATGTTATTTTCATGAAACATTTCTTCATGTTTGGGAACAAGAAGAAATGCCACGGACGAATATGGAGGTTGCCTCATTGGCGATGACAACACTATAATCTGCCTCAACCTAGTTTAATCTGTTGTAAACATGTGGGTGAGAAGAGAGACAGAGCTAGAGATACTGGGATAGAAGACGGTTAAGCTGTTGACTGCTTTAGCGAAGTTCATGAGCGTATTCGTATGAGTACGCTAAACCCCTCCTTTAAGTACAGTACTGTAATTAGTTTTCTGAATCACTGCTCTGCGCGAGCTAATTTCGGAGAGAGAAGTATGCAAATGTTTCGATTCTTATAAACGTAATAACCCAATATTTTATCTTTCTGCTTCACATACCACACAGATGTGTTCTGTATACTATATACAGATTAGACAGAAAACAGGTGAAATTATACACACTGTTAACTTATTATGTTAAATTTAGCTGCATTTTATTTAACAAATACTAAAGGACACTGCGATTATTATAATATTTTTGCATTCCTATTCCAGGCAGCTCTCTCACAACGAGGTCTGTATCGAGTTGAATGTTGATTAAGATGTTATTGTTTATAGTGTGGAATTGCTTCTGACATTTAACACTATTTCCTGTACACAAGCCCAAGAACACTTTATGCATATGCAATTTAAGATCAGTAAGCTTTTCATCATGGAGCAGGCCGGTGCTTCAGCCGAAATGGCAAACCTTTAAAAAGTGGCGAGAGGCGAATGATCACGCATTGTTTCGCGGTGCTTAAAGAAACAAATCCGGAATCGTCTATAAAAACATTGAGAAAGAAACTGGTGATCTCCTTGGTGTTTCCGCAAGTTGTGTACATAGTGTTAGAATGGAACAGCAAGCATCCGGAACTCTAAGAACACCGGGAAAATCGCGTAAATGCAAAAACGGTGTGGAAAAATACGACGATTTTACGAAAAGTGCTATACGCTGTAAAGTTCATAGATATTTTTTCAGAAATGAACCAACTCATATATTTAATAAGTTAATGTGTAACCCAAGTCTATTTATTTATTGTCTAGAAGTTAGCGCTGCTATATATACTGCTAGTGTTGCAAAACTTATGTGCGTGCATGTAGCTTCTAGCAGGTGGCGAGCTGAGTCAGCTCCGACTTGTTTACAGTAGGATTAAACTAGCATGAGATAGAGTATAGTATGAAATGGTGCGTTGTCGTGGTGAACCAGCACTTTATACTTCGCCAAATAAGACCGTGTTTCCTTCAACTTTTTGTCGATTTGAGCCAATATCTCATTGTGGTATTTTAGTAATCGTGGAGAAACTTTCCTTTGTGTGACGCGAGAATATTTTCTAGGTCCTGATACAAATTTTTAATGGGTGGCGCACAGTTCTATGTTGGCGCGACAGTTTGATACAATATAATGTTGGCGAGCAAGGGTTACCGCTTTAACGGGACAGTTTGAAACAAATAGTTTTTAGCTCAGGGTAAAGCAATGAGATTTCTCTCTGAGTATGCATGAGTATGTATGAGAATGATATTTTTAATGAAACTGGAATGCACGTTTCGAACTGGTTTAATAAATGCTTCTTTTTATCATAACATCAAACTCGAAGTTGCGGGTTACCAATATCACTGTTTAAAGTTACTATATGTGAAATGCTTATTACTCGATAGTACTTAATTCGTTCTTCACGTATATATGAACCGACAAATATCTTCTCTCATCACTTCTGATCTGCTCTCGAGCAAGAGAGAAGAAGTGGACTGCCCTAATCGGCCTCACGCTGAAGACTGTCTGTCCTTACTGCTCACAGCTGCGCGTGGGTGTGTAGCTTTCACTTCTGGAAGCCTTCTTTTCACACAGAGATTCCCTTTGTGACTATCTTTGTCCATTGTGATTATTATTCTCGGCCATGCCATTATTAAGGGTCCGAAGAATACCTATTCAAACGGAATCAAGTGCTACCCTTTAGAGCTCTGCTAAGGACACTGTTTCTTACGTTTCTTTTGTTAAAACAACTATTCAACCCCGTTGCTATTCGACTCAACTGCACCTGCACGCGTTCCACACAAATATACATTCCTTTGGAATCCATCATGACTCATTACTTATTTCAATCCTTTAATTTCGGTATCAGTCCCAAGGTGCAGGTATACGCATGTGCAAGCAGACAACCTGCAGTTTTGTCGCGTTGTAGCCAACATGAGAAAGGTGTGTAACACTTGTAGCCAACCTCTGCAAAAATGCTCCAGACATTTGTCCAACCCGGTGCAGAAAGACTTGTGGATGCAATTAGCGCAGGTCGGTTTTGGAAAATATTGACCATGTTTCCTCTCAGGTTTTATTGCTTTATAAAAGTAGGCTGTCCAGCACAAGTGCCTATTGTGCTGTTAGCAGTAAAGACTGTTCATTCTTCGAATATTTAAGATTCGTTCAGTAGGTACGTTGTTGAAAATCGGAAATGGCTCGACAAATCAGTAGAATGGACTTGTCCTTTTATTGTAATAATGAGGATGTCTGCCTTCAATTATTATTCAACGAGAGTCTACTGAGGACACGATGTTGTGTTCCGAATTAAATGTCGACCTTAGTGTAATTAGCTAGTTAGTGTAAATTAGGGAGTATTTTGTGTGTTTAGTGTATTTAGTTAGCTAGGTAGTGCAATTTAGGTACTTTGTAGTTAGTTTGCTAGATACTGTCATATAAGACTATTAGCAGCATTGCGTTCAGTGGAGAAACAAGCATAATTCGGCTGTACTGAATTCCACAATATAGTTACATCGCAGTAAGTAAATAAATAAACAGTTAAGTTATGACTTCAGTAACGTTAAGAGAATGCCCTCCAGCACGAAATTTCACTATAAAGTAAATAAACCATATTAAACATTATAGTTGTATATAATATTATCATAGTTGTATAAAAAGTGTGAAGGACTTAGAAAAAATCGTCACGTCATATATTAGAAAGAAGAGCCATAATCGTTTTCCTTTTTCCAAAAAGTGAATAAGTGTGACACCCTTCGCATCCCAAAAAGATCATCGCCATTAGTTTGCTGATGGACTGTTTTCTTTGGAGCATACTGACCGGTAGCAACCCATTGTTTTTATTGTTGCTTTGCTTTCGGAGTACATTTATGAATTCAAATCGGTAATAATTGTACGTAAGGTATTTCTGAGTTCACTTAAATAGCTCCAAATACAACTTCAAAGTTGAAATCCGTACCCGCCTGTTAACCAGAGTAAGCAAACGCGGCACTCGTTAGGCTGACAACTTTATCATCTCCAAGTTATGCAAATTATAAAATGCTGCTCCCGTCGACACACCTTTGGCCTCTGGCACTTCGCGAAATTTAATTCAACAAACAGTGAGAATCACATCGTGGGTTTTTTCAATAACTTCGTCGCTAACTACATTTGCCAGGTGTCCTAGGCAATCCTCATCAATATCAAACCAATATCTCCCTAATTCTTCGAGGCTTTTTCTTCTCTCCTGTGATAAGGCAAATAAAATATCTGAGAATTTCAATGTTAAAGTTGTTACTGCCCTCATAATGAGCATTAAATTATTTGTATACAATGTGAAGATGCCTACAAAATATAAATTCTTTCTTATCTTCTCTACCACGTACACAGTAGGTGGAGAAGGTATTGTATTCCATCCGAAAATTCGAGACCGAAATTTCACGTGAATACACGTTTTGAGGTCTACTGAATTAAAAACGAATTTTTAGGAATGGCTCTCTCTCTCTCTCTGTCTGTCTGTCTGTCTGTCTGTCTCTCTCTCTCTCCGTATGTGTGTATGTGTGAGCAAAATTACTTAAAAACCAAAATATTGTTTGAATACTAAACTTGATATTTAAGATCAGCATCTTCCAAGGATGCGAAGCAAAAGTTTCAAGAATATCCGCCCCCCCCCCATTCCAAACTACATTTTACATGGAAATGTGCTCTCATTTTCTCATTTTCTAAAAAAGTAACTGTAGCCAACTATTTTGGTTAAAATGCGGTTATGTTTAAGATATATTCATGAAAAACAAAATGTACTTGAAATTCTTGCAATATCGTGCAATTCTGGGAATTGAGTATAGATAAAATCTTACTATACTACAAATATAAATCTTATTTATGCGAAATATATCTTTTTTGGAGTTAACTATTTGCTAGATATTCCTTCTTGTTGGTTTCAATACAGTATTAGTACTTAATTGAGAAGTTAAACAAAGAGAACCGTCTCAAAGCCGCAAGTCAGCGAACAGTTTTAAAAATACTCTTTTATTTAAAGCTTACTGTGTTCCCCAATTCTCATTGTATCTGCAAATCTGTAATAAAACACCTCTGGAATTGTTTATTTTCGTTAACGTGAAGTATATATAGATAGGTATAGATATATTTATTTGTACATGTTCCATTATATTTTCACTCTAATGACTTTAACATCGTACATGCACTTATTAGGGGAAGCTCGTGCAGTATCGACCGGGTTAATGTTTTCTTTTTTTTTATTCAGTAACTGTGATGGTTAATCGGAATCTTACTATATTATTCTCTTACGTCAAGACGTGTTCTATAGATAGTATAATTAAATGATTTTAATTTTTAGTTTTAGTACTTTATTACATCGAAAGTAAAAAAGCTAGAATGATAAGACTTGTAGAAAGTTTCTTGCAGTATCGGTCACTGTTTTTCTGTTACAATATAGGTTGCCAGTGATACATTGCACTGCCACATATAGAACAATAGTAGAATACAAAAGCATGGGAACTTATTGTCACTATTTCTGCTCAGTTCACAAATGTTTAGCTTATGGTTTACAGAGATCGCAAATATAGCGCTGCTATAGGACACAGAATATCTTCCGTGTGCTAAGGGCTACACTAACCACCATCAAGCACTCAGAGCAGACAAACAACTGAAGAGAGGAAGAAGATATCCGACTATAGCGCACGTGAATGTACACGCTTATTACTGCTTACTGGAAACTTCTGCCACATGGAGGCGAAAAGTGAAATCACAGTAGTGGTCGGTACTGCATGCCGGCCGATACTGCACGACTCTTCCTATATATCCTGTACAAATACATGAAATTGCTGAGCCTAAGATTTACTCGCTGACTCAGGTCTGGCCATAAGCCTTTGGTTTTCCTGAGCAGCTTGGTGTCATTTCTTCTTGACCTTCGCTTCTTTTACCCTAATCCACTTTTCTCTTAACTTATATAAGAATTCTCCTATACATCTATTTTTCTTTTCACCCATCCCCGTTAACATGCGTAACGCCACCATCTCTTTGCTTACACTGTCCCATTTGAAGTATATTGTGACTTTGTGGGTTCGTGAAATTAAAAGTTCAATTGCACAGACTCAAAATGTTCTTTATTTACACCAAATTACAATTGGAACACTTGCCGATTACATAGAACTACTTAACGCACACAATTACAATTCACCAGTTCGTCTGTCACAGGTCCATTCCACGCTCACAATTACGTACAACAACTCTGATACACGTACACCGTCTTCCAGTCCGTTCGCTAACCCGCGGCGCTCCTCACGGCTGTTCGCCAAGAACTGAACTGACTCGCCCACTGCAGGCCTTATATAGGGATATCGCTGTTTCTGGAAGTCTCGCGGTTCAGAAAATAATCCCGAATGTTCCAGACGCCAGGGGGGAGGGGTAAGAGGCGGCCAGCGACCAGTGACACTTCCCTAATCGTCCCTTCAGTTAGTGACACGAGATAAATGGGTAGGCGTGGCCTAAATGCCTCCGGTCCCCTACTCAGCTGTCAGTTGGTCGTGCTTTCCGATAATTGGGTAACAATATATAAAAATAGACTTTTTCAAGAGCCAGTTTGTTGAAACATAGTAAACTTATATGAATGTTACACATATTTGTACGTAATTTACATACTTAGCCTCAATAAAATATATTTAACATTTTCCATGACGACAAGACATAAATAGACACTAGTATTTATTTATTAAAGCAATTTTATTAATATTAGATGATGTGATTCGGAGATACTTACATAAAAAAACTATCTCCTTAAAATTGCGACGCTGAAAACCAAAACTATTTGAAGTAGGCGGTATTGTTCAAGAGCCTTAAAAACTTCCAAACCTATAATGTAATACGAAGTTATGTTTCATATGACCTCATGACTAATGCATCGACACGGCAGTATTAATTATGTTAAATGCGGTCGTTTACTTTAACCTATTTAAAACAAAACGCACTTGAGGTGAAATACTGTGATGTAACTGTCTGCTAGAAAGTTTACTATGCTTTACAATTCAGATTCGCAGCCTCAGATTCTATCGACTGTACTACGTCAGCTTGCCTTATAAGCTCAGCCTGTTGCATATAACAAAACTTTGATTGCCCAATCGGTCAGTAACATTGCTATTATAAATTTAGAATCGAACTCCGATGACTTTTTCTGTGTCCGATAGCTTTGTTGTTGCCAGATAGAGAATAAATTTAAGAGTATGTAAATGTTATATATACAGAGTGTTTCAGAATTAAACCGAACAACTTTAAGGGTTTTTAGAGAGATGTTGGTGGGACAACTCGAGATAAGACTCTTTTGGTCTCAGGGCGCATGATTCTGTGCAATAAGCCAAAGTAAATTTGGGCCAGCACCCCACTGCGAAACCTAGTTGTCGAGTCGAGTTCACAGTAGTTCGTGAGTCGGTCTGCAGGAGTAAAATTAGATTTTATTTATGATCGCTCCTTAACAGCTATGGTACTCGGCATGCAGTTCTGTGGTGAGCTTATAAAACAGTTTTAATTTTGCTCACAGGTCTGTTTATCAGTCTTTTACATGCGGTAAACCTGTGATACGGAATCACCTGTATTAGTTCACTTCCGATGGCAGCCGTGCTAAGGATTTTAATGCCCGAAAAAGTCCATAAACCTCCGCCAGATTTGACTTGCGACCTTGGGAAATAGTCTGCATGTTATAGGAGCCGCGTTCATTCTATTCCCAGCGGCATCAAAGCTTTCCCTTCTGATCACACATTTTCACATGTAAGCAATTATACGGGTCTTTCACCCTTAAACATATGGGGTGGTCCTTCTTAATACGTTCACCAAGTTGCAATATTTTTCTTGTGTCCTCAGAACTGCATAAAATTAAATAAATCACAGAGAACTGGAAATTTATACTACCATTTGCGTAATGCACATTTCGTATTTCTACAATAAACACAATCAAAATAGTGCCTGGGATTCGAACCTTCTATTGGCTTAGACTGTGCAAACTTGCTTCTTATGTGTCTTAATTAAGCTTATATTTATAGAACTTACATAGTGTTTTACTTAGTGTAGTTTTATAAATTTATTAGTGTTTAATAGTTATTGGCGTTTAGCACTTGCGTAATTTAATTAAGATGTAGAGACCGTGGGTATCAAACTTAACATGGATATGCTAACATGGATTTCCATTCATACTTGTAGTATATACCTAACAGTATTTCTAACCTTTCTCAAGTTCAAAAGGGTTTGTGACATTTAATTATTATGTGGAATATATGTAATTATTTATTTAAATTGTATTTAACAGAAGCCTCCCACCCTCCAAAATATTAAACTGCTTAACTTTATTCAAACTTGTAAAATTAGCAGACATCCTTGTGAAAAACTTCCAGCATTTAAAAAGAGTAATAAAGTTTCCTTACTAGTTTTTCTTTAATTCCTTAGTTCGCTTTCTTACTTTTGTAGTATTTACAGCTTTGTTAAATCAACTGAAATTCACCACCTGTAGCTGCCATAGAATATAGGAAAAAGTTTTAGGATAAATCGCCTCAGGATTGCAATAAACAAAGCTCTAACGTGCAATCTTTGCTTATAAATTATTATTAACTACCAGAATATCCAAAGTGCTTCTTTAATTTGCAAGTATATATCCCTTGCAAATTCATGCACACGGATGCAGTTAGCCCTTTTAAAATTGTAATGATGTTTTACTAAACTTTCCTTAGATATTATGTTAATAATGCGCATTTAGTTCTTGTACGTAATATAAGTACCAATACCATAACAGCACAGGTAATATATCTCTTTTCAGTTATGTTATAAAGAGTTGTATCATTATATATTATTATAGGATACATTAATTATTTAAAATTTATTTGAAAATATCAATAAGTAAACCAAATGACAAGTTCGTACAGTGAAATCAGCTTGAATTTTTTTCCTTCTAAATGCTATTTTAAACAACGGCAACCCTGGGTATTTTCAGCTATAAACACGAGCCTGACATTCTTCACCCCTCCGCCCCGGTAAGTGTAACCTAAGATGTTTATGACATTGTGGTTAGGGGTGAGAACAGTTTTTCCTTACAAAGCGAAGCGCCTGGGGATGCTTTGAACGCGGCCACTATACCCTTAGATCACAGTCTGCAGGACTGCAGCACGTTGCAGCTCCGTATTGATGAATCTTCCGGTAGTGTTCGCAGTGTAGAGGTGCACTACACCTGTGAATAATGGAGTTGTGTCAGAGTCAGCAAGCATATTTAAAAGGGAAACGTTATGTGTACGTCGGATAAATTGCAAGCAGCACAATTTGGTGCGTGCAAGAGACACTTAAGGGCATATGTATATCTTTGTCAACGATAACCATAGTAGCTCGAACATTGCCAACTGAAGAACATTAAAATTTGCCTTTTCACGGCTTTATAAAATAGTAAAGAAACAGCAGTTCCATCTAATATTTTTAATCTCCTTTGCGACATCGATTCTGGAACAATAACGCAGTCATATTTGGTCTTTCTTTTGTACTGAATTTTCTCTTTGTTCGTTTTAGTTTTGCGTATGTTACTTCCTGAGAATAAGTAAGCTTATATTGATGTTAAAACTGCTATCAGTTCTTCCCAATGAGATTTTCTGTATAAATAGTGATGAGGCAGCCCGAGTGCGACACAGTGATAATCCCTCTGATAAATTAACGAGAAATCATTACAAACTGTGGTATTGTGACAGTACTTTTCCATAGTATGCTCTTGGTTTTTTTATTATAAATAGTTTTTATCTTTATAGAGTCTTGGGACTTGAAGCAATAAATGTGTGGCGCACAGTTCCACGTTTACGCTACAGTTTGTAATGCATAATATGGGTAGCTCAGGGTTAAGCAATGACGTTTCTCCCAGGGTATGCGTGGGTATGAATGAGAAGGATGGTTCTAATGACACTGGAATGCCCGTTTCAAACTGATTTAATGACTGTTTCTTTTTATCATTACATCAAACTTGAAGTTGCCGACCAAGGGTTACCAATATCACTGTTTAGAGTTACTATATGTGAAATGCTTATTACTCTATAAAACGTAATTCATTCTTCACGTACATATGAACCGACAAATATCTTCTCTCATCGCTTCTGGTCTGCCCTCGACCAAGACAGAAGAAGAGGACTGCCGTAATCGGCTTCACGTCGAGGACTGAGTGCCCTTACAGCTGCGCGTGGGTATGTAAGTTTCTCTTCTGGAAGCCCTCTTTTCACACAAAGATTCCCCTTGTTACAATTTTGTCTATTGTGATTATTAGACTTGCTCATGCCATTATTAAGGGTCCGAAGAATAACTTTTCAAACAAAGTCAAGTGCTATCACTTAGAATTCTGTTTTTACCGTGTCTTTTGTTGCACAACTCAGCCAACTGCACCTGTTCGTGTTGTAACAAATATACAATACTCCTTTGAAATCCATTACGATTCTTTAATCATTGCAATTTTTAATTTCGGTATCAGACTTTATATTAACTCTTGTGTAATATTTTGAAATGCCTCTATGACTATTGGGCATGCGAGTGAACGGTAACGCAATTTAAGTTAGTTGTATTTTACGTTTTTAAACAATGGTTATAAAAATAAAAAGCTAACAGTTGTTTAAAGTTGTGTAAAAGTGATATAAGTGATACTGTACTGTGTATCCACCACAAGAAGGCAAGCAGGGCATGAAGAAGGTTAGGAGCTTCAACTTTTTATCTGCTCTGGTAGTGGATCTGTTTACTAGGAAATAAGTGCCTGAGAGTACATATGAGTTACCAATGCTGCCAGATCTAATGCTCGTTTCAGTAACTGCAGTGATAGGTATTATGTATGGGTGAGTTATGGGATAACACTGTTTTACATCAACCTAGCATCCTTATCATATCCGGACGGCGAGCATAAACATCATGCGGACAGTAAACGTGATTACGTTACACATTCCTCTGCCTTGCCTTCTTGTGTTGGGTGAACAGTCCTTAATTCAGAATGTTATAATTCATACTTAGCGTGCACTTTTCTCTTGCGTTGTTTGCATAGTGTTCTTTTTTCGGTATTTTTGTTCATTCAGTTTATTTTTTGTTCTTTATGGCGTGTCCAAAGAGCTTTAGTTAACAATTTCTTAGGGTGCATTAAGTAATACTTTTTAAATGTCTCCAAAACAATGCAATGCTATTGGGCAACCCAAATGTAAAAGTTGTAGTAATAAATTGTCGAATCACGGACAACGCTGGTTATTTCAGAGTAAACATATATATTTAAAACATAAATGTTACAGCAGTTCTGAGATATAAAGGATGCACTTGAACCTATGCTATAGAACGTAGTGCACTTACCGCTCATGGTGTTTTAAAGTTATTACACGAGTTCGGGGATGGTTTGCTAATGGATCCATTCGTCTAGAGCACTCTCCCAGGGGAGTTAACTATTCAGCAATAAATGGTCATACGCTTCACCAGCGGCGTCTCCATTTGCGAAGAAACGGCAATAATAAAGTAATCTTCTATAGGTTCCTTACTCCACAGGTCATAGACAACGGTAAAGTGGTACTCAGCGTCCAGATATGGCAAACTCAACAACTGACCCACGTGGCATTCAAACTCGGGACCTATGAAATGTGAGGCAGGAACATTTTGCGCATGCATTTGTTATCAATCACTTGTATTCACTTTCGGACAAATATTTTGAAGAATATAGTTTAATGATTTTAATCCATGAGGTTTTCTTTTAAATATGTAGTAAGTAGAATCTCATATCGCGATGTTTTTGGGAATGTCCAACTCTCTTCATCCTAATTGTATGTTACATAATTTTACTCAATGGAAAATGTAGAAATATAGCAGTTATTTTAGATTGAAATTAATTGTTCTTTCACACTTAAAGTACTTACAATATAGTAAGTCGCCATTAAGGTAGTTGTCTCATGTGTTTATGAGAACTCCTAAGTGGTTTACCGGGAAAAAACGAGTCGGTTGGAGAGTTTAGTGTCATAGTGTCATAGTGTCATAGTCTACGTTGGCCATAGTAGCACAATGGTAGTGCGGCTGGACGGAAACCAGAAGATCCGTGGTTCAAATCCCGGCTATGGCATTGAATGTTTCAGTCTGACTCTACGTTTCCACAGTTTCCGCAGTTCATGTTTTGTTAGGAATAGTCAAAGATATTAGTGTTTGTAATAAAATAAAAGAGTATTGTAAAGTAGGTAATGGTGTAGCCACGAGAACGTAACAAGATAAGTTGTTAAATGATTTAAAAGTTTTTGTTCTTCTGCTTATGAACGTTGCAGGAGTGAGGCGTATATTTGTCTATCCGAGTGAGTGCAGAAACAATTTTGTGTGTGCATCAAAGATCCATAAGTAGCGTGTGTGCAAGAAAAAAATAGTTGATTGTGGCATCTACCGCTGGTTGTAAAAAGACTACATTAATAATACTTGTAATTGTATCAAAGAATTTAAAATTGTTTATGAGGAATTATATTTCCATCTTTGAACAAAAAAAGTATTATTCATTCTAAAAAAGTTATAATACTAACTTTCTCAGCCCCGTTACCACGATCCTGGAAAAGAAAAAGATCTCATCGCTCAACAATTACAGATGCGCCTAATTATCCAGAGTTGCAGGAGAAACTTCTAGATTTCTTCAAGATAGTCACCAAAGGTGAGAAATTAATCTGCATCCATCTTCATCCCAAATAATCCTGCTTCAAGATGGTGCCACAACATGGTGCATTATCATAGCATCTTCAAACATCGCATCATTGCAACAAAATTCCGCTGCAAGTTGGCTTCCCAAACTGGGGCTTCAAGATAATCCACTCGGAGATCGTCTCATCGTAATCCTTCTAAAAAGAATTGCTTCAAGTTGGCGCCCAGCGTGGGGCATTAAGATAATCCACTTGGAGATCATCTCATCTTAATCCTTCTAAAAAGAATCGCTTCAATTTGGCGCCCAGCATGGGGCTTCAAGATAATCCACTCGGAGATCATATCATCATAATCCTTCTAAAAAGAATCGCTTCAAGATGGCGTCCAGCGTGGGGCATTAAGATAATCCACTCGGAGATCATATCATCATAATCCTTCTAAAAAGAATCGCTTCAATTTGGCGCCCAGCATGGGGCTTCAAGATAATCCACTGGGAGATCATATCATCATAATCCTTCTAAAAAAATCGCTTCAAGATGGCGCCCAGCGTGGGTCTTCAAGAAAATCCTCTAGGATTTCGTCTCATCATAATCCTTCTAAAAGAATCACTTCAAGATGGCGCCCAGCGTGGGGCATTAAGATAATCCACTCGGAGATCATCTCATCTTAATCCTTCTAAAAAGAATCGCTTCAATTTGGCGCCCAGCATGGGGCTTCAGGATAATCCACTCGGAGATCATATCATCATAATCCTTCTAAAAAGAATCGCTTCAAGATGGCGCCCAGCGTGGGTCTTCAAGAAAATCCTCTAGGAGATCGTCTCATCATAATCCTTCTAAAAGAATCACTTCAAGTTGGCGCCTAGCGTGGGGCATAAAGATAATCCACTTGGAGATCATCTCATCATAATCCTTCTAAAAGAATCACTTCAAGTTGGCGCCCAGCATGGGGCTTCAAGATAATCCACTTGGAGATCATCTCATCATAATCCTTCTAAAAGAATCACTTCAAGTTGGCGCCCAGCATGGGGCATAAAGATAATCCACTTGGAGATCATCTCATCATAATCCTTCTAAAAGAATCACTTCAAGTTGGCGCCCAGCATGGGGCTTCAAGATAATCCACTTGGAGATCATCTCATCATAATCCTTCTAAAAGAATCGCTTCAAGATGGCGCCCAGCGCAGGGCTTCAAGATAATCCATTCGGAGATCGTCTCATCATAATGCTTCTAAAAAGAATCGCTTCAAGTTGGCGCCCAGCGTAGGCCTTCAAGATAATCCACTTGGAGATCATCTCATCATAATCCTAAAAAGAATCGCTTCAAGATGGCGCCCAACGTGGGGCATCATCATAGCATCTTCAAACATCGCATCATCTCAACAAAATTCGGCTGCAAGATGGCTTCCCAACGTGGGGCTTCAAGATAATCCCCTCGGAGATCATCTCATCATAATCCTTCTAAAAGGAATCGCTTCAGAAGACAAACAAAAAGTTGTGGAATAATTTAGAGCCAGTTAAAAAGGCAATTTAGGGCAAGTATTTTTCGTAGCACTGCCTATTTTCGTGATATTTGCTGTTTTGAGATTTCCAGTATTATAAATAATGAGCTCTAAGGTGACTGTTTCTCTGGATTTCATGTAAGGTATACAAGAAAATACAGGTATATAAAGCAGCCTCCTCTTTCGTGGAGCTCTACAAAATGTATTCTAAATTAATTTCTGCCAATAAGATATACTGTTGTAATTGTTTCGTTTACCATTTATCTTCTTAGGGCTTTGGCTGATGTGTTGCTATAGCTCGCACAGTCATTCTTGAACACTTAAACATTTAAACGAAACCTTGGATGCGAGTCACTTATAATACTGGGCTCCATTAACAGCTATATCTTATTGTTATGAACTCATCCAATCAAATATCAGTGAAATATTTATTTCACAAGTCTGTAAACAGGCAGTTCCTACAGTCACGACAGATAAATACCAAAGTTACATTAACATTGAGTTGCACGCAATACGCAGAATGAAAGTGTAATTTAGTCTTGAATGCAGTTCATGCTTTGTAAAATAATGAAATGACTAACATTTATCTGTAATCAAATAGCACTTTAATGGCAGAGGAATCAACACGAACTAGCATGTCACAACAGCAACCTGTCGTGCATTCAAGGTACATACTGTGTTTGCTGACCGCATTTCATTGAATTTTCAATCACGTTCACTGTGTGATAAATTAGAGTTAGCTGAAAATGGAGATATTAATTTAACTCAAAGAATAAAGTGAAGAGCTTGGTGCATATGTGTAACTCTGAACTTTACAGAAAGAAACTGTGCAAAGCTCTTCTAATGGCCGTGTTTAGTGCTTGAGGACAAATCTCCTCTGGGTTGTTCCTGTATAACTATCATATTGCATGCCTTTGCAAATGTTTTAGGTTACGCCCCTGTTAATCTCATTTTAATTGCACTTGTCAACAGTGGTTTTGCTACAAAGTACATATACAACTTAATTCTATATTGTAATGTGACATAAATGTGAAGTCAGAATGAGTTCATCACGTCCTGCAAGTTATACAGGAATTGAATGTACTGCATAACTTTTAAGTGCTTTCTGTTTGAAAGGAGTGTGATAAAAGTTAGTGCAGTGAGCTTTTTTGTTCTTAACTTTAATTTGAAGTACTTTTAGATGTAATATATAACATTAGTGTATTTTACATTGTATATATAAACCCTCCAGTCATATAAATTTACTGACTGTTCCTGGTAATTTATCTCAAGTCTTTGAATCTTCTCAAGGGAATGGACAAAAATGCTAATGGTTTCATGTATCTACGTAAAGTGTTTGCTGAATTAGGTGACGCAAAATTGAAAGAGGGGATTTTTATTGGGCCACAAATTAGGAAGCTAATGTATGATAAGAACTTCGAAGAAAAATTAAGTCAGAACTTGCTGCCTGGCGTTTTCAAGGATGTCGTTGGACGTTTCCTAGGGAATAGAAGAGCAGAAAACAGTGACATATTAGTGGGAACTCTTTTAGAGAACTATAAAAATTTTGGATGCGGAATATCACTTAAAATGCACTTTCTTCATTCTCATTTAGATTTCTTTCCTACCAATTTGGGAGAGCTAGTGACGAACACGGATATAGTTTCCATCAGGACATTTTGGTATGGAAAGCTCCTATAAAGGTAGATGGAACCCTTCAGTGTTGACTACTGTTGTCTTTTGAAGCGTGAAGGATATACATCTCACAGCAGGAAGTGCTCATAAGAAAGACTCAACCCTCCACCACCATCATCATCAACCAAATGAATGTTGCAATATTTCTTGTAAAAATGTACATTATGATCAGTACACACTGTAGTAAGATAGTTTCATGGCATTAAGTATGTTACATATTGTATAAATTCAATGTAGACCACCCTAGTCTCTGTTTTTTAGATATAGGTATTTAAAAACCTCCGTACCAAAAATTTGGAGGGTGGTAGCGAAAATCTAACTGCATTTTCACAACCAGCAAGTCCAAATTAGTTAGGTCCACAATGTTTCATCTGTGTACCTGATAAAAATCTTTTATGACCAGTGTTATCATGTACCTGACCTATCCTTGTCTTTTGTGGAATCACTATAAGCGTCATTGCTCTCTTCTCCGATTTCTATCTCGTAGATTTTAGTTATAATTCTTTCAGTTTTTTCTTACGTTGAATCATCTTTCGTCGATTTCTCTTACTGTTGTCGGGACGTTATGGTTTTTTCTAAGCGTCCCATAAACCACGGGATTTATGATATGTTATTACAAGAAATTGACAGCATAAAATTTCTGGGCCTTCAAGTGGACAGATGTTTAGATTGGAAAGCTTACATAAATTATATCTTACCTAAACTAAGCTGTGCCTGTTATGCTATCCGAGAGCTGGTTAATGTGAGTTCTTTGACACACTTAAATTAGTATATTATGCATACTTTAACTCTATTATGGAATATGGAATATTATTTTGGGGCAACTCAGTAAAAAGTAGAAAAAAATATTTCTTATTCAAATGAAGGTTATAAGAATCATTACTAACACCCACAACAGATGCTACTGTAAAGATCTATTTAGAAGATTGAAGATATTAACGCTTCCTTGCATGTATATATTCTAGATCCTAAAATTCTTTGTATGCAATCGTGCCTTATTTGCAACAAATAATGTAATTCACAGAATACACACTAGACAAAAGTATAATATCCATTATCCCAGTGCTAAACTTTCTTGCATCCAGAAAGGTGAATATTATGAAACTATTAAAATATTTGGCGCACTTCCTAATGTTCTTAAAGAAAAAATTGATAATTTCGGTGCTTTTAAAAATGCTGTTAGAGAGTGCCTTTGCTCAAAATCTTTTTATTCTGTACAAGATTATCTGAATGACAAATTATCCTGATAATGCTTCTGTAGCTCTGTAAGTAGTATCTAACTGTTCCAATGACAAATCATTACCAATAAATATTTGATGCATGTTGAAAGTTTATTTTTAAAGTATATGTATTTAAGAAATAACAAGAATGGTATCCATTGCAGAAAGGTTGAGACGTACTGGCATAAGCCAAGTGAAAGCTTTAATTAAAAAGTGTTTGATTTTGTATCACATATAATTATCCCTGCTTTGTTTTTCATAATGTTGTTCATATTGCCTGTATACTATAATATGGACATATATATGCTATTAAACTTTATACCTCTGGACATGTTCAATGTTCACAGCCTTTTCTGGCTACAAGTGAACCTACTGAATGCAAATCAATCTAATCTAATCTAACCTCTTCCTATTGGGTTTGGTTCAAAAGTTTGCTCAAAGATTTTTGCAAGAAGCCAGTGGATGCCGCAATTCTTTCCCATCATATGCCTTTTGCAGTTCCTATTTTATGGTGGGAACCTCGAGGTCATATAACACATGGCTGCTTCTTCTTAATAGATATATTACGAGGGCTGTTCAATAAAGAATGGTCACAATTTGTTTTTGACAACGTACCTTTACTCATCCTCATAATTCTGATGGTCCTTCTCAAAATAGTCTCCCCTGAAAGCGATGCACTTGTCTCAAAGTTTCTGCCATTCTTCAAAGACATGATGGAAACCATTTTTGAGAGATCCTTCAAAATCGCCTCAGCAGCCTTCACCATTGCTTCTGATGATGGATAATGCCTCCCACGAAGGCGTTTCTTCAAGTTAGGGAATAGAACAATGTCACATGGGGCTAAATCCAGACTTTAGGGAGGGTGAGGGATGCACTTCACGTTGATTTTTGCAAGATATTAAGCAACAACGTTGGCAAAATGCGACCGCGCATTATCGTGGTGCAGCATCCAGCCTGCTTCATGGAAATGTGTTCTTTTGCGTCTGATATGGACTTGCAATGTTTTCAGGACATCCCTGTAGTATTGTCCAGTTACTGATACTGTGCAGGTACAACATGCTCATAAACCATTTCATGAATATGAAAAAATGAAATGACCATAGGTTTCCCAGCTGAAGCAAACACTTTTACTTTTTGGGGGGTTGGTGATGAAGGAGATTTCCACACTGAGCTTTGTTGTTAGCTCTCAGGATCAAAATGATGTAGCCAAGTTTCATCAGCAGTGATTACGTTTGAAATAAACTCCGGATCTTCCTCTAACATCAACTCTAACTGCATGTTACCTACATTGCAGCGGTAGGTGTTACTGAACATGTCTGAACTTACCTGGTACTCATAAGCGGGAACCAAGGGTACCAACAGTGAAACTAGTACGGCGTGTTTGTTTCACATTAAGCTAACAGAATATAATAAGATTGAATTTTAGTGCGAAAAATTATGGCCGTAAAAAATTATGATCATTCTTTGTTGAACGGCCCTCGTAGATTAAGTTCATAGTCAAATTATATTGTTAAAAATCTTTCTTGGAAATCAGCCAGTGCCTAGGAGATGACACTTTCTCACAGCAACTCCACCGGACGACAAGTTATGTAACAGCAAAACAGAGTTACTTGCTTCAAGATTGAAAGGCATGTATGTTCTTCAGGATGACGCCAATATAAATAATTTGCGTCAAAGCCAAAAGGAAGTTGAGTATTTATTTTCTAAACAGCTAGCTTTATATAATTATGTTGATTCTTTGATTCATTCTTAGGTGTAGAGCATTAATCTGCAAGTTGGCATTTGTTCATTGACGCCTTGGAAACAAGCTTGAATGGGATCTTGCTATGCAACGGAAACAAGTTTTCATCCATTCCTATTGCCCACGCAATGGTATGAAACAAAAGCTACATGAACATGCATCTTTTGCTATAGTATCGGCGTGATGACATTTATGGCAAATATATGCAGATTTTAAACTGATGACTATCTTACTTGATTTACAACTGACTCTACAAAATGTTGCTGTTTCATGTGCGATAACAGAGATAGAAGCAATTATCATATTAAAAAAGGAAAGCTAGCCAAAAAGAGTCATTCAATCCAGGACAGGTAAATATTCAACAAGCTTTCTCCATTACAAATGAAACTGGGTTTGATTAAAAATGTTATGAAAGCGATGGATCGTGACGGGAGTGCACTCTCTTCCTGAAAACTAAGTTCCCAAAGATCAGTGAAGCGAAACTAGAAAAGGGATTTTTTTTTTTTGTTTTGTTAAAGATTCGCGTTTTCACATAGGCCTTTCACATATCCAATTTCCGTTTGTGAGCGTTTACACCTTACCATTTCACTAACTTATCCTACTCCCACTTCTCCCTTAAATTTAAATTTCATTTTTCCCATCTTTATTCACATTCTTTATTTTTGTCATTAACTTCACTCTGATTACTCAAATTTCATTATATCTCTACACGTCCCTAATGTTATCGATCTCCATTTCATATAACCTCAGTTTCAGTGCACATGCATTTCCTCAGCTTCTTCAGTTACAGAATATCCCATTGGTTTCTTGATCTTGTTACTCTTCTCAAAATATTCAGGTCTTTCTTTGTCTTTCATCATCAGTTTTTTCCTTAATTACCCAATTTACTTTTCCCTGACTATAATTTACTACCTGATGTTACACTACTATCTCTAACTCATTCTCCTACTAATTCCTTTTTAATTATTTTGTCACTAGTGGAAAATAATTGTTGTTTCACACTAGCCGTGTGTAGTCCAAAGTATAGAAAGGTAGAGTCAGACTGAAAAATTCAGTGCCATAGTCGGGATTTGAGCCACGGTCGGCTGGTGAGAATGGACAATTAATTTCCATTAATTAACTTAGTAGTGGTCTTTAACTATAAAGCCCGGGCCTTAAAGTACTTGCAGCACAGTAAGTCACCATTTAGGTACAGATGTACTTTTTAGACGTGGCGCATGACCTTGCTCGGATGTGCGCTAGTGACGTCATGCGAATCAATGGTAGGGGTAAGATCTCTCTGCTTTCACCAGTAGATTACTGATAAAGCTACTGGGTTGGATGACACATGACTAACCTGACACCCCTTTTTCTTAAAAATAAACAAGTGGACTCGACCATAAGCTACTACGCAATGTTACGTCATACGCCACGTCTAAAAATACATCTGTATGTAGTTTTTTCATGTATTTATGAAAACTCCTAGTGATTTACCGGGAAAAACAGAGTAAGTTGGATAATTTAATGCCGTTCTGGCATGTTGGCCATGGTAGCTCAATGGTTAAGAGCAGCCGGACGGAAGACCGGAAGATCTGTGTTTCAAGTCCGTAGCTATGGCATTGAATTTTTCAGTTTAACTTTACCTTTCTGTATTTGTTCACTAATTTCTTAACATATTAAGCCTTCCTTTGGCGCTTTTTATTGCTTTACTTTCCCTCTTTCCTTCCAATCACCACTTTCCATTGTTAATTTATTCTACACTTTCATTAACGTTCATTATCCCTTTGCACTTTCACATCTTCTTACCCCACTTGGTTTGCCTTGTCACACGGATATTGTTTCCGTGCCCGCCTCGGTAGCGTGGTGGTAGTATGTCTGCCTCACGTCCAAGATGTCCCGAGTTCGAATCTCGGCCAGGGTGAGTTACATAGATAAGGTTTTTTCCGGGGTTTTCCCTTATCCTAAAAGACGAATGTCAGGTAACTGTAAGCTCCATGGATCCCGGGTTCATTTGAGCATCATTTCACCCATTCCATTCATCGTCCGATATGACAACGTTGGAGGACGTAAATTACAAAAAAAAAAAAAAGTTGTTTCCGATTCTTTGAACCCTTTGGTTCCCTATATAACCTAATTTCCCTCTCCAGTCCGCTACCATGCTTTCTCATCCCTCCATGTCATAGCTATCCTATTTTGCTCATTTATTCTCCTTCACACCCATCCAGCGTATGTCTGCTCCGTTGTTTTGTCTACCCATTCGAACTGGTCAAAGACTACAACTTCACTTCTGCATATGCTTCCAGTAGTTTGGGAATCGCTCCAGTAATTTTACTAGTTAACATGACTTTCGCGCCATCCTCTCGCGATGCTGCTGCTGTTGTATTTGTTGTTGTCATCTCTTCTGTTATCCTCAAACGCCTGTCAGCATTTCTCTCCTCCCCCACCTGTTCTGTCTCCTACTACTTCACGATCTTCTTCAAATATAATTCCTGCATTGCCTTCCCCATCTTTTCTTCCTTCCTTTCTCCTATTGCCGTATTTTGTCCTTTATATTGATTCTGTGTTCGCTGATCCATCAAGTCTTGCGACAGTGTAATGTCCAAAACTTCTACATTGGTCAGGAAGATTAAGTTTCCTTGATTCAATGCGTCTAACGTATCCTGTCAGCTTGCCATGTAAAATTTTGTGTATATGTCAATTTCTCTGGTCTATGTGCGACGTTTCAGCGTTCTCTTAGTCCTTTTAATCATTCTCTTTGCTCGTAGGTTAAGGATATGTTAATGTAAATGTCAGGGCCTTTTAGATTCTTTGGTTGCTTTATCGCCTCAAAATCTAGCTACGTACGTGACTCTCGCTAATATTTTTCTTCTGCCATTTCTCTTTCAAGAACTCAAAGCGTCAAATATCTCATATTTTCTCACCTCCATTCCTGGTCTTTCTTCTAAAAGTTCCTATACTACAAGTTTCGCGTTCCCTTCCTGCATTCTCTTCAATTCCCAAAATCACCAGCTTGTATGTACTCTTCTTGTTATGGTTCGGACTTCTGTCGTAATTTCTCGTAATTTGTCGCTAACTTTGTCTTCCTTATTATATTTGTCTAACCCCATGCTTTATTCCAGCATATTTTATAGTGCCTTTAATTCTCTTATACCCGATTTCACCAACAGATGTTAAAATCGACGTTAACAAATGTAACGTAACAATTGTCACAGCGCTAACAAAACTGTTAAATTTCGTGTACTTCACCCACCTGTTTTCTGAAAATGTTAACAAACCCGTGTTAACGCCAAGAAACTTGTAAATACTACAGCTATAGAAGGCTATGGATAAGTCGTATTATTTTCTGAACGTATTGCGATGTGCTTTTGTTTTCATTTTCGTCTGCACAATCTGATAAATGGTGGATGAACAAAATCATAAATAAAGCCGTGAGACAAATTTCTCATCGATGGAGAAAGAATTGTTAATTGAATTGGTGACAAAGTGTACGGATATCTTGGAAAATAAGTGTGCGGATGCGGTGAATGTAAAAGAGAAAGATGTCACGGGGAAAATATTGGAAACGAATTTAATTCAAATGTATCTGCCCCTACTAGAAGCACCAAACAAATTGTCAGTATTACGTAAATTTAAAACGATATGCGAAGAAAGACAAGTGACTTGAACGTTTCAAGACGGGAGGTGGACAGTGTATTATTCACATAATTCAGTGAATTATAAAATTGCAAAGTTATTAATACTTGAAGCAAAGGCGAGATCGGAATATTCCTTTCGATGCATGTTCTAACTCAGTATTACGTAAATTTGAAACGAGGAGCGAAGAAGGACAAGTGACGAGTGACTTGAACGTTTCAAGACGGGAGGTGGACAATATATTATCCACATAATTCAGTGAATTAAAGAATAGCAAAGTTATTAATACTTGAAGCTAAGGCGAGATCGGCATATTCCTTTCGATGCATGTTCTAACTCAGTATTACGTAAATTTAAAACGAGGAGCGAAGGACAAGTGACTTGAATGTTTCAAGAGGGGAGTTGGACAATGTATTATCCACATAATTCAGTGAATTATAAAATAGTAAAGTTATTAATACTTGAAGCAAAGGCGAGATCGCCATATTCCTTTCGATGCATGTTCTAACCTCTCTTGTACTTCCGCAGTAACCTTCATAGCAATATGTTTCGACAGTCCATACTTCCGTAAAAAATTTTCTCTTGATAGTTCCTCAAAATCATTTCTCCTCATAGGCCGTACTCTATTGCGAATGCCATTTAGACGGTCTTAAGTATATCCAATCGACATCAACAGCTGAGTTCATGCTCGCCATCTTGACTATTTACAATTATTAAGGACTTAACATCATAAGTTTGACTTGTTAGTTTAACATGATATTTACGCTAACACTTGTTTGTGAAATTGCATGTCATAACATCAGTTGGTGAAATCGGACATTAGAGCTTTATCGGCTCTGTCAGTAGTGGCATATTCTTTGTTACTTTTTTGTTTTCCATTGCGGAAGCAACTTCAGCACAAGTGCTCTCGCTACGGGTATTCCATTAATACTTCCAGCATTTCAGTAGGAACTTTTCCATAGAACTTCCTTTAACATTAAGAAACATAAATTATGTAATCAGATTTTTTATCGAAGATGGAGTCTCGCACCAAATATCTATCCTTTCTTCTCTCTTTAGTCTTGTATGTACTTTGCTTCCAATTGATATTGTGACGTTGTGGATTAGTAGAATTAAAAGGCCGAGTTGCAGAAATTAAAAATCTCTATTATTTTCGTAGAAATACTCTTATAGATTACAGCAGCATTACGTTACATACACCATCAGTCTACCAAGGTCGATCACAATAACAAATAGTGACAGCAGATTACATCCTTAGCTCTCGTTACAACAACACAGCTGAATGTCTCTCATTTCACAAAACTGTTTCACAACTCACTCTGCTTTACAACTCTCGCTTTACGAGCCGTCACATCCTTAAATACCTAATTCGTAATTCGAGACTCTTCCAGAAGAATAAAGAAACCGAATAATCAAGATATTGCCAGAAATTTCCATTTATCTCAGTTTGTTTGTTTCGGTAAGTCTTTTATCTCAAGCGATATGTCTATCTGCTTATGCGAGCTCGTTATCTACGTGAAACCTATCCGTCTGTTTTCTATTTGCGCCGAAAGTTCAATGCCCGTTACCGCAACAATATGCAGCGTCAAGGCTTCCTCAGTATATAATGCCAGACTGCGCTTTTGAACCTCGTATCTTCTTTAATACTTCTTCACGAGCCCAAATAAGATGCTTCTTTTTATATTAAAATATCTTTTGTAAATTTCTGACTGTTGACAACAGCTTATGTTCAATGTACACTACGTTCTTGGCATCCAAAGCTGTCTTCATGCTTCATACTTCTTATCGATTTCACAGATGCATCTTACTTGCATTGTCCTTTTTGTATTCTTCTTGTGCTCCTTACAGCTGTAGTCATTAATCTCTTTGCAGTAATTTTCAAAGGATACTTTTTTTTTTCTTTTATTGCCATCGTCATACTGTGTGAAATTTTGCATGCACATTCTTTCTATTACTGCCGCTCCTGCACCCCATTCTGAAACAACTTGTTCAGCAAGTTCTCAAGGTGAGAAACTTTTTCAAGATTATAGGTGATTTGCGTAACATATATTTTATTTAAGCAGTTAAATAAACGTAGGTTTTTTATAGTTTAGTTTATATAATGCTTTCTAATACATTGTTATAGATTTTGGATGCATTAACTTTAGAAGATAGTTTTATCAGTGAAAGAAACATCTCTCTTACATGGTAGTCTCTAAGATGCACACAAAAACATTCTCGTTCCTGAAATAACCTTATTCTTATCAGAATCATTTTACTTGATATTTTTTTAATAATTCAAATGTATGTTTTCATAAATAGTCTGAAATATAGCGTTGAATATATTTGGAAGAAATTAATTATTCGTTAAGGGAGCTCCTTAGTTGATTAGATGTCCTCGAAAGATAAAAACAGGGTGCAGAAAATAAACTTCCAGAACCTCTTACGTGTTTAACTTGAGCAGTGTGCTCTGTAGTTTCTAACAATAAGTTGGTTTAAAAAAGGAATACAAAAAAGTATACAGAGAATTCTAGATGGCTTTAGGAAGTTTTCCTTTCTCTAGTTTATGCAGTGACAGCTGAAAGAAAAGACATTTTGCAAAGTTCATGGTCACCGAGTTGTAATTTTGGTATGGTGCTGAGTTAAATGCAATCTTGTGGTCCTGACATTCTATATTTATTCATGAGCTATCAGTGAAAATAATAACTGAAGTTTGAGCCTTCTATGTGGAGCATAGTCGAACATTGGTCCTGGCTATGTGTGTAAGGTGTGGTAAATATCTTTTTCTTTGTCACTTTTAATGTAAAGTAAAAGAAAAGAAATAAAGGAGCACGCAGAGAGAATGTTGGAAACAATAGACATCAAAAGGTAGAATTAGTGTGTGTATGTGTGTGCGCGTGCGCGCGTGTCTTGGCGCATGCTAATCTTGAGAACCACTGGAGAGAGCCTTTTGCTGAGGGACCCTAGGGAAAGAAAACAATTTGTTTGACAGATAACGTCAGACACTGCTCAATCGATTTTGATCGTACCATCCCCGTGAAATGGCTATTTCTTCCCCCAGGTGTTGGTCCATGGCACTTTTTTTGGAACATATGAGCTTTGATGTGATCGGTTATTTTGGTCCCTTATTGTATCGATTTGATTGTATTCTACCGAAGCCTTTGCGTGCAGAGTGTGATTATGAATTTAAATATACGCAATTTTGTTAAGAAATAGTGTGACCGAATGCATTTTCCCTCATTTAAAGATATTTGCATAAGAAGGTGCCAGACTAAATTATATTTGCAGCGTTTTTTAATCAACGAGAGGTTTTGTAAAAAGGGAGAGCCTTAACTTAAAGTATTTGAGATTTAATTCCGACACCTGGAGCTATTTGAATGAGCCTATTATCTCTGAAGTGTTCATATCTTCTAGGTGATGTCCAGCCATAGGCTATGGCGTTTATAAAAATGGTGTATGTTATTTGCCAGTTCCGCAACATTTTCTTTGAATGTGTGTATTAAAATATCTTTTAACTTTTTATTACGAATAAGCTCAGATTTTCCTCTGTTTTAACAATGGAGGCACTCATTTTTTCCTGATTTCTATGCAGGCTTTGCCAAAGATTTTTTTGGACTTCGCCCTAACTTTTCTGAAATGTCATGGAGCATTCCCTCAGCACAAATACGGCGATTTGCATTCGTTTCTTGTCAAAAATAAATCCGGTTCCCCTAAATCCATTGGTATGAACAACAGGAAATTCGTCTCTAAACCGCGGTATTACTTGTATTCGATATTTTATCACATAGGATGGCTCAGGTGGTTGCTTTTTTCCCATCTTTTAACTGTTATTCTTTTCTTTTGTTTTTTTGCACCTCTTATTCACTTTTTTCACATGCACTTTTTTCCGATCAGGATCACAAAGGGGAAAGGTAGAGAGGGAGGTCTGGTTTTACTTTCTTCATGTTTAGTTACATTTTGTTGTAACATTTTAGAAAGAAACGGCGTGCACACCCGCGCAAAAGTTAGCAAGTGAGATCCAGTTGATCATTTAACTCGGTCCACACCTCATGATATCTACGCATTTTGTATCGCTCTGCTCTGAGCCACTTTTTGAATGCAAATAAATTAGGATAATCTGCACTCAGGCAATAATGGTAGAAAGCCGTTATCAACCACATTTGAGTCCGTGCAGTGTTGCCTTTCTTAATATTCCAGGATAGAATTATTGACACTGTCGTATATTCCGCCCTGCTTCCAACCAGCAAGCAGATTTTTATATTTGGTCCATTTCCAGATCTCAGATACGTTTTTGCAGGTGGTAATTCTGTGTATCTGCATGTCCACTTTTCCACAACGTTTACACCATGGGACTGTTGCTAAATTACGTTTACATTTCTTTAATTCCGTGGGGATTTCACTAAATGTGTAGAAGGATTAACACCGAAATGGCTCAAATGTAAATGTGTAGTGTTTAACGCCCGCTTTTACTACATATGGCACCGCAGGCGATGACACTGATGATGCATGAGATGAAGATGGAGCACCGGTGGAATGAGATGGCGGGGGAAACCGGAGATCCCGGAGAAAACCCGCCCCGAAATGGCTCAGTCGCTTTTGTCAACGCTCCCTTAACTTCACTCACACACTTAACTTCTGAAACTGAATCTGTTTTTTTGAATGACAGTTTATTGAAACGGTATCAGAAATATGTTGCATGTAGCAAGCCCGCATTTTAGTAACTGGTAGCACAAATACATGTAATTGTGGGAACAACGATCAACTACGAGGATACAGCATCTTATTCCCTGAGAGATGTTGCAGATGTCTTGAAGCGGAAACTTAAGAAAAGACGATAGCAAATGCCTTAAATAAGTCACAATGCGGTCCAAAGAGCAGCTATTGCATATAAAGTAAAGTGTGATGAAATAATTAAAATAAAAGGCGCTTTACTGTATTCACGAAAGACTATTATGCTCTTTTGTTGCTGTTATGATTATTGTTATCATCATCATGATTTAAATAAACGCTTTCGATGTTAAGGTAAACCTGGGTGAGAATATGGCGAGATAAGAACCATATTTTTTATATTATTCTTGTTATTATTCATGAAATAAAGAGGCATGTCTACATTTCACAGTTGAAGACACAGCACCAGTGTATCATGCACATCAAGAAGTGTTCCACTATCATATGGTGGATGCACAGGTTACGCCTGGCATGTGACCCTTAGTTTCTTTTCTTGGCCAAAATAACGGAGTAAATTCTTGCAGACAAAGTTTCTAAATAGAAGAGGTTTATCTTGAAACCAAAACCTGGACACCGAGATTACATCGCCGCTCGCCTATTGCCCTTGGTTCGATCCCAGGGGGATCATATGTGGGATTTGTGATGGACAGAGTGACGTCTGGCCGGGTTTTCTCCAGTTTCTTTGCCAATCATTCTACCAAACGTTTTTCTTAATTTCATATCATATCCGTTCTAGTTATGTTACCAGGTTTTGGGCTGATCATCCATCCTGGCTACTCTCTCTCTCTCTCAAACACACACACACACACACACACACACACACACACACACACACACACACACACACACACACACACACACACACACACACACTTGCGGCAGTACTCTCTCCGCCTCACGGCTGCACGTACCTGGGCCGACGTCGGGACTCCTTCCTCGGTCTCCACGTCGTCGTTGGCTGCTTGCTTTACCCTTGGCTCTAGCTGCGGTCTCCATGGATTCTTTTTCTTTTGGGGGGGGGGGGGTTTCAGGATCTTAAGGTTTAGACAACAAACCAACGATAATCTCTGAACTGCTTTAATTTGTCCTTACACTTGTGGAACCCGGGCACCCTTAAATAACTCCACTTTCGGCAGACATTTTATAATACATTTTACTGGACGCGGCACGTCTTCGGACACACCAGACGGATCTATACAATACACTTGACTGCAATGAGTAATGAGCAAAGAATGAGGACTGAATGGGGATTGCTACCCTCTTATATACACAGCACGGCGTCATAAGGAAAAATTAAGAGGATCTTGACCTGTGTAACGGTACAGTAAAATAGCTAGCATTCCATTCTATTGTCTGACATCCGCTTTTCATAGACTGTCGCCCGGGAGTGCAGTGTTTCTCACTTATTTCTGCCCAGGTTCGTTACAATATTTTACATCAAAGTTTACAATTTTACTTTCACTAACATAGCTAGTTACAGTTCTCAAATTTATGTATAATTACTAAACATATTGCATAATTAAATGAATAATGGATCCGAGGATCAAAGTTCCTGTTTCACACTCTAGTCCAGAGTTGTCTGCTCCTCAAAACACACGTTTTGAAATAGTAACTGTTGTTTCTCTCTCTCTCTCTCTCTCTCTCTCTCTCTCTCTCTCTCTCTCTCTCTCTCTCTCTCTCTCTCTCTCTCTCTCTCTCTCTCTCTCTCTCTCTCTCTCTCTCTCTCTCTCTCTCTCTCTCGCTCTCCCTCTCATAGTCATACAAACTACAAACAGCATTGAATTTCAAAGTTATTACGTAGGGATCACGTTTCAAAATCTGGCTATCACTTTATCCCATTGCATTCTTCTTGCACCTGCAACAAAATATGTGCCCGCTTTTGGAGTGTATAGTCATGCTGCTCAAATGGTTACCATGGCTCTATCTTTGTTAATAGGAACCTCTTAGATAACGCCTCCCGGACGTGTGCTAAGCACCAATAAATGCATCACTTCAGTCAGATGTTCACTCCACTTGGAGTAATCAGTACGTTATCTGAGAGGTATCTATTACCAAAGATAAATCCATGGTTACCGTTCGAGCAGCGCGACTATAAATGGTAGCGTATCAAAACGGTCCCGAGTACGAAGGTTTTGTCCGGGATTTTAACTTATCCTGAAAGATGAATGTCAGGTAATGAACCTTTATGACCCAGGGCTCATTTGAGTATCAGTTCACCCATTTCATTCATCGAACGATGTGGCCTAAATTGCAGGACATTACATACATGCATGCATAGTTGAAGATCAGCAGTAGAACAAGCTTTTGTAAGAATATTTTCTAGAAGAGTGACAAGAGAAGGTCATGTGAATTCAACACATACATTTATGTGATTTTTATTTTTAGTAAAGTTGTTGCAGATATTCACAGGGTAACACAAAAGCAATCGCTGTTCTTCGTTTCCCTTCAATCCAAACGTAGAAAAACGTTTTCAGCTGTTTCTGTTTTCAATTTAGCAGATAGTATTTGAAGAATCGCTCAGTAACCCTATCCATAAAACTATAAATGTGTAACCTTAAAATGTGATAAAATTACAGACACAGTAGACGAGAAACAAGGATGATATTGGTTTCGATTTTTCATTTGCGTCTGTAACTGCGTATGGGTTAAAAAGTTTAATTTTTCCACAGCCGGCAAAATATTAACGTTAAATATGATAAATAAAATTTCCTAACGTGCCAGTTGTTTTATTTTTAATCTAGATTTTCATTCTAGCTAGTCGATAGAGTTGGTTATTATTTAATGCTAATTGCATCTGCGAGAAGGTAAGCGGGGAGAAGATGCATGTGTAAACAGCCAATAGCATTTGAGATATCACTTGTCATGCAGCAGAAGCTGCTACACTTTTTTTTTTCGAGTGGATGAAAAATGCTTTTTCGCACTAACCCTGGGATTGGAGTGTGGGACTCCACTGGGGGGATCGACTCGCCAGCCCTACCCACTAAAAAACCTCCACCGGTGAGAAGTAGGGAGTGAATTGTAGCAGTACCGCTATTGCACCTGCGGATTCAAGGTGAGGAGGTGAGGCCCAGACTAGAGCCTGGGCCAGTCGAGAGGTGGGCACCAGGACGCAAGTATGACCAGGGCCCTACTTGCGACCTTGGATATTCTGGTGTGGGAATAGGGTAAGGAATTCTTCTTGGTGTGCCTCCGAATGGGGCGACGTCTTAAGTTCTAATTATCTCCTAGTGTGGTCCTGAAACAGAAGGACGTTGTCATGAGTAACTATGTGTTCTAATTATTTGGTCTCAGGATAGAATGTCACTGACACCTGTGTCAATATTAGATATACAAGTTATTTGATACACAGCTGTATTGTAAATGTGTCATATGGCTTCCAGAAGGGCCTCGTCATTCATTGGTTTTTTGTTGGAATACTATATTCCGTGTGCATAGTTGATGTACAACTATTTCGGCAGAAGCTGCTATGTCAGTATGCTTATGTGTATGATTTAATTAGTTATATACATTTTCACTGGAACTTTTCTGTATGGAACAGGAACTTTAAGGGCCACTGTCAGTCGAAGTGTATGTGTATTTGTGTTAGCTAAGCCATGGCTGAGTTATATTTAGGGCGGCATTAGATTGTTTAGATATTCTTGAATATTGAGCTCTGGTTCCCCCAGGCCGAGTCTTCTGTCGAACAATGACAACGGTCCTTTGTGCTTGTCATATTGTGTATTTTAGGTTCCTAGATCGCGAATAAGGTGGTTCGGATTTTTTTAACTTTCTTTCGTACAAATTGTAGCTTAAAAGTTTTATGCAATTGAGTGTAGCGTTAGCTCCTCGTGTTTGCTTTCTTATATATTTGAGTTCATGGCCCAGTGGTGTTATTAGAAAATCGCTCATTTGCAGACTAATTTTCAGTGAAACAACTCCGCCAATTTTAGTTCTCCTGTGTGGGAGACAATGTAACGACTTGGCCTTATTTCGCTGTAGCAGGTATATTTGGGTAAAAGAGCGGATGAGATGAACTCTTGTTCGTGTTCAATTAAACAGAAAGGGCGGGCACTGTCACCTCCCACCCAGGTTTCCAAACTTGAGTGTTACACAGAGGTAACGGTGCATAATGAAGGGACTTGGCCGGTGTTCCAGTAGGTGTACCTACATCGGTGGTCCATATGTATTGAGTTACAGGCACTATAGTGTGACACAGGTTTTGCACTTTCGTCACATCTCCTGTTGCTATGGTTACACTTGAAAGGGGAAAGAACAGGCCCAACTGAGGGGGAGAAGGAATCTCCCCCTCACAATATTTCTTTGCAAAAATTCTGATAGACTGCATTCGCATTTCTACGAAGTATTCTTATAAAAACTTATTCTGTTAGGTACTTCTTGTTAGTGTGGTTAAACTTTCATTACATTTTTGTAGGTATATGGAGAATACAGCAAGTTGAGGTGATAGTCAAATATTTTCAAAGCTGATCTCTATCTGATGACTTTGAAATTATCTTCTCTAAGCATGAACCGCAAAGACTAAAGATAAACAGAAATATAAATAATAGGGATATGTAATGGAGAATATTTAAGGTATTTTAAAATTCCGAATAATAAAAAAGGATATTTCAGAAATGGTTAAAGACACAGCACTTGGAAAAGGCAAACTTCGAAATGAGACACGTCATTACAAGATTGGTAGTTCACGGATTCCATCACCTTATTTTCAAAAACACACACTTTCATGAACCAAATACATACCATGAACGCGAATGGCTATATGAAAAACTGTGATTAGTACCTTATCTAACTCTGTACCAAAAGAATAAGGGCAATTGTGAATAGGCAGACATATTAGTTCCTACATTATTCCCATTTTTTATAAATGACATAGGATGTTTAAGATTAAAAGGTAAATTAACTATGTTCGCTGATTTTTGTTTTTGTTTTGTTGTTGTAATTTACGTCCTGCGACCTTAAGTCATATCGGATGATGGTGGAAATGAGTACAATGATGCTCAAATGAGTCCGGGGTACATGGAGCTTAGAGTTACCCGACATTCGTCTATCAGTTTTTTTTTCCTCCCTTGTAATTTATGTCCTGCGACCTCAAGTCATATCGGATGATGGTGGAAATGAGTGCAATGATGCTAAAATGAGTCCGCGGTACATGGAGCTTAGAGTTACCCGACATTCGTCTATCAGGATAAGGGATAACTCCCGAGCTCGGGACCTCTTGAGCGTGAGGTAAACACGCTACCATCCACGCTACCGAGGCGGGCGGGCTGTTCGCGATGATGTATATTTGTTATATATAGATAACTCTGAGCACTGGCTGTTACTTGATATACATCATGACCTGCATCCTTTGAATAACTGGTTTAAGTTTAGGAACCTAACGTCAAATGTCTCTAATACAAAATATATGTTGTTGCATAAAAGAACATATGTACCAGTATTACATAATAACTGCACATGTTGATACCAGTCTTGGTCTACTGTACGTATGCCCCCAAATGGGACACTCACAGGAGGAAGGATGAGGCGAGAAGAGACAGAGGGCGCCCGTCCCAAGGAGCCACTACAGTGCACAGGGCAAGTTCCCTATATTTTACTTAGATGGAAACCTCCTCCGGTAGGCCAGAACAACGGACATTGCCCCGTACTGTGGTTCGGAGACCAGCAACCGACCTACCTGAGGAGGAAGTGGTTTACTCAGAGTAAATCATCCTGCCATGCAGCGCCGAGACTCCCGCTAACACTTCTACCCTGAGAGGTAGAGAGGTGAGAGATGATGTGAAATGATAATGGAGATGAAATGGAAGTACAGAAAGTTCGGGGGATGTAGTTAACCTACACAGCATTCGTCTGGCGACCACCGAAAAAAAAACCATGAGTTATGTTTATCAGCCACGGGAATCGGACCTGGATCTCCCGAATGCGGGCTACAGAAGAAACCGCCTGAGTCATCCCCCTCGTAAATACCAAGTTAAGTATTTAAATGAGTTTTCGTTAATGAGTCACGCTGCGCGCGCACACACGCGCACACTCGGACCTTTCTCAAAGCGTATATTTCGAGTGAAATCTTGGTGCGGAATTTTTGTTTGGAATTCAATTGGAATCAGTGTCATCGCCTGCGGTGCCGTATGTAGTAAAAGCGGGCGTTAAACACTACACACACACACACACACACGCACACGCACACGCACACGCACACGCACACGCACACACCACACACACACCACACACACATCGAACTTACACCTCCAGAAATAACGGGAAAAGCACTCAATGTTACCAACAACTTGTTACTACAAAAGTCAAGAAATATGTGCGAGAAATTCTATTAACAGTTCATGGATTGGAGAATACCAAAAGGTATAAATTCCTTCTCAGAACATGTATTCCTAGTGTATTTCGAAGAATTGTCTCAAAATATGAAATCATCGACCTTCTGGACTCGCTATTCTATTTTGACATCAACACTCAACATTAGGCACCAGATTGACTTATATAAATAATTAAAACTGAACAGCTTACTAAAACACAAATCAGAAGGATATAAAGGCAAAACATTTACACCTGATGAGTTGAAAACATTTATAAAAGAAGTACCTGTTGTTAAATACCTCACGATAAAAGTAAGTTCTTCTTTTTTTAATATTACTAATGTTTTGTTTTAATGTTTTTAGGTTAAACTGTGTCATACGTTAATAGCTTTTTATAGGGAAGTAATCAATATTTCTGCGCCTGCGTACTACGTACTACGTGTCCCTTTAAACAAAGCAATGACGACTCCAACATATCACTTAAACCAGAAATGAATACTTTGAAATGAAACCTTCAACTTGTATATATGATAGAGCATAAACAATCATAAACTCGACTATAATGGTATTTAAACATGTCGTATCATAATTATTAACCTTGCTTCGCTTCGCTCGGTTAGTAGTAATACACGAGTTTTAATTACTTACATAATAGTGTCGTTGCATAATATACTATTATCCGACACTTCATCCAATTATTAAAAAGGCGTACTACTTTTCAATTAAGCTATCATAAAATAGGAAAATTATTTGTAATTTTATTTTCTGGAATATACGGCTTAATTAGACCAAGGCCGGTTAGATGTGTGTCACAAAACTAATAGGAGAGAATTAATGTTGGCTAGTCCTTATAATTGTTGGGATAATTTCAGTAACAACTTACGGCAATTGATTCAGTGATTGAGTCATACTAATAAATAAAAATAATGTTTAATATATCTTTATTGAAAGAAGAGGAGGTATCTATACCAAAGTTTTGGTGGAAGCTAACAGTAATTTATAGGATTTTTTACCAAGCAAATCTAAATCTAAAACCACAATAAAAATTATATCTGAAATGTAGACCTAGTGATTGTATTTTATTTACACAATGGTTAAAGTGAAACTTTAACTATACTTAATATTAAAGTGTAACTTTAATAGGCTAATTTATATTACGAGGGATGTTCACTAAAAAATGCTCACAATTTTATTTTGACAATGTACCTTTACTCTGCCTCACAATTTTGATGGTCCTTCTCAAAATAGTCTCCCCTGAATGCGATGCACTTGTCCCAGAGTTTCTGCGAGTTTTCAAAGATATGCTGGAAACAGTTTTTTGAGAGATCCTTCAAAATCGCCTCCGCAGACTTCACCACTGTTCCTGATGATGGATAATGCCTCCCAGGAAGGCGTTTCTTTAAGTTAGGGAATAGAAAAGAGTCACAAGGGGCTAAATCCGGACTATATGGAGGGTGAGGGATGCACTTCACGTTGATTTTTGCAAGACATTCAGCAACAACATTGGCAATATGCAGCCGCGCATTATCGTGGTACAGCATCCAGCCTGCTTGCCTACAATGTGGTCTTTTGCGCCTGATATGGACTAGCAATGTTTTCAAGACATCCCAGTAGTATTGTCCAGTTATTGATGTGTGTGCAGGTACAACATGCTGATAAACAATTCCAAGAATATCAAAGAATGGGATGAAGCAACCACTTTTGCTTTTTGGGGGGTTGGTGATGAAGGAGATTTCCACACTGAGCTTTCCTGTTTTGCTCTCAGGATCAAAATGATGTAGCCAAGTTTCATCAGCAGTGATTACGTTTGAATGAAACTCCGGATCTTCTTCTAACGTCAACTTTAACTGCATGCAGACCTGCATGCCAATGTCCTTTAGTTCGGGAATCAGCAGTCTTGGAAGTCATCGCGCACAAACACGTATCATGTGTAATGTTTCTATCACCAACGTGTGGGTGGCACCCAATGAACTGTTCAGTATTTCAGAAAGTGATCTTAAGGTAATTCGTCGATCCTCTCCCACAATGGCAGCAGCAGTGTTGATGTTTTATTCCGTAAGAGCAGTAACTGAAGCACCGGGTCCACCTTCCTGTGAAATTGATTGTCTCCCATCTTTAACCATTTTAAACCACCTTCGAGCTGTGCTGTAGGGAAGAACAGACTCTCCATAGGCCTCCTGTAACATTTTATATGCCTCAACTGAAGATTTGTTAAGACGAAAGCAGAATTTCAAAGCCACATATTGTTCCTCGCGTGTTATCTCCATTGCAGTGGTAGGCGATACTGAACATGTCTAAACTTTCCTGGTTCTCACAGGCGGGAACCAGGAGTACCAACAATGAAACTACTACGGCGTGTTTGTTTCACATTAAGCTAACAGAATATAATAAGATTGAATTTTAGTACGTAAAGGTATGACCGTAAAAAATTATGGTCATTCTTTATTGAACAACCCTCGTGTTAAAGTACAACTTTACAACTAAGTGTTGGATAAACGACACAAATCTTCCTTTTGCAGCAAAGAAACAAATTATTGCTATCACCACTACTACTAAAAGATTTCTATATATATTCTATTGCATCTTTACAATTATTGTTGGTTCACAGCACAGAGACTCAATTTGATTGAATGCCTTTCCTAAGGCCAGAAATCAACGGAGGATTCCCAGGTGCATTTTGTGTTCAACTGAGTTTATTCCATACTAACGCACAGCCTGGCAAGTATGAATGCAAGTGCACCTGGGTGCAAATAAATGGCACCACCTAATTTGTCTTTACAGTCCAAGTCACTGATGTGTGTTAAAAGTGGCTTAATGAGCTACCACGCCCACAAATAAATGATCCTAAACGATTTACCTGGGCGTAAAATGTGTCCGCACTTTGCAAATAAGTGCAATGTATAGTCATCCGTCAATTTACTATAATTATTATGATTATTAGTAGTATTAACTTTTTGCAGTTGCAGCTTGTCTTGCACATTATTATTAATGTAAGCTTATCTGTTGATCTGAAGGTGCAGAATTAAGCAATTTCAAAACTTTCCCCAAGATAATTTTTGTACAACATTGAGTAATAGGAACAAGTGTTAATGAGACTGTTAACATGCAGAATATAAAAAGGCTATAGCGTTGAAGGATATGAGTTTAGGAGACATAATGATTATAATAAATCAGGGTTGAGTGGATTAAGAAATTATCTCCCCCAAGGGAACGATCATCAGATGAAGTAGCAACTCGGTCGCAGGCGCGCACCCCTCGACTACGCACAATTCAGACCCGCGTGAACCGTCTTACACATCAAAGTAAATAGAATGAACGACCTAGTACGACTGTTCTTTTTAATTTACAAATTACAATATTGAATATACCTAAAATTGCTTACCTTTTCCACAAAAAAGAGGCAAACGTCCTACGTACGCTCAGATTATAATTCATACGTTGCAAGTCTTCTTGGGAAAGGCTAGCTATTTCTTCCCGTCTGTTATTTTACAGTTTTTGTAATGTTCAGGAATTTAATTTATAATCATTGCCTTTAAAATTCTTCCACAAGTAAAAATACTGCAGGACGTGAAGTCTGGGAATCGAGCGGGTTCCCATGCTGATCATTTTCTTATGAAAAATATTAACAGATGAAGTGCAACTCTGTCTAGTTGACCAAACGGGATGACTCAGGAGGTTTCGTCTGTGGCCCTCATTTGGGAGGCCTGGGTTCGATTCCCGTGGCCGACCTACATGACACATGGGTCTTTTCGGGTGGTTTCCTGGGTCGCTAGGCGAATGCTGGGTAGGTTAATTATATCCCCCGAATTTCCTGTCCCTCCATTACATCTCCATTATCATTTCCTATCATCTCTCATCTGGTGGTCTCTTTCAGGGTAGAAGTGTCGGCGAAAGTCTCTGCGGTGCATGAGAGGATGATATGCTCTGAGGAAAACCACTTCCTCCTCCGGTACGCCGGATGCCGGTCTCCGTTCCTCTGCTGGGGCCATTTCGGGACCGCCAGCCAGGGACCTATGGGGCTCGTATCGCCTGCCTTGGGACCATTAGGGCTCGGCTGCTGGGCTCGTTGCCGTCCCACTGTAGGGGAGCGAGTTCGTTGTCCTGGCCTGTCGGGGGAAGTCTCTATCTAAGTAAACTGTACGGACCCTGCCCTCTGTACTATCGTGGCTCCTTGGGTCGGCCACCCTCTGTCTCCTTCGCCTAATCCTGCCCCATTTCGGGGCATAGGAACAATGGGCCCAGCATGCTAACCTATGTACCGAATACCCTCCGTAATGAAATACTAATCCTGTCTGGTTGAAATACGCCCTCTATTCCCTCTTCATTTTTCAAATGAGGGGAAAACTGTTGCACACGATATACTGATCTTAGGCTCATCTAATGACCTCACTTTATTCGTTTGCAATTCTCGGGAATGAATCGGGCAACAGCGGGGAGGGAAACAACGGACGACCGCTTGCCAATCTATCTGATGATACCACAGAACAGTGCTGCATCCTCGAGGAAGCATCATTTGATAGTTTATCACTTCCTTTAAAATGGCATTTTTCGTTAATTTTGAAGACTCTCTTTGAACATACAGTACAACACGACAGCTAGCCAACATATTCAGTCATAATGGATTGTGCAAATTAGAAATTCCATTCACAGCTTTATTTAAGTACATCGTGTGACGATCTCTAATATATCCATGGAAATATCAGCATCGTGCACAAGTTGATTCCCAGAAAAGAACTGTGCACATCACATTCGGGCGTTCGATATCGCTTTTTTGCTTTACAAATCTGTTATCTGAAGATGTCTCATGTGGATTTTGCAAATTTAAACATCGACAACTCAGAGCACTGGTATGGCTAACATTCCTCGATAACTGAAATGAGTCCAATATGACCAATTCAGATTTGTGTCAGAAGTAGCCATTTCCGGACTTAACCACAAAGGTCGTCCATTGGATTATGTCTAATTTAGTCTTCCCATGGTTTTGTTGATTTCTACCAGGTGCTGAAAGCAAGGGGTGGGGAGGGAAACTGGTTGAGAACTAGTTTGTAACCGCAAAACGGGATATCTTCTTTCCAGAATTGTATCTCTTTCTTGTCAAGGATCTCGTCAACGAGGTCGCTTTCTAGTAACTAGGGCGAACTTGAGCACCTCTGCCCCAAACGATGTTTTGGACTGTCCAGCCATGATTGTTGCTTATTTGAACTCCCTTTGTCGGCCCTCGTAGCCATGGTCGCTAGAGCGTATGTCTCTAGCGTTTCGCTGCGTAGAGGGTCGCGGGTTGGAGTCCCGCCTTGGGCATGGGTGTTTGTGTCTATAGTAAATACGTGTGAAACTAGAGAAAACAGATAAGAAAGTAATGGAAATTAATTGTTCTTTCACACTGGCCGTGTGTAGGCTAAATTGTGGAAACGTAGAGTCAGACTGAAAAATTCAATGCCATAGCCGGGATTTGAACCACGGATCTTCTGGTTTCCGTCCAGCCGCACTACCATTGTTCACTCTGACTCTACGTTTCCACAACTTAGCCTACACACGGCCAGTGTGAAAGAACAATTAATTTCCATTAATTGGCCTAATAGTGGTTAACTATAAAGCCCGGGTCTTAAAGTACTTACAATATAGGAAGTCGCCATTAAGTTAGTTGTCTCATGTCTTTATGAGAACTCCTAAGTGGTTTACCGGGAAAATACGAGTCAGTTGGAGAATTTAATGTCATATCGGCACGTTGGCCATAGTAGCACAATGGTAGTGCGGCTGGACGGAAACCAGAAGATCCGTGGTTCAAATCCCGGCTATGGCATTGAATTTTTCAGTCTGTCTCTGCGTTTCCACAGATAAGAAAGTAAACGGAAATAATGAAAAAAAAAACTCTTAAATAAGAAAAAAAGAAGGAAGGAACCCCTACCACAAGAGCAGCTACCCCTTTGCGAGGGTTTCTTCCACAGTTTAAGGATGGGTTCTGCATTAGGAAAGTGTTGCCCCGAACAAGTCCTTTCAGTGATTAGGTTATTGCGAACAGATTACCATAAACCAATTATTTCATTCAATCAATCAATAAATTATAATTATCTGTCCAAAGTTAAGTTCATTACTGCATATGCTAACTCAATTTCATTCTCATTTCCTCTTCTCTTATGAGCCAATTATTTTCATTTTTTCATCAGCCTTGAACCTGTTTTGACCAAGTATTTCTTTCTGCACATATCTTAATAAACAACTACCTCTTACACAATGTCTTGGACAATTTATTTTGCACTTGCATATTTTTTAAATTATTCTTGCTTTGCCACTCTTACTGAATAAAAAATTGAGTTAAATTTCCCTTTCGAAACATCTGTGCAAAAAGATTAAAAATGTAAAATCTCAGTTTTAATGAATAGCTATTATTATATAATTACAATAAACAAACCAAAATATAGGGTAGATAATTAGATAGGTGGTCGGGTAGGTGGATAGTTCCTCATTTTAAACTACTGATATAAAATCATGAACTATACTCAACATATTTTTTCCAGGCTCTTTAGAAACTTCTGCATATTTGCATGTATTTTCTTAAGTTTCGGAAAAGAAGGAAAGAAATGAAAAGATAAAAGAGAGTATACCGTAATCTGTGTTCCTGTTGTTAAAAAAAATATGTGTGCTTAAGACCACACGACAGAAGTGAAAACTTAACAACTATTCATTATAAATTATTCTTAAAAATCATTTAAAAAATGTAATGTTGACACTCATTCTTGCGCAAGGAGGCCAGTTACGAGTTAAACATTTCATACCTTACGCTAAGTGTACTCGCAAATGAAAATCCTCTAAAACAACTGAATGACGACGGACTTGCGACCGTGCGAATAGGGTTATACATAAAGAATGCATAAAGGAAGTAAAATCAAATCACATAATATACTGTTTTACATCTATTTTATTTTTATATTAAAATACATTTTATTTTTAATAAATATACAAGTTCATACATACCTTATAACATAATTATACGATATTCATTTGCTTATTTGCATTTTTTTTTGAATATTCGTAAATGTTTGGTTACGTATACATTTTATACATATATCAATAAAAATAACCAGTTCTCAAATGAAACATTTCTTTCACGAATTCCTAACACTTTTATTTGCAATTAGCACACTCGTTTTATTTTTCGTTATTATGGTTTTAATTATTCAAATACCGAAATTCGGTGATATTATCTGTTCCTTTTGATTATTATTGTTTAAAGTGGAATTTGACATGTTGTCGACTTGTTAAATGACAGAAGGTTATCTGACCTGAACGGTTACCGGCACTTGACAGACGTTTGTCAGAACGGCCCTAAGACAATTATTTTTTTCAATGAAACTCCTGTAGGGTTTCTGAATTTTTCATAGTATTTGAAATATGTTAAAACATACCTGGATGCGTGTTGTTGATACGCTATTGAGTGCGACAGAAAATCTACGGTGTATAGCGGTATGGACAACATAAGACTGAACTATAGTGGGGGGGTTCGGATTGAGCCGACTCCAGCCAACTTCACCCGAATGAGCGTCACATATTCCAGCGTGACGGCTCAATTTAATTCACTACCCACAAAAGGTGCTAAACGCGCCTAAAGAAGTTTTTACTTCGACAATTGGGGCAGTAGAAATTAAGTTAATGGTTATTTTCCTCTTCGCTTCCGCATTAGACCCTCATTGCAGCTCATGGAACTAAACTGGAGCACAGCAGTATGACTACAACGCTATCAGTATCTGGCAGGTTTCTCCTGTAAATCTCACATCCTCTCACTTCGTGGTGAAGCCCAGTTCTAGCGCAGGTACACGCATAGCACACCTCAGGCTGTCCCTCAGCCTGCCATTGACGACATCTCAGCCTATTTCTCGACTTGTCGAAGAGTGACAGCCAGAAAGCGCTTCTCGAGCAGTGGCAAATCTATACTTGTCTTGATTGTCAACCCGATTCTTTGAGAACTAAAAGCAACATAGTGTTCACTTTTCATAGACGACCGCATTAGGAAATGGCAGCCAAATTAATTTCAGAATGAGCCGCACAACAAGTCTTCGTGACTACAGAATTAAGTTCAGCACATAACAAAAAAAAGTTACATTCACATAACTTTCTATGTCATTCTTCAACAAATTATTCTTAAAAAGCTTTTTTTTTTCTATCTACTGCATGTTAATCGAGATAAACATTTGTGGACGTCCTTTTATCACATACTTCCTTGCAGGTACTGGTACAATGGAAATATAATATAGTTAAATGATAGCCAAAGTTATAAGAGTTGGTTGCTATGTGATAATCTTAGCATTATATTATCTTGCATGTTGATGTGAATAAAGCTAATAAAGATTTACCATTTGTGAAGAATATAATTATTTTAAATTTTAAACTAATAAGAATAAATATTTTGTACATGGTTATGTGTTTAAACTAAATTTACTTGCTTATATGTGTAGGAAAATGTTCACCCCTTTAGGTCTACGAGTTATGCAAAAGTGTTCAGAATGAAGGATTCTTCGCAGGCTATTCTCAGAAAATTCAAGATACACATTTCATTTGTCAAGGAAATGTTGTAGCATGTATTTTAATCCAAATGTTTACAGCCATTATGGAGAAAATCAAAAGTTTCAAAAAGTATTTTCATGCAAAGTATAGTTTCAGGTGTGAGGCTTTTCGTTTTTGATTTATGCTGTTCAAACAGGTGCTTTTTGTAAAAAGGCATTTGAGGTGGATTCAGGAAATTTGTAAACGTGTATTTTCGGTAACATTTTATAATTGAATTTTTGTGTGGAATGCAATACTTCTACTACCTACAGTAAGCAGTAAACAAAGCAATATCCGAAAGAAGTTGTTTGAATGGTTTGCCATGGAATACCCCCACACTGAGCAGATATTGCTCTATGTATGTATTTAGATTAGCTGTTACTATAGGAAAGGTTCAATTCCACCTGTGCAAAGCATAATCCAACTGATCACATGTCAAGATGTTTCCCTCAGGAATGTCCAGTTTCCCACCAGTACGTGGGAAGTTGTATTAGATGAAATCTTCTGCCGCCTCCCAGCATGTAGTAGCAGAGCCAGTTTTCCTTTTGTTTTATTTCTCTGTGTACCCAACAATTAATCTTCCAGCCTCCTTGGTGCAGTTTCTTCCTGTACATTTGCACCAGTGGCGCTGCTTGTGACAGAGCTCTTGACAACTTCTAACGGATACATTAAACATACAAAACAGGCATAGATCGTCATATTTGGCTTCGTTGTAGCAGAGATACTTCCTTAGTAAGCATGGATGCACTTGAAAAGCAATACAACCTGTATTCTTAGACACGTATGGCGGTTGAGGTGAGCAAGTACTGTACACAGAATTTTGAACCTAGAGCCATCTGTAAAAGCAGTGTGAAGAAAAATTACCTGCTGTTGTATGCTAGAGGGTGACAGATAGCATCTCTGATATACAGCTAAGAGCAATAGAAAGTTGGCACTTCTAACTACTAGCAGACATCACATCCTGCTTTATAGAAATGCATTATAGAAAGCTTGCTGGAAGGCGTCATGTTCCTTCCTCAATCGCAATTCAGACTGTCAAATTATCAAAAGCAGTATCACTCTTGAATAAGTAAAGCATGAGGTAGTTTTGCAATCTCTACAATTGGAGTGCCCTTGTTTATGCATTCTCAAGTGAGTAGTTTAGATTAGATTATTTATTGTGCATATTCCAAAATTTTACAATTTACAACTTTAAGCTACATTTATTTGTCTTTACCTTGTTGCTACCTTGGCTTATATGGCATCCTGGTCTGCTCTGCCAGGTAGCTCTTAACCTTCATGCCTCCTTGTTACTTAATTAATCCTATTCTTTCTCCTCATCTTCCTTTCTTATATTCTTTACATTTCTGGCACATTTTTCTTTTACTTTCTGCAAGAACTCACCAATATTTCTTACCTTCTTTTCCTCCCTTCCCGTTAACATTTTTATACCTACTATCCTCTTCTCTACTTTCTTCCATTTTTCCTCCCAAACATTTTTTCTCCACATTGCAACCTCCTCTCATTCTGTTACATAGTGTTCTATGCTTTTTTTCCCCACACAATTCACAAATTCCCTTTTCCCTACCTCTTATCCCTTTTAGATATATTATTCCTGTTCTCATCCAAGCTAACCCTTCTCTCTCGTGCCTATTGCAGTAATCTACATATGCTTCTCGTCCCCAATTTCTTTTTATTTGCTTGTAAAATTGTAATGATTTCATATTTTCTAGTCGTCCCCATATTTCCTATCTTTCTATATCTTCTATTCTGCATTTTACCAATTTGGCCACATCACTTGTATTCCTTTCTTCTAATCTCCATATATCTCCCATTCCTATTTTTTCCATAATTCCTCCCATCTTTGCCCACCAACTATTTGAGTTCTCTAATCTTTTTTGCTGTCTCATGCATAATTACATAAGTTTCCCTTCTTCTTGGCCGCACACCTATACCAAAATTTTATTATTCTTCCCATTATTATTCCATTTCTTCTTCAGCTTCCTAATTCTACTAAAGCTACTTCCCTAGATGCTGACCTTGATAAGCCTAGTAGCTCTTTCCAAAACCTTCTGTAGTTTTGGTCCACCGTTTTGTTTACCTTTGTGTAACAACTGAATAGCTGAAAGCCAGAGCAACATCTATTTTGATTACATGTCAAATCGCACTCGCTTCATATGACATTTTACAGCAAAGTCACATAACATTTCGAAGTGTGTGTCATGTGACTCGAATCCTTAACAGTGCCGTAATAAAAACGTCGATTTAAGATTCTGCTAGGAACATGTTTATGCATTTTACATTTTCTTTGCTTTAAGGGAAGGCGAAAATGTTGAAAACAATGGAATTCTCTTTTTTTGGCATTTTTGGTAGCTTAGTGTTTGTAGTAATAGATGACATGCTATTTTTATCATATGCACCATTTTAGACCATCACGTGATAATTTAAAGAGAGTTTTAACAATCGTTAAAAGTAACAATCATTTCTTTAAAATTAATTTTTTGAGAAACATTTTTCTAACGCTTTTCAGTATACAAAATGCCTCACGTGTCAGAGTTTTTCATTTAAATTGGTCAAAGTTACAGGATAGCTCCATAATATGTAAATAAGATACTTCACATTCCCCCCTTTTTTGTTAATGCTCGTTTTGAAAATTATATGGGGTTAACGAATAAAAAAGTTAATATTTTCAAATCTTTGAGAGCTAACACATGGAAAATAGTTTAGAACAAATGCTACAAGAATATTCCAAAAATAAGAATCTGGGTCTTTCAAAATTTCTCTGTACTAGCCGAAAACAAAAATTCAACTTAAAGGTCAAATTTTTTGACACGCAGGATATTTTATATGGCGAGTAATTTTTACAATATTTTCACAAAAAATAATTAATAATTAATGAATTATTTGGTGTAGCAACATGAAAATGTATATTCAAGTTTAAAATTATACTCTATAATGATAGATTTATGATTATAGAACTTAGAATTTTCAGTGTAGCGTTGCCTTAAGCAAAAAGTGTTATCTTCCATCGTTTAAGAAAGTGATTCCATTGGTCACTTCTTTCAGAGTTGGACGATGAATGAAATGGATGAAATGATGCTCTAATGAGCCCAGAGTCCATAAAGCTTACAGTTATTCGACATTCATCTTTGATTACAAGATAAAACCACGGGAAAAAGCCTTGTCCTGATAACCCACCCTGACCGAGTTTCGAATTGCCACTTCAAGTATACGAGACAAAAGCATTGAAAACTTATACAGCACAACACTAAATATTTCGAAATTGGGTAATGCACAAGTTGGAATAAATTTTATGTTTTGGGAGCTGCACATTTCACCTCTAATAATAACTTTTATCTCGCTCAACCTTTCGCTTTTTCAAGTAATGTTTAATGTTCTTACTGCACACGTCACCACAGGCGGTGGACACTGATAATACATGAAATAATACCTGGGGAAGGAATTTGGGGAAGCAAAATTTTCAGGCTTAAACTTTTAGTGTTCTTCCCTGGCACTTGCCCGTTATGACTTACGAAAATCTTCAAAAGCCTTAGTCCTGGTGGGATTTGACCGTGGGCCTCCCAAATACGAGTCCCACACATCAACGTTTCACCTTGAGTTGAAATAAAATGACGAAGAAGAGTTCAATAAATTCAAGATACACATTTTATTCGTCGTTCTAAGGTATCAATTAATGTTTGACATATCAATTAAATGAACTTTTGAGAGAAAAAACAATTAAGGAAACTACTGCAGAAGGGTTGTGTGATATGGCAGGACTGTGAAATTATTTTTTGAGGAGCACTTTGTATTTTGGCATTCAACCATATTTTTTATTCTGAGTTTTGCTTTTTGCAGGGCGGGTTGTCTGAGGAAGCATATTTCCAATGAAATTTCAATATTATATTGTTGGGTACAATGTAACGCTTCATTTACTCAAAACTTGGAGAAAATAAACATGCATAAAACTTTCTTGTTATTAGCTACACAGACATTACCTTAGATTGTAAATAGGTATCTTTATCCAGAGGATATGTTATGCTGTGCCCTTGATTATATAAGTTGACACATATCGCTGTGTGATATTTGTGTGCAGTGTAAATGATTTGAAATGCGGTGTCGTAAGTCAGAAGAAACAAAGAGAGACATGACAATAGAGGTCCCACTCCCTTGCTTGTAATGGATGACGAAAAACCTATCTGCTTTAGAGGAAATTAGCTTCCTGGAGTAGTGACAGTAATTATTTCGGACTGCGTAATCCCTGGGGTGCTACTAAACATGCTGATGATGAGACATATTCCTGTACTGCTGTTTGGGAGCCCCCGGCCATACCTTGGAACCTTTATATTGTGACTTTGTGGGTTCGTAGTATTAAAAGTTCAATTTGCCGAAATTCTAAATGTTCTTTATTTGCGTAGAAACACACTGCGTAGCAGCAGAATTACATCACATATCACAATCTACAACACCAAGGTCAATGACAATAACAAGCAGCTTACTCAACTGTTTTACAACACTCTTGTTACATGTCTTTACAACAATAACTCTCTGCTGGCGTGTCACAATCTCTTATACATCTCATTCATAAATTCAAGAGATTTTTCAGACAGTAAGGAAACCGAAAATTCTATCCCCTTCCAGAAGCGTAACTTAATCTATGCCGGTAAGTCCTTTACCTCTGTGATACACTATCCATCTCTTGTTTATCGGCGCTATCGTTATTTGCCGGCTCTTTGTGAACGCTAGCCGCCTATCAGTTCCTTTGTGTGAACAAGCCGCGCGATCGTAGATAACGGCTCGCGACGAGATTCACATCTCTAGTCGTGGCCATGTTTAAAGCGTTATATTTCTGCATAACAGTTCGCTATTTAGGATATAGGGAGTAGAAGCGGCTAAGGCTAGGCCTATTGCGGCTGCTAAACCTTTGGAAGGAAGAGATGGCGACAGATAGGTTCCCTAACGTTTCCAGATTGAACATACCTTATCAGTCCCTTTCGATATGCGAATGCTGGGTAGGTTAATTACATCCCCCGAATTTCCTGTCCCTCCATGTCATCTCCATTATCTTTTCATGTCATCTCTCACCCGGTGGTATCTTTCAGGGTAGAAACGTCGGTGGGTGTCTCGGCGGTGCATGGCAGGATGATATGTTCTGAGGAAAACTACTTCCTCCCCAGGGACCTTTGGGGCTCGGATCGCCTGCCTGGGACAATTAGGGTTCGGCTGTAGGGGAGCGGGTTTCGTTGTCCTGGCCTGTCGGGGGAAGTCTCTATCCAAGTAAACTGTAGGTAATACCATGTAGTAAATTTACAGCGTGTAAAATATGCTCAAACCTGATATAGAAGCTTCTAAACAAAATTAAACGGTCTTTCACACCCACTTAGAATGGATGGAAGAGAACGATAGCACGTACAGAGTGGCCATAATAAAACAAAATTTAATTTTTTATTTGGAACTGAAGTAGCAGGAAGTTTCTTCTACGAGATTTGACTTTTACGCATGCTCCTACTTAAAAATTCTTTGCTCAAATGAGAATTTTTCGGTGTGAATTTAAATGGACTAATAAGAACAGAAACAACTCTAAATTAATTCACACATTATACAAATGTTTAAATAAACTTTCTGTGCTGTGATGCACAACGAAGAAACTGTAGTTTGTACAGGGCAAATAAAAGGCAATAAATTGATGGTTGACATTCACCGTCGATAAATCACTCTTGGGTGGGTCATTCACCGCTAGTCAGCCAGCGGAAGATACTGTGACTTTGTGGGTTCGTGAAATGAAAAGTCCAATTACACAAACTCAAAAATGTTCTTTATTTCCACCGACTTACAGTTGAACACTTGCCAATTGCACAGAATTACGTAATGCACACAATTACAATTCACCAGTTCGTCCGTTACCGTTCCAATGCACGTACACAGTCTTCTCGTCCGTTCACTAGCTCGTCAAGCACTGACTGACTCAATTCACTCACTGCAGCCCTTTTTATAGGAATATCGCCGTTTTCTCGAAGCCTCTAGTTTCCGTGAATCACCGCAAAGGTTCCAGATGGCAGTGGATGGGGGGAAGAGGCGGCCAGCGACAAGTGATACTTCCCTAATCATCCTCTCAGTTAGTGACAGAGACTAATGGGTGGGTGTGGCTTGGCTGCCTCTGGCCCCTTACTCAGCTGTCGTTGGTTGTGCTTTCCGCTAATTGGGTGCCAATACCGATGTCAGTGCAGTGCCAGTACATCAGGTACACACCCGAATGTGGCTGAGCTACAAAACGACCGCTGTGTGTTAAGGCTCTAATAGTGATTGTGGACAGGCGCTTAAACTATATTAGCAGCTATGCTTTATAGGAATGTCTTGCCCGATAAAATATTCAGACTACTGCTGAAGGTAACTTTAAAGTCTAAAGTTAAATCCAGAGGTGTTTCTTTGAAAGGATATACTTCAGAACATCGGAAACGTTTGCGTTAGCTCTGAAATGCTCCAACAGTAAAATCCCAGGACAAGACATTGCCTATATGACCATGGGGCCCTTGCAGTTTTACTTGTAATTGGAGTACGAAATGGTTATAAAAACTCCTTTTTTTTTGTAATTTACGTCCTCCAACGTTAAGTCATATTGGACGATGATTGGAATGGGTGAAATGATACTCAAATGAGTCCGGGGTCCATGGAGCTTAGAGTTACCCGACATTCGTCTTACAGGATAAGGGAAAACCCCGGAAAAAACCTGATCCAAGTAACTCACCCTGACCGAGATTCGAACTCGGGACCTCTTGAACGTGAGGCAGACATGCTACCACCACGCTACCAAGGCGGGCTTAAAAAAATAAAAAAAAAAACTCCTTCTGCTACCACATATATCCATCTCCTTGGTATGGGGACGGGTATCTGATCACATTTAAAAGGTTCCTAGTTCGAATTTCGGTTTTGGTAAACTACGGATATGAGATTTTCTCCGGGTTTTCCCTTAGAATATGAATTTCCGGTAACTTAAAGCTCTACTAACCCCGATACCAGTCATTTATTGCCCGATATAACGTAACCGGGCAAAAGAAGTCAATAATATCCCTATACTACAGCAAAATGTAGTTACAGTGCTAACTAAATTATGGAAACTGGAACGAGAATATCTTGGTCGGGATTTGCACCCGAAACTTCTCTGCGATACAGAAGCGTTGGTGTGTGTCAGCATGGAACCGTGGATCCTGTTTCGAGTCCCGGCCGTAGCAGAGCAACATTTCAAATGTTTTTTTCAGTCTTCAGTCTTAACCTACAAACAATGTGTGAAACGACATTTGCAGTGGAATGTGGACTAATTTGTGATTTAATTAAAACAAATGTATTGAGAGCATTTATTGAACAACAAAGTGACTGGGTACGTTTATCTTATCAAGTAAAACGTTATTAAATTTATGAGGTGTCTTTGCAAAGAATGTATGTAGGTACTTTGGCTTTAACTCAAGTCAGATTTTTTTAAACTTTCTGTGTATTAACCAGTCCTGGATTTGAACCGGTTATATCTGAAGTCACACAAAATTCCTCATCTTGTTTTCCCATAATGAGGTATACATTTCATGGCTACATTGCTGTAAGCCAGTTAATAAATACACATTTCTGCATTATACATCATCATAATGGCTCTGCAGCCCTGTGTGGCCTAAGCCTTCCGCCGACGCATTATCGAATTATCTCTACCTCATGCCAGCTCCCGTATATTCATTTTCCCCAGAGTTTTATAATTTTCTAATTTTCCATTTCCTATTAGAGAACAATTTCGCTTTCTCGGTACTTCAGTGGCGTGAGTGCTGCCTATCCTTAGTACTCGTGGTACTTCTAACGTCAAACATATGTGTGTGGAGTTTTTGGGTTGGACTCGACAGGACAGTAGTGCCCCATTTCTAGCTGTCAGATGAAGTCCCCCCTACCTCTTGCGTTTTGAGGTTGACACAGCTAAGTGACCATCAGTTTCCGTTCCTGCGCAAGCGTGGTGCCTTGTGAGGATACTGCCTTGATGGAAATAACCACAAACAAGTGGCTTAGGGGCATTCTTTGACCAGATGGGGGAGCTTCAGCTCTTGGTAGACCTTTCTTATTATTTCACCTTTCATCGTAATCTTCGTTTTCCTCTTCCTTTAGATGCATCCTCTCGTCCTAGTGTGAACAATCTTCTATCAAGGAAATTTCACTGATTTTCGTCATATGATCTGTCCAATAAGCTGTTTATTTTAACTTTCCCTACTACGTTAAGTTAACCACTGGCGCGACAGCTCTTAGAGGTCCAAGGCCTACCAACCCGACTGCCGGCCTCACGCCCACTTACGCACGGCAGAGGTGGACGATCATCCAACCGATACGGGGAGGAGATGTGGGCACCGGTCCTATACCCGGGACCTAAATTCCCCAACACATGGTTGAGATCGAACCCGGGCCGCTTTCCGTGGCCAGGGACCAAGGCATGCTACCTTAGCCCACTACGCCACGGCGCAGGATATAGTTTGTATTAATATTGCATATGAAGCTGTCTGCCGTAGTCATAACATCTATAAGAATTAATAATTATCATTTTCACTTAACTCTTAAACTTGTACTAATATACTGCTAATGGTAACATCCAACGTGTTAGCAGTAGGAAAGGAAATATTAAGGTATGATGCCGAAGGAGAAGAGTACTAGAGCTTATTTGGCTTGATGGAAATTGAATGATGGACAGATGGAAATCTTACTCTTAACAAAAGATGGAGGTTAAAACATTAAGTTGTGTTTCTTTTATTTTCAGAACATTTTAAAAATCAGTGCAATTTTCGAGTTAGTGACTTGGTTTTATTTAACTAAAATAAACGCATCTTATTTTATACCATTGTTATTGGGGCCCTGCAACAAACAATTACAGATTACGCAACATCTACAAACAACTGCTCATAGAGGAATTAAAACATGTTAAGTGACAGAATAAAATCGACAGGAATTTAATTGTTTACTGTAATAAACACGACTAACTAAAATGGATTGAAAGGAGACTAATAAATATTAATTAGTGCCAGTGCTTAAGGATTTATTGTTTGTTGCATATATGCAACTGCTAAAGGAATTCAAAATAACGTCACTCTCTGTTCGTAGAATACTTGCTGATCAATTATTCCTTTATAAACTTGTGAATGACCTAGTATGTAGCGAAGAATTACTTAGTCAAATCAATTTTAATGCCAGCATTGCAAATTTCAATTGCTCCAGTTTAGAACACCAGAAACGTCATCGCATAAAATTTTTCCTATTTTAAGGTTATGTGCCAAGCACAATGAACTCTCTTCTAAAATAGATCTGGATCATAGTTTCTCCTACAAGAAATGTAAGGAACAATTATATACAGGAATTAACGGCATCTGATTTTCAGTTGTGTTATTTATGTTTTATGTTTAATGATAATACAGTTACCAATGTCTTGTCTTCTATTATATATATTGTTCTAGTCTTAGGTTTTTGTATTCTTGTTTGTTACTCTTTGTATTGCACTTAAATTTGTATATGCTTAGTCTTACTTTTTGTATTACATTTCGCATGGTCCTTTTTCTTACTTTTATATTTAAGCCATGTTTGTAAATGATTACGTATGTAGCTGGTGTAATTGGAGCATTGCTCTGTTGTAGCACAAATAAATAAATAAATAGACAGATAGATGGACAGATAGATAGACAAACAGACAGCCAAATAAATAAATAAATAGACGAACAAACAGACGAACAAATAAATAAAGAAATAAATAATGAAATAAATAACGAATTCAAGAAATAAAGAAAGAAATAAAGAAACAAAGAAATAAAGTAATAATAAAGAAATAAAGAAACAAATAAATAAAGTAATAAGTTAGTTAGTTACTAACACTCCCCACATGGCAACCTTGGCCTTCGGGGTAACCTCACCCCACCAAGTGATGACCGGACCCATTTCTCAGGTGGAGGCACCCAGAGGGCGGTGTCCATTACCTCCGATGATAGGGTGATAGTGAAGATGGCGGTGAGGTGAGAGGACCTACAGTTTTTACCGTGGACTCCGAACCACGTTGGGCATAGGGGATACTTCACGTGTGCTAGACAGAGGTGAAGGCGTGGATAGGGCCGACTTAAAATCGCCAACCCCAGAGCCGGGAATCGAACTCGGGACCCTTAGAACGGGAGCCGCGAACGAAACCACCGCGCTACCCCGGCGCCCATAAATAAAGTAATAATAAATAAAATAATAAATAAAGAAATAAATTGCTTACAGATTAATAAATGTGAGAAAGGTGAAAGAATCTACTTTATTTTAAATGTATATTATCTCATTTTAGGACACATTAAGTCAATTTTTAGTGTATAGATGCATGAATATATTCATACTTCATAGTGCATATAAATTTGACCTCTAATAATGAGATCAGAGAGTTTGAGCAAAAAGAAACCTCTAAAGACGTAAGTGCTTTAATTGCTTTTCTTATCTTTTACAGGTAAGTGTAAACAGATCCATTTACTTCATGAACATTAAGAGGTAAGATTACATATACATCTTTGCAAGTATAGAAAATACATTTTTGTTAGTGTAAGTAAGTTGTGGCTATTCATTATTTACGTAAGTACTCAATGATTTAAACAGAATCTTGAGATTTAGTGAAGTAAGTTACACGTTTTGAAGGCATTGCACTGCTCCTTCTCAGACGATAGAGGCAATATTTTGATACTTATAATACTGATGATTTTTCTCCTTTTTCTGTATATGTCCGTGTGATTCTGAAAAACAGAAAAAAATATTAAAACTAAAAAACTGGCCATAAATTGTTCTCTTTTTGCCTATAAAATAAATGGAGTTAATTTAAAATTTTTAGAAACATCAGCTGATTAAGAAGTTATTTTTAATAAGGATCTATCATTTAATAAACACGTCAACACTGTACTCAGTGTACCATATAGAAATCTGGGATTCATTATTCGTAAGTCATCCAACTTCAATGATGATTATATAATTCATTTGTAAGATGCAGACTCGAATATGCTTCACTAGTATGGAGTCCTTATACAGCCAAATTTATTATACTTATAGACGTTATTTAGTACAAATATCTAAGGTATATGTTTCTCAAAACTTTTCATTATTTTCCTAAGTTCATATCATATGATTCATTGCTTCATTTATTCGACTTTAGAAGTCTGTCACATAGAAGAAATTGTCAGTTATGGGTTTTCCTTTACAAATTACTTCATAATATGATTGATGAGCCTAACCTAAGACAATTAATACGTCCTTGCGTCCCAAATGTTGCACCTAATAAATTTCGTAATATTTTTCTTCCTCAGAAGGTTAATACTGATTCATATGTATAGAATTCAGTCATTATACAATAAATTAAATCCCTTAAAAATTGATATATTTAGTAACAAAATCCTAAACTTGATATATCCTGTGATTATTTATTACCAAAGGTAGAATGACTGACTTACTGTACATGTGAACCAATGTTGCCAACTTGTATGTGTTTTTATTATGGGCTCTGTAATTAATTTTGTGTTGGTTTTGATACAGTTTGTTCATAGTAATCATTGTAATTGGGGAAACCTGCAATATTCATATATATTGTTGCAATAAAATTTTGTATTTGAACTGATTCACATTGGGATGCCACTTTGTAAAATAATTTTATAGTTGCGAGTTAAAATTTTGCTGTGGTGATGTTTTCGTCGTCAGTTTGTGACAAATAATGTGACTTTGTGGGTTCGTGAAATTAAAAGTCCAATTGCACAACTCAAAAAATGTTCTTTATTTCCACCGAATTACAGTCGGAACACTTGCCGATTACACAGAATTACGTAACGCACACAATTACAATTCAGCAGTTCGTCTGTCACAGGTCCACTGCACGCTCACAGTTACGTACAACTCCTCTGATGCACGTTCACAGTCTTCCGGTCCGTTAACTCACTCGGCGCTCCTCACGGCTGCTTGCCAAGAACTGAACTGACTCGCCAACTACAGGCCTTATATAGGGAAGATCGCCGTTTCTGGAAACTTCGTGGCGCGCACAATTATCCCGGGGTTTCGAGACGTCTGGTGGGAGGGGAAAGAGAGGGCGCAGGGCTCCCAGCGTTCTCCTAAACATCCCTTCAGTTAGTGACACGAGACAAATAGGTAGGCGTGGGCTGAATGCTTCCCGTCTGGCCCTACTGCCGGTGGGTTCTATAGGGAGTTCCGACGTTCGGGTGACAATAATTTTATATATTTAATATAGTTTTGTGATTTTGCTCTTGTTTGTTTTGCGGGATGACTAGATTTGAAAATTTTGAAGATGTGGTCGATTACGAAAGCTCCCCACTTGAAACCTTGGCCGTCGGGGTAACCTCATCCCACTACGTGATGACCGGTGGAGGCAACCAGAGGGCGGTGTCTGTTAACTCCAATGTTAGGGTGATAGTAAAGATGACGGTGAGGCGAGAGGACCTACAGCTTATACGGTGGACCCCGAACCACTTTGGGCATAGGGGTGCTAGACAGAGGTGAAAGCTTGGATAGGGCAGACTTAAAATCGACACCCCAGAGCCGGGAATCGAACGCGGAACCCTTTGCACGGGAGCCGCGAACGAAACCACTGCGTTATCCTGGCGCCCATTTTGAAGATGTAATGTATTTATTAACAACTGAATTTCCTTCTCCCAGCATTCCTAAAGCCAAGCACGAGAAATTTCATAACTGGGTTGCGGTCTCAGATTACTGCAATATTTTAATCTCAATTTACTAAAATAATGCTTCTGAAGCTTCTTTGTTTATAATTATTTGCTTGGCGAATATTAAATACAAACTGAGACAAAATTTTATACAGATAGATAGAGTCAACATGAAAAATTCGATGCCATGGCCGGAATTTGAACCATGGATCCCCTTGTTTCCGTCCAGTCGCTCTAACCCATTGAGCTACCATGACCAACGGGCCGTCATGACATTAAATTCTCCAATTAACTCGTATATTTCACAGGTAAACCTATAGGAGCCCTCGCATCCGAGATGCACCGTTTGTGGCGATTTACTATCGTAAGTACTTGAGTCCCAGGCTTCATCATTTAACTCTTATTATTTTAGTTAATTAATGGGAATTAATCATTTCTTCATATTAGCCGCATATAGGCTAAGGTTTTTGCTAGAGTTAACACGAAAAATTCAATGCCATGGCCAGGATTTGAACCACGGATTTGAACGTTATTGAACCTTAGCCTATATGCGGTTAGTATGAGGAAATGATTAATTTCCACCAATTAACTAAAATGTTATACAATAACTCTTAACACGTTCACTTCCGCATCTACTAATCTCCTTCCTTCAAGCGTCTATCTACGAGGGCTGTTCAATAAAGAATGATCACTTTTTTTTGACAACGTACCTTTACTCATCCTCATAATTTTGGGGTCCTTCTCAAAATAGTCTCCCCTGAATGCGATGCACTTGTCTCAGCGTTTCTGCCAGTCTTCAAAGACCTGCTGGAAACCATTTTTGAGAGATCGTTCAAAATCGCCTCCGCAGCCTTCACCACTGCTTCTGATGATGGATAATGCCTCCCACGAAGGCGTTTCTTCAAGTTAGGGAATATAAAAAAGTCCATGGGGCTAAATCCGGACTATAGGGAGGGTGAGGAATGCACTTCACGTTGATTTTTGTAAGACATTCAGAAACAACATTGGCAATATGCGGCCGCGCATTATCATGGTGCAGCATCCAGCCTGCTTCATGGAAATGTGGTCTTTTGCGTCTGATATGGACTCGCACTGTTTTCAGGATATCCCTGTAGTACTCTCTAGTTACTGATGTGTGTGCAGGTACAACATGCTGATAAACCATTCCATGAATATCAAAGAACGAGATGACAATAACTTTCCCAGCAGAAGCAACCATTTTTGCTTTTTGGGGGTTGGTGATGAAGGAGATTTCCACACTGAGCTTTGCTGTTTGGTCTCAGGATCAAAATGATGTAGCCAAGTTTCATCAGCAGTGATTACGTTTGATAGAATCTCCGGATCTTCCTCTAACATCAACTTTAACTGCATGTTACCTCCATTGTAGCGGTAGGCGATGCTGAATATTTCTGAACTTGCCTGATTCTCAGAGGCGGGAACGTGTTTGTTTCGCATTAAGCTAACAGAATATAATGAGATTGAATTTTAGTGCGAATTTTAGATTGAATTTTATTTAACAGCCCTCGTATATTGTTTGTCACTCCTTCACAATTTCGCTTCCACAGACAATATAAACATTATATCATCTTTGAACATTCATCCTTTCTTTTCAAATTCCCAACAATACTACAAAACCCACAAACAATATTTATTTTTGTGGCCAAACGAAAGCAACTGGTTTATAGGAATGATTCTTTTTTCTAGTTTACATTAGCCACGATAAATGTTTGCGTATAAATGGAATTTGTTACGTACAGGATCTAGAAGCTCCACTCAGTTGTTTTAACCACAAGTATACCATTGAGTTTCTGAAAAACACAAATAATCGAATACTTAACTCTTGCTGGGGTGGAAGGGTGGATGCGCTGGTTCTTTTAGTTGCGAACACGCCCACATGTCGTGCATTACGCCTTTAACTATTACGTCATGTGCAACTGCACGACGAATACCCCTGTCAATCTGAGCAAGCCAAAAAGCAATTAATGTATGCAGTGGTCCAAAACAAATGAGCATAGCAAACACACCTTCCATAATTAATCGAGGCATATGACGTTTTTACTTTACGCCTCTTGTTGAAAACAAGGTCGGATTGACATCATCTGTCTTAACCGCCAACTGCTAATACACCTGGGTAATTAAAAGTGCATTCTGTGGCTTTTGAACATTGAGGGATCTTGCTGGTAATTGCAGAGAAACAACATTGATTGATGAGGGGGGGAGTAATAATGCAGCCAAGATAACGATATTTACAAGACAATTATCCGCAGAAAAAGTTGATGATCCGCACATTAAACATAAAAACAGAAGATAAAAGTAGACAACGCCTTAGATATTCGGATATGCCTGTTATATATTTTTAAACTTCTGGAAAGTGGAAACTGATGCAGAGCCATAATAAGGTGTCCAGAGGAATTTGACGTTTACACCTGGCTGCCCTTATTCTGGACGTTGTAAATCAAGCAAATCTGTACGAAATTGGAAGATAAAAAAACCTGACATTTTCCCCGTAATTTGCTGTATTTTTTCTAACACTTACATGTTGTAGATCGAGAAAATAGACCATTACACCAAAAATCCCTCAGAATAAATGCAGTTGAATTGAACGCAAACATGTTATTAATTTAAGACCTAAAACTTGCAGGATTCTGTACACCATTACGCTAAATAAAGTTTCGTTTTAGAAAATGTATTTTAGGAAATGATCTTTGAGACATGTGGATGATCCTGTAATACTGGACTTGGGATTCGGCACGGAGATTCAAACTTGGTCTATTGCACCGGGAGGAAGAATGAGGTGAGAGGATACAGAGGGCGGTTGTCCAAAGGGCCCAGAACAGTGCGGAGGCCAGGGTACCTACAAACTCCCCGGCAGGCCATTACAACTGGCATCCCACCCATCGTGGTCTTGAAACAGCCCATCGGGCCGACCCGGAGACCACCAAACCCGAGGATTAAGTTGCTACCATCTATACAGCCGATGTAACAAACATCAAAGGAGAAAACTCAACAGCAGAAATAGTTCTTTATGCAGACGATATGGTGAGAGGATCGAAGAAAATAGAGGAGTTCAAGATGCACTATACCAATTAGAGATTTGGCTGTTCACGCACGCGAGTTCAATTAACAACTGCCTCTCCCCCACGGGCGGGCGGCGGCTTTTATAGCTTACTCACTATCCGGAATGTTCTCAAACAATCAAGACGGCGCTAGAAGAAACACGAACTCTCCAGAAATCCACGTCTTCCCCCCCCCCACCGTTTCGGCGAGCTTTTATCTCCGCACTGCACTGCCCGTCTCTTTGAACTCTTCGGCCGCGCCGCTTCGCCTCAATAATGCGTTCACGACAGTATCTTCAATACATTTGTGGAGCAGCTGGTTGATATCAAATTGAGAGAAGGTTATTTCCAGCAAGATGGAGCAACATGCCATACATCTAACCCCTCCATTGAACTTGTAATCAGTTTCCCTCATAAACCAATAATCTCAAGGGGTCTGTGCCCCAGATCTCGTGACCTAACCTCGCTGGATATTTTCTTGTGGGGGTATCTAGAAATAGAGTGTACAAGAATGGATCTCGAACAACTGCTGATCTCGTGCTGATTTCAACATTGACGAGAATGCTCTTCGTAGAACTTCACGGAATATGGTGAACCGAGTGTAAATATTTATGGAATGCTGGTGGAGGACGCTTCCAACATTTGCTCTGAGAAAAGATAAATAAACTGTATAATGTAATCTCCCAGTTGTGTATTATATTCTCCAAAAGTTACAAATGTGTGCTACTATTGCTTCAACAATTATGGCACATTAAAATGGTTCAGGTTTATATGGATCGCTATGCATAATATTCTGTAGAAATACCTAGGAGTTAACGCTGATTTACACCGCTAAACAGAGGTACAAGTCCTAGCATGCTATTCATATGAGTAACCTGACATCCGGGTATTCACTCAATATTGTTTACAGGCATTATTATGTGCAGAGGTTCTACTCCCGTAGGACCAAGGACCCGGGCCTCCCGGGCCTCAATGGAAAACTCTGGGGGTCTTTCCATGGGGCAATACCTTGAGTCTAAAAAGCCCCCCCCCCCCCATCGACTACAACGCCAAGACGGGATGGAAGTGGATACGCCATTTACGTGCGTCAACCCCGCAGGGAAGACTACCGATATGACCTCGGTGGGGCCGCCTGGTGATCTAGCACACCTTGTACTAGCTCTGCAGGCTAGTACCTGGGATTTATGAGGCAACCTACTACCCCCTCCGGGTGGCCGTAGCATGGCCGTAGGTACCCAATTCCCCGTGGGTGTCGGGAATACACTGCCTCCTCGAGTCCAACTCAACCCGAACTCCCTGACGGGAGGGGCTCGGCAGTTCGGCCCGAGGTTCCTCTAGTAACGTCAGAGGTACCACGAATGCTAAGGGTCCGCAGCGCCCGCACCACGGCAGCTGAAGGGGACGGATCCCCTCCCCTACGGGAATTGTTTACAGGCAGAAGCCAGCAGTTTCTGTTTAGTATTACGTTATACAATTATGGCAAATTTGCTTTTACGTTTTCGTCGACTTGCTTATAACATAAGCCGGACAAACCATTGATTCTAGTGTTAAAATAATACTGTTGAATGTTTACAAGTTATGTAATAAATGTCCAATATTTTCCGTGAAAGAAGTTGTGATATTACCGAGTTTACTATTCTCTTCCCAAAATAATAAGCACACTTCAGGCAAATAACAGTGCGAGGAAGCTAGCTGAAAGCACGTAACCGCAGGGAATACTCTCATACTTTGGGTATTGTGTTAGATAATCGACTAACTTGGGCTGATCATATGGAAAACATATGCGGAAAAATTAGTAAATCATTATATCTCTTAAGATATTTTAGAAAGTACAACAATACAAATATCCTTAAATTAATATACTATGGATGTATCTATCCATATCTAATCTATGGAATAGAAATATGGGGTTCAGCAGCCAAAATACACTGGATAAACTGTTTATTTACCAAAAAAGCTGTGTTAGGGTCATGTATAATCTAAAAGCAAGAGAATATTGTAGGGATACATTTATAAATAAAAAAAATAATCACCATCTGCTCTCTGTATGCTTATACAGCTATAATGTTTATTGTGGACAAGTGTAATCCAGTTAAAACAGTCAGGTACATGAACATAACACCAGAACCAATATGAATTACTATAGAGAAAGTGTCATTAAAACTGTCTCTCAAAAAGATGTACATATACTAGGAATTAAGCTTTACAATAAACTGCCATCTGATATTAAATCAATAGCTAGCATCTCAAAACAGCAGTTTAAATGGAAGTTAAAGGCTTTTCCTCATGAACAAATGTTTATATAACTTAAATGAATTATGACAATGTAGCTTCAATTATACTTGAAAGTGATAAATTCATTAAGCTGATTATGGGATCATGTGTAGAATTAGTTTCTAATGCTGTAATTGACTCTGTAAATTAGATTCTAATGTTGTAGAATTGACTATGTACAATTAGTATTAATGAAGAAAAATGGACTGTCAGAAATTGTAACCAACAATCTATTGACAATATTTATTTGCTTTTTCTACTTTAGACTTTTGTTGGATCCTGTATCTGTTACAGTTTTTAGTCTTATGTAATTTTTTATATTTATCTTTGTATCTTGAACTGACGTGTCCTATAACATATGTAATATGTTCCAAAGGATGAAAAATAAATACAATACACATACAATACAATGCATTAACCCCGACCGCTATGCCCAGGCTCTTATTGCAAAAGAGATCTCGTATTTCTTTGTGTTATTACCTTTAAAATGTGCAAATGAATACGCTTAAGGATTTCTTGCAAATTTTTCATTGGTACATGGAAATAAAACCAGTTGGTTTACTGAAACTGAACAGTTATTGCGCATGGACTGCAGATGCGGTCTATATATTGTGCGGAGTAATACAAAAGTGTGTTTCTTAGATGTAATATAGAGCATCGAGTATAAATAGCACTTTAAAGAGTGCTCGCGTGAGGTGTGATGCAGTTTTATGAAGAATGCAATTCCAGAAGTAGTGCAATATTTCTTTTTAAAAATGGGCCGTCAACTGTTGATAAAGTGCTAATGCACTTCAATGCGCAAGTTATCACATACCTGCTACTTTCTTTTTGGCCCGGTTTCTTATACGATTAATTATTCTCATATGTTCACCCGCTATTTTGTTCTAATCAATCTTGTTATTTTAAACCTCTAACAGAACACGTTGGCGCTGATGCTGTTGGAATAAGAGCTTTTGTCTTTTTTTAGTACGTGCCGCTTGTACTCGCCACATGTTCATGAAAGTTAGACAACATTTGTGGTGCGAATGGCGGAAGGATACATCTAATATCACGTGGGTATTGTTTTGGCGTGGTCTTACTTGAGAGTGGGTACAGTGTGCTATAAATTCTGGTTGAATGAATGAATGGTAACTATTTTTGAGTGGGTTATACTTAATAATGGCCACGCAGTGGCTGAGTGGTTAGACCGCTTGGCTCGGGTTCAATTCCAGGTAACCGCAAAGTGACATTTGTGCTGGACAACATGGCACTGGGGCGGGTTTTCTCCGGACCCTCTGGTTCCCCCCGCCAGCATTCCACCGATTACTCCATCACCATTCCTATCACCTCATCTATCATCTCTCGTACTTTCGCTTCCGGCGTTGGGAATCTCTCTGATCAGGAAACCTCTGATCCTCCACCAGTTGTCTATGGGCCTCGCCGCCTTGGTAGCGTGGTGGTAGCGTGTCTGCCTCACGTTCCCGTAGGGGAGGGGATCCGTCCCCTTCAGCTAATGAGGTACGGGCGCTGCGGACCCTTAGCACTCGTGGTACCTCTGACGTTACTAGAGGAACCTCGGGCCGAACTGCCGAGCCCCTCCCGTCGGGGATTTGCTCGGATTGGGTTGGACTCCAGGAGGCAGTGTGTTCCCGACACCCACGGGGAACTGGATACCTCCGGCCAGGCTACGGCCGCCCGGAGGGGGTAAACGGTTGCCTCCTAAGTCCCGGGTACTAGCCTGCAGAGCTAGTAGAAGGTGTGCTAGATCACCAGGAGGCCCCACCGAGGTTTTCGGTAGTCTTCCCTGCAGGGTTGACACGCGTAAGTGGCGTATCCACTTCCATCCGTCTTGACGTTGTGCTCAGTGGGGGGGGGGGGCTTTTTAGACTCCAGGCATTGCCCTATGGAAAGAGCCCCGGAGTATCCATCGCTCGGTCCTAAGGGTCGAGGACTAATGGGAGTAGATCCTCTGTACTTAACTTGTCTGCCTCACGTTCAAGAGGTCCCGAGTTCGAAACTCGTTCAGGGTGAGTTACCTGGATACGGTTTTTCCGGGGTTTTCCCTTATCCTGAAAGACGAATGTCCGGTAACTCCAAGCTCTACGGACCCTGGACTCATTTGAGCATCGTTACACCCATTCCGTTCATCGTCCGATATGACTTAACGTTGGAGGACGTAAATTAAAAAAATACTGGCCTCGAGAATACGCGGTTCAGAAGACCCTATGTTCCACTTAAAGGCAATACAGGAAATCATTCATTCACACTTAATAATGATTATAAAAATAAGTGAATGCTTGTTTAAAGTTGTGTAAAAGTGATATGTGACACTCTACTTCGTAACTCAAAATGTTGTAACACACAATGTGCAGCTTCCTCCTTGGTATTTCTACTATCCACTCAACACAAGAAGGCAAGGCAGAAAAATGTCTAACGTAATCACAATTTCTGGCCGCATGAAGTTTATGCTCGCCTTACGGATATGATAAGGATGCTAGATTTATGTAAAATACAGTGTTATCACATAACTCATCCATTTATAATACCTATCACTGCAGTTACTGAAACAAGTATTAGATCTGGCAGCTTAGGTAACTCATATGTACTCTCATACACTCATTTCGTAGTAAGGACATCCACTCTATAGCAGATTGATACCAAAACTAAAGGATTGAAATAAGTAAAGAATCATGATGGACGTCAAAGGAATGTTGGTTCTTTGTTACAACACGTGCAGAGGCAGTTGAGTCGAATAGCAACGGCGTGAATAGTCGTTTTAACAAAAGAAACGTAAGAAACAGTGCCCTTAGCAGAGTTCTAAAGGGTAGCACTTGACTGTTTCAATAGGGTGTTCTTCGAACCCTTCATAATGGCATGACAAAATAGTCACAAAGGGAATCTTTGGTTGAATAAAGGGCTTCGAGAAAGTGAAAGTCACATACACCCACCCGCAGCTGTGGACATTCACTTGGTGGCTTGGAGCCGATTAGGGCAGTCCTCTTCTTCTGTCTTGGTCGAGGGCAGACCAGAAGCGGTGAGAGAAGACATTTGTCGCTTCATATGTACGTGAAGAAGGAATTAGTTTTATCGAGTAATAAGCATTTCACATACAGTAACTCTAAACACTGATATTGGTAACCCTTGGTCGGCAACTTCGAGTTTGATGTTATGATAAAAAGAAGTAGTCATTAAACCAGTTTGAAACGGGCATTACAGTGTCATTAAAACCATCCTTCTCATACATACTCACGCATTCTCTGAAAGAAATCTTATTGCTCAACCCTGAACTACCCTTATTATTGTATCAACCTGTAGCGTGAACTTGGAACTGTGCGCCACCCAGCAATAAATTGCTACAAGATAAACAGTTAAAACCCCTCTCCCTCTTTAGGTCCTGCTTGCCTCCTTGTGCTAGGCAGACAGCAGTTGTTCAGTAGTGATTTCGCATAACGCATTTTCTCTATATTTTATTTATTTATTTATTTTAATTATTGTTCCTTTGATGAATTACAAGAGTTTTAGTTAACTGTCTAAGTGAATTAATTAATAGTTTTAAAATATCTCCAAGGAAATGCAAGGCTATTGCGTAAGTGCAACCAAGCGTGTAAATTATACGGATAAGTCGTCAAACCATGGGCAAGTAGTTGTAAAAACAGTCATTTATAGGTTTTTCGGCCACTTCTCGCATTTTCTTGCTTGCTTCCTTGTTAAAAATAACACTTCTTTAGCCACTGCCTTGTAATTATGTAATTTACATTTACATATTATTTTCATCGAGCGTGTTTCATTCACCGTGCACAAGAAGTGTATAAGTAGCTGATACTTCCATGTGGCATAAACAGTTATATTGCATGCGTGCTGCAGTGTAATTAAGTTTTAGTTTATAGCAAAGTTATTGAAGGATAGGCTTGATCAGGAACCACTGGGTCTGTAAACTTAAATCACTAGCACTGGAATGCAGTCAGGTCATCCATTCGCGTGATGATGTTCGTTCTTCCCACATTTGCTTCCCTTGGATGATAGATCTTACTCAGGTAAAAGTGCTGTAAGAAATGACAGCTTCAGTATATTATAGTTTTGCTAGGGGCGACGAAAAGACGATTCGCGATTTCACTCTCTTACTTCCCTTCAGAACAAAAACCCTCCACAGGTTGCCCTTTTGGCACTCGAGCAAAGCAAGGCAAACAGCAAGAAATGTATGGATGTGCGCGAGCTTTCCTTTCACTTGTTCATGTTAGAATATGTCCAGAATTTCTCACAGTAAACTAAATGAGCATCTAGAAGATTTTCTGGCGCGTTTTCTGAAAAGCTTTTTCTACATTATCTGTGGAACCTGGTTCAGTGTTAACGAAATATTAGCCAGGGAAAATCAGTAATAAAAAGAACTTAAAAATAAAATCTATTTTAAAAGCCAAAACTTCCAAATCTTACACAATAAGAAGTAATATAAAAATTTCACGAAATACCTAACTTTCAGCAAATATTCCAAAATATAGTTGTTTAACATTCAAATTGAATAATGGGCAGCCCAAATCCTTACAGTTTGACGTGGTACGATCACACGACCGTCTGTACCAATGAAAAGTTCAGTTGTATCTAACATATATTAGTAAATTAAGCTAACTTCGGTAGTGTAGATGGTAGCCTGTCTACCTCACGTTCAAGAGGTCTCGAGTTAGAATCTCGGTGAAAGTGGGTTATCTGTATAAGGTTTTTCCGGGGTTTTCCCTTATCCTGATAGACGAATGTCGGGTAACCCTAAGCTCCATGGACCCCGGACTAATTTGAGCATCATCTCACACATTTTATTCAGCGTCTGATATGACAACGTTGGAGGACGTGAACTAAAAAAATAGTAAATTAAGAAAGAAAGGCATTGGTTATAATATGCGGAAACAGCATTCAACTGTTTATACCTCGGAATGAGAATAAAAGAACGGGCTAAAAATAAACGTTTAAGCATGTCAGTTAGATGAAAGTTCTAAGCTTAACTTTCAACGTAAAATCTTTCAAAAATGACTAGTCCTCTTTGTTCTTCTTTACAAGGCGAAAAGACCATGTCGGGCCCCAGCCTGCCAACCCGACTGCCTCACGCCCATATACATACATAAGGTAGAGGTGGGCGATCATCCAACTGACCCGGGGAGATGTGGTCTGCATCACGGCAGCCCCAAGTCGGAAAGTTGCTTTCTAGACCAGGGTTCGCTACGTCTTCAATTTCCTCTTGATGCTGAGTGGTCACCGGTTCTATATCCGGGACTTAAAATCCGCAATCCGCAAAGGAGGAATCGAATCCGAATGCATTCCGCGGTAGGGAATCAAAGCACAACGTTCCAGCGCAGGATGAAGATAACTAGTACCAGTATAAAAACCCGTAAATTATGTACTTTGACAAGGGCTACATTTTAATTTTTTGAGCTTTTCTCAATATTCTAAGGTTTTCTAGTAATATACATACTGTAAAATGATTTTGGCCATGTTTAAAAAAATCAAAAGTCCGAAAATGGCTTCATGCAGAAGATAGTTTTGGACGAGGGAATTTTTTGTGAAAATCCTCGTGTCCTATCTTTGAAAGAATGCTGAACATAACTACTAAGTTTGATATTTATTCAGTATTCCGTTTTTGAGTCACGCTGTACAAGTCCACGCATACACAGATACTCATAGACTGGCAGATACACAAAAAGTGGGTTCAGCTGGCCTCAAAACATATATTTTCAGTAAAATCCATTATTGAATTGTTGAACGGAGAAAATATATGTACTTTCGTACCTACTATAGGCAGGCGGTAGAAAACTTAGAAGTCTTCTGCGTCACATTCGCATACACTTCTCTGCCCGTAATTGTTTATTTTGAAGCAATAAAATGGGCGGCGCAAAGGAGTTCCACGTTGACGGGACAGTTTGAAGCAAATAGTGTTTAGCGCAGAGTAAAGCAATGAGGTACTCTCAGGGTATGCATGGATATGTATGAGTAAGTATGGTTCTAATAACACCGGAATGCAAGTTTCAAACTTGTTTAATGACAGCTTCTTTTTATCATTACATTAAACTTATAGTTGCCGACCAATAATTACCAATATATCACTGTTTAGAGTGACTGAACGTGGAATGCTTATTACTCGATAATACTTAATTCGTTACGTATGAACCGACAAATCTTCCCTCCGGTTCTAATCTGCCTTCGACCAGGACAGAAGAAGATAACCTTCTTAAACGGCTGCAAGCCGCGGACCGTCTCTCCTCACATTATACACAGCTGTGCGTGGGTGTGTAACTTTCACTTCTTGAAGCCCTCTTTTCAGACAAAGATTCCCTTTGTGACAATTTTGTATATTGTGATTATTAGTCTCGGTCATGCCATTAGTAAGGGTCCGAAGAATACCTATTCAAACGAAGTCAAGTGCTACCCCTTAGAATTCTGTTTCTCCCGTGTCTTTTGTTACACGACTCAACCAACTGCACCTGATCGTGTCGTAACAAATATACAATACTCCTTTGAAATCCACTACGATTCTTTACTCATTGCAATTCTTAATTTCGGTATCAATTTTTAATATGCAAAGTTTTCTTACAAAATGACTTTTTACACATAGTGGGCAGAGAAGGTTTTGCATTTCATTCAAAAACCCGATATCAATTTTTCATCGAATATATTTTGTGAGATTCTCTCAATAAAAAATTAAAAAAGACGCGCCTTTGTATGTGTATGTGCACGCGCACGCTTGCATGTCTATGTGAACAGTGTATTCCAATACCTAACGAAAACTCAGCTAAATATCAAATTTGGTATTTAAGTTTAGCATCTTCCAAAGATGGAGCGTGAAGATTTTCATGAAAATCTCCCATCCCAAACTGCCCTAAACGTAGAAAATTATCGAAAATCTTGAGATTATCAAAACTGAGTCCAGCGATTTTAGTTTAAATACTTACCACATGCTTAAAGCATTCTAGTGACATTTGAAACATATATCTTTAATTTTGTGGGAGTAGCTTCTGAAGTCTTTATTCTGAATGAATTTTGCTTAACTGGGACTTCAGAAGAGAAATAAAAACCTCTTACCAATCGACAGGGATGGCTAAGGCGGTTTCGTCTATGGCCCGTATTCGTGAGGTCCGGGTTCGACCCCGTGGCCGACCTACCTGACCCATGGTTTTTCGGGGTTTTCCCGGGTCGTCAGGCGAATGCTGAATAGGTTAATTACATCCCCCGAATTTCCTGTTGCTCCATTTCATCTAAATTATAATTTCACATCATCTCTAATCTGGTGGTCTACTTAAGGGTAGAAAGTTTTGGCGGCAGCCTCAGTGCTGCATGGCAGGATGATATGCTCTTGGTACTTCCTCCACCGGTTGTACGGTCTCCGGGTCGGTCTGGTGGGCCGTTTCAAGACCACGGTGGGTGGAATGCCGGCTGTACTGGCCTGCCGTAGAGTTTCCAACTGGTCAATTGTCCTTTGCACTGTCGTGACTCCTTGGGACGTCCACCCTCTGACTCCTCTCGCCACATCATTCCTCCCGGGGGTGCCCCACTTGGGTACAATAGATCTAGTCTGATCAGTGCTGAATCCCCTCCGTGACGTAATCCAATCTAACCTACCACCAACAACTGTAGACCTTGTTAAAGGGCAGAATTTATCTCAAATGCTTTTTTAAGTTTTCTCGAAAATATTGCTTGTTGTTGCTTTCAGTGTTAAAATACTTAATTTTCTCAAGTAGAAGATCTTATTTTTTATTTATATCATTTATTTATATTTTATCCTGATTATCCTGAAAAATAGTACGGAATTTCAAAACATCATATAGTGACTAGTTCTCACAGGTACAACGGGAACAAATGAGATTTTCTCAAGTCAGATGTAATAAGAAGTAGCCTTTTATACATATAATTATTTTCCTCCAACGTTGTCATATCGGACGATGAATGAAATGTGTGAAATGATGATCAAATGAGACCAGGGTCCATAGAGCTTAGAGTTATCCGACATTCTTCTTTCAGAATAAGGGAAATCCCCGGAGAAAGTATTATCCAGATATCTCACCCGTACTGAGATCTGAACTCGGGACCTCTTGAGCGCGAGGCAGACAAGCTACCATCTACGCTACCGAGACGGGTACTAATACTACCCACCTTGAAATGTTACACCTTGACTTCGCGAGAAACATCTCAATAGCGACTGTACTTTAAATAAGTTATCGAAAAGTTCAATATCTCGGAAATGTCTGCTGTCGTGCAAAGAGCTATTTTAAATAAATCTTTTAAATAAATATTTCTCTCTTTACCTCTCTCTTTCTTTTGTATGCTTTCTTATCTGTCTTCTATGGTTTAATCGTTATAAACGTTCCTTTCGAATGAAGAGGATATTTCATTTGTCCTATGATATATTTACATGTACTTCAGTTAAAGTCATTAAAGCTATCTTTTTAAATTCGGACATCTAAAATTTGTCGATGTAAAAGTTAGTTTTGTTTGGGCATAGTTCATTCTATATAGTTCATTCCGGTGTGTCGGAATTTCGTTCCACAGGAGTTATTTTACAAGTCATTAAATCTACTTACATGAGACTCGCTTATAAGCACATTTAAAAAACCGGACTTGACCGGGTTTGAGTTCGGTAACTTGGGATCAGAAGACCAGCGCCTAATGTATAGTACCTAACTCACACTTTTACTACATGCGGCATCGCAGGCGGTGACACTGATGAACATGGAGCATCGGTGGAGAAAATCTGTTCCAGCGCCGTGTTGTCCATCACCAATCTCACTTTGCGGTCGCTTGGGATCGAACCCGAGCCGCCTTGGTGAGAGCCAAGTGGTCTAACCACTGAGCCACGGCGCGGCCCTTGTCAAATGTGTGTGTTTTCAAACGCGACTAAGATACTTAAAATATAAACGTGCATTTCGGTGTGAAATTTGTCGAAGAATAGAATGGTAGTCATGAAAAATATTTTATTTAATTGCACATTTTTTTTAAATAATAAAATTTAAAATTTTGTTCAAAGATTAGTAACATTTTCTTAGTCTAGAGGTTAAAATATTGTTTTAAATCGAAATAACTCCAATGAAAAACTCCGTATTATTCGTTTCCTTTCATAGACTACGTTGGTATTTAGAATATATCAATATTGCTAAAAATATTTATTTGAAAAAATAAAGTTGAAAACCAAGAGTTTGGATTCTTGGTTTATACAACGGAAAATGTGGTCGCTGGTTAATCCTCGTTCTACAAGTCCACGTAAAAGTTTCCAGCGGCGAAGTTGTCTAAGAGATAATGAAATTAATTTCTGTCTACATGTAGAACATCAACAGAACCAAGTCATCCATGAATCAACAGTTAAGGCGCAAGGCACACAGCGTCAACAAACCAGTTCCACGTGTCTTGGAGATGATAAAAAGTGTTTTATCTTTAGGTTAAATGTAAGGTGCTAACAGTTATTAGGAGAATGTATTACTCTGAGGCATAAATGTGTTTCACTAACAATTCACTGAAAAGTACATAACTATTAACCTCATCAAACGGTAATAATACAGTAATGATTGCAATGACCGAATAATAATAATAATAATAATAATAATAATAATAATAATAATAATAATAATAATAATAATAATAATAATAATAATAATAATAATAATAATAATAATAATAATAATAATAATAATAACAATAATAATAATAACAATAATAATAATAATAATAATAATAATAATAATAATAATAATAATAATAATAATAATAATAATAATAATAATAATAATAATAATAATAATAATAATAATAATAATAATAATAATAATAATAATAATAATAATAATAATAATAATAATAATAATAATAATAATAATAATAATAATAATAATAATAATAATAATAATAATAATAATAATAATAATAATAATAATAATAATAATAATAATAATAATAATAATAATAATAATAATAATAATAATAATAATAATAATAATAATAATAATAATAATAATAATAATAATAATAATAATAATAATAATAATAATAATAATAATAATAATAATAATAATAATAATAATAATAATAATAATAATAATAATAATAATAATAATAATAATAATAATAATAATAATAATAATAATAATAAATTCTTAATGCTTCCTAAAATGATGTTTGTGAATAAATACCTGTGCAACTTCGGAGGTGATACTTGTAATATTCAGAAAAGCTGTAAAAAATATCCTACTAAAAGTAATGTCACAGACAACAGATGAGTTTCTAAGAAGTAAAATTAAATAATAAAGTAAATATTGATTTTTTTGGTAAAAATTGTCTCTTACAGCCTAGTTCTTAAAAATGTAATACATTAAACTATTATGTGACCTAAGTTGCCTTATTCTTAATTACTATTTGTATTATTATTCTGTTAATTACTACTGCATTACTTTAATCACTATTGTATTATTTAACTACTATTGTATTATTTAATTACTATTGTATTATTCATAATTGTATTACTCATAAGAAATGTATTATTCTTCTGGGTACAAATTTGACGAAGCCATGTATATTGTATATTCCTAAGGTGAATAAAACTATCTATCTATCTAATTGAAAAGCATAGGGAGTTTAATGTATCGACTTATATGGCATTTATAGATTTCGAGAAGGCCTCTGACAAGGTAAATAGGAATAAATTTTGAAGTATTATGAAACAGAAAGGTGTACCTCAACATTTGATAAAGCAATAAGAAGATTATATTTACAAAATAAGATTATGGCAGAAACTGGAATGAAGGCAGATCTAATGGCAACAAAAAACAGCAAGGGAGTAAGACAGGGATGTCCAATTTCATCGTTTTTTTTTTTTAATATTTATATTGACGATGCTATATCTGATTGTCAGACAAAATTAGGTTCGTATTCTATAATTAGAAATATATATTTAGATATTTTATTATTTGCGGACGATGAAGTTCTCATATACGGTACATAACTCTGGCCTTCGTCTAGCAATTGGGGCGTTTCCGACTAGCCCAGTTGTGAGTCTCTATGCTGAAGCGGCAGAGCCCCTTTGCAATGCCGGCGGGACGTTTTACTAGGCAATTACGGCTGTGGGTTATATAGTATGCCTTCGCATCCCACGTATGCATCCTTTTTCGACACCCATTTTGACGTCCGTTATAAGAACACCCGTCTGAGCCCGAAACCGCCAGGTTTTCGCTTCAGAGAACTTCTTGGGGGCATACACTCGATCTGTGTAGGATGTTTCCTAGTGGCGAGCGGGTGTATCCCTCTTGGTTGCGGCAGTACCTCACGTAGATCTTGCTATGACGGCGCACAGCAAGTCTACGACGCTAACTAGTAGCAACCGCAGATTGTTTTATGAATTTTTATCGGGTTATAACGATTTTAGATTGATTTACACCGACGGGTCTAAATGTTCTAGCGGGGTTGGATGTGCGTGTGTCTATGGAACCCAACCCTTTACATTCGGTCTCCATGGCAGCACATCCATCTATAATGCTGAGCTGTATGCCATATATCGAGCCATTGAAAATGTTCGCCGGGTGATTGCCTTATACTTAGCGACTCCCTCAGCGCACTTCAGAGCCTTCGTGAGCTGTACAACCAACATCCTATTGTACAGCGTATCCAGGACGCCCTCCACATTTTACACGCCTCTGGCGTTAGCGTGGCGTGTGCCTGGGTTCCTGGTCACGTGGGCCTGCGGGGGAACGACTTGGCTGTCTCTGCAGCTAAGGTGGCCACCATGCCACCCAATGTTGTCATACCTTTTCTAACTGCGGAAGACTTCGGGCGTGTGCGCAGGGCGGCCCTGTCGTGCTGGCGCGACGAGGGGTTTGCTCTGCGTGGCAACAAGTTCAAAACAGTGAAGGAGCTTCCAGTTAATTGGGTGACCTCCTGTCGGGAAGAAGTTACTTTCGCTCGTTTACGTATTGGTCACTGCCATTTTACACATAGTTTTAAATTAAACGGGGACCCTGCTCCGGTCTGCCCGCAGTGCGGTGCTGACCTGACGGTCCGACACGTCATTTTAGAATGTTTTACTTTAGCACGTCTAGCATTTCTCTCCAGCTGCCGGCCAGCTTGTTGGAGATATTTGCGGATGACTAGACGGCAGTGACCAAGGTTTTTAAACTGCTTTTAAATGTTCGTTTTAGAATTTAATGACCGATAGGTTTTTATGCATTTTATTCGGCTGTTTTATCTGTTGTCCGTTTTAATTTAAGTGTGTTGTCTGGACATTTTTAGCCACCTTGTACATGGTTTTTATTGCCATTAGTTTTACTTCATTTTAGACCTTGATGCAGAAGGATGTGTTTTATTTATGATGAGTGTATTTTAGCTTTCGTTTTAACCAGTTTTAGCACGATTTTTGGCACTCTCAGGACGCTGAAGACCACGCTGTTGAGCGTCCTAAAGCTCCATCATCATCATCATCATCATCATCATCATCATCATCATCATCATCATCATCATCATCATCATCATCAAGTTCTGATATCTCGCTCAGAAAATGGTCTAGAAAAAGCGTTACATATATTAAATAACACAATATAGTTTAACAATATCTATAAACAAAACCGAAGTTTTAGCCTTCAACAGATCCAATACTATAATAGCCAAAATAATATTCGAAGGAAAGCCAGTTGAAAAAGTCAACTGCTTTAATTATATTGGTTGCAATATCTCTTATTTTAAAAATAGTGACATTTTAAATGAAATAAACAAATTTAATAATAGGTATATGTGGCACCATAAAGAGGACTTTAAAAATACGAGAAGAGAGACTAAATTAAAATTTTATAAATTAATGACATTTCATATATTATTATATGGTAGTGAATTTTGGATTTAACGAAAAAGGGAGAACAAATGATTGAAACAGCGAAAATGAAGTTTTTAAGAAATTTAAGCAAGGTATATCTACTAGATAAGCAAAGAAGTGAGGATATTCGAAAAGAATTGGATATTTTTAAACTAACAGATAGAATAAAACAATATAGAAATAACTGGAAGGAACATGTCGACAGAATGGATGATAGCCACATTCCAAGATTAGTTTTAGATTATAAACCATTAGGTAGAAGAAATAGTGGTAGAACAAGAAAAAGATGGATATAACACATTTAATTTTAAATTTATGAGACCGGAACGAGCCTTAATGGCTTAAACCGTGAAAATTTGTTGTTGTTGTTGTTGTTGATAATGATGATGATGAATCCATATTACCTTTCTCGTATGGAGGATACACCCCTCCCCCAGGTCTTACAAGTGGGTGCCTAGGCGCAGACACTTGTCTGGACCCGAGAGAATATCCAAAATGGGGGATTAGCCCGATACCTAGTATGAGGTTGAATGGTGGACTGAATGGCGGAGGAAACGGGACACCTCTTCGTCCACCACATTCAAACATGATGCCTTCTGGCATCGAATCCGGGCTGCCTTGATTCACAGCGGTTTAATCACTCAAGAAAAGAGTCACTGACCAAAGTTTTCTAGCCAGTGGATATCTTGTTTATGTGCTAGCAAAAAAATGTTTTTGAAATGATGCCAAGGTTTGTGTTTATATGTAAATATTAATAAGAATTTCTCCCAAAATTGAGCTGTTTTATAAGTTGCTCGTGAAGCTTACTTGTTCCCAATTAGTGGAGCCTATCAGAGATAAAAGTGGTTTGACATGAACATTTTTAGTGGTGGGGTGGAAGGCCTTCATAAAATGTTCCATGGTGTTGTTATTCAATACCACAGTGACTGAGTTCCGTTCAATTTGATGCTGACAGTTGTTTTATAACTGCCAGCGTGAAAGTAGTGCGTTGCCCCTTTACGCCACTTACCTTGATGCAAGGTAATCTTATGATACAATCTTTACCCAGCTAAATTTTGGCTTTCCTGTCCTTGAGTTTGAGAGCAGCGTGAAAGTAATCTGAGCAGTGAAGGAGTTGCAATCTAATGCATACACATTTAATATGTTTCCATTCTTCTTTTTGTATAATTTCCGCCTTCCTGCCTTATGCTCGAAATATACAGGGGGATTCAAAAAGCAGGAATAGACTTGAAGTATTTCTTTCTTCCAAACTGCAAAAGACAATGCCAACATCCATGGAGAGTTCAATTTCTGCACCAGTATGAGTACTGTTTACTCACAACAAGAAGGCAAGCGGGGCCTGAAGAGGGAGCTGCCACCGAGCGGGATGGCCCAGTCGGTTTCGTCTGTGGTTCGTATTCGGGAGGCCCGGGTTCGATTCCCGTGACCAACCTACCTGACCCATGGGGTTTTTCGAGGTTTTCCCGAGTAGCTAGGCGAATGCTGGGTATGTTAATTACATCCTCCGTTCCTCCATTTCATCTCCATTATAATTTCATATCATCTCTCACCTGGTGGTCCCTTTCAGGGTAGAAGTGTCGGCGGGTGTCTCGGCGGTGCATGGCAGGATGATATGCTCTGAGGAAAACTACTTCCTCCTCCGGTAGGTCGGTTGCCGGTCTCCGCTCCTCTGCTGGGACCATTTCGGGACCGACAACCATGGACCTTTGGGGCTCGGATCGCCTGCCTGGGACTATTAGGGCTTGGCTGCTGGGCTCGTTGCCGTCCCACTGTAGGGGATTGTGTTCGTGGTCCTGGCCTGTCGGGGGAAGTCTCTATCCAAGTAAACTGTAGGGACCCTGCCCTCTGTACTGTCGTGGCTCCTTGGGACGGGCGCCCTCTGTCTCTTTCGCCTCATCCTTCCTCCCGGGGGTTTCCCCTCTTGGGAGCATAGGAACAAAAGGTCTAGCATGGAGGCCTACGTACAAATCCTCTCCGTAATGTAATCCCAATCCCACCCATGCTGCCAGATCTAATGCTCGTTTCAGTAACTGCAATGGTAGGTATTATGTATGGGTGAGCTATGTGACAACACTGTATTATTGTGAACCTAGCATCCTTATCATATACGGATGGCAAGCATAAATATCATACGGGCAGCAAGAGTTATTACCTGACTCATTCCTCTGCCTTACCTTCTTGGAAGGATAGTACCATATGTTACACGATAAATATCACAATGGTGGTTCATTTCTTGCCGTACACGAATTATCTGGTCTCTAGTCATCTAATTTGCAGCTTCAACAATTCGATGTCGCAGACTTTTAAGAGTATCAGGCATGGGAAGGATAAAAACACACTCTTTTGCGTAACCCAATAGATAAAAATCACAAGGTGTGTGCTCTGGAGGCCTAGGAGGCCACCGGAAATGGAGGTGATCTCCTTTTCTTCTAATCCAGCGTCCTGGTGTCATCCAGATAACATTGGACGTGCTTAGAGCACTGAGGCAAATACCATCTTGCATGAAGATAAAGTCACCAGAATCAACTTCAAGTTGAGGAAATAGCCAATTTTGAAGCATGAAGAAGAAAGACTCACAAACTTTGTTTACATAAGGCGTTCAATAACTCACATAGGATTTTCACTTACCCAAATTCGAAAGAAAAATTAATAATTCAGAAAAATTTTCTTCTTTCATATTATTCAGCTTGCTAAGTTCAGTTTATTGTCATCGTCAGGATGCAATGCTTGCAATAACTGCTGTTTGTACGGCTTCAGCTGCAGACGGTGTTTCAGAACTTTCCATACAATTGGTTGAAGAATGTTAAGTTCCTTGCTTGCTCGTGCTGTAAGCTTGTTTGAGCTTCTTTCGTAAACTTTACGAATACACAATTTCATTCAGTGTGCGCAGATGTCTCGTGCTCTTTCGTTTTGCAGATACAACCATCTTCCACGAATCTTCGATGTCACTGATAAATCTGTTTAAGTTGAGGTGGTTATTAAACTGGCGGAGAAAAGAATGTTGAATTCCAATAATGGACTCTAGTTTTGCTAATTCGAGCACGGCGTTGTACTACAGATAATCAGCATGACAAGCTACAGCGCCAATGTGGCCGTGCTTACAACTTCTACCTGGGCTGTTCCAATTTTAAACTTTTGGCTGTCCAGGAACGTTGGAATTATGGTTTTGCCTTTCGTAATTTGGAATAAATAAATGGTTTAAATATTCTTGTTATCCGAATAGCCTTGTACCTATATATTGTAGATAATTGGTTTTTAGGACCAAGTGTCAGTTATGCAATGTTGAGTGTAGTTTTGTTCTTGGTGTGCACGGATGAACCTCAAGGCTAGTACCATAAAATATTGCACGGTAACATTATATGCAATTTATCCAATTATATACAAAATGATATGCACGTTGTCCAATTATATGCAAATTACAACCTGGTTATGCTAGTGTAATCGTGAACAAATTAAACATTGCAACCATGATCATTTAGGTTAGAGTTTGGTTTTGTTCATAATTGAATCCACAAGGGTTCATTAAAGCCTATCTTGATAATGCTAAAAGAAGCCCAAATTCATGTTTCTTTTTTCCAGTAACTACCAAGTGTACGTATTTGAAATTATTTACATATTTGCTTGAAGCCGTTATGAACTGTTAATAAGAGCATTAAAAAGAGTTTCTCATTATGCATTAAAACTGGAATGTTGAATACTTTTGGAAATTTCCATTAAGTGTACCTAATAGTGGTCCGAACTGTGAAGCCCGGACCTTAAAGTACTTACTTATTGCTTAGTAAGTCGCCACTAAGGTGGTTGTCTAATGTGTTTATGAGAACTCCTAGTGGTTTAACGGGAAAAACACGCGTCAGTTGGAGCATTAAATGTCGTGCTGGCACGTTGGCCATGATAGCTCAATGGTTAAGAGCAACCGGACGGGAGATCGGAAGATACATTGTTCAAATCCCGCTTATGGCATTGAATTTTTCAGTCTCTTTCTACCTTTCCATATTTTCTTTTATTTATCCAGATTTATTGAACCCTATTTTACACAGTGGTATATTACGGTTAGCGTTGATACATAAAAATATACAATTTTAAGAAAAATATTTTAAATACTAGAAGGAAGAAATTATGTTTTATTCTGATGCATATTAATTTAAACTATTTCAGACGTTTAAACACTGAGTTTATAAACATCATGAAGTACTTATACTGGTGTGGCTTCATTAGCAAAGATGTGAGCGGAGCAGAAAATTCAGTTCCTAGAGAGTCTAGCTTGAATATTAATTCTTGTCTTTCTCTCCAGAAAATGGGACAACAGAAAAGGAGATGAACTACAGTTTGAAATTCTTCACCACACATGCACTCGGGGTTGGATGTTAAGTGAAAGCGTGATAGGTATTCACCAAATTTACCATGTCCACTTAAAAATTGTGTGTAAACAAAATTTGGTACCATAGTTTCACATTTTCCTCTGTCATATACACTAGGGAAAAATAATGTTTTTGTTAAACTTCCATTTTGAGTTGTTAGCCATTGTTGGTTCCATTCTTCAAGAATATGTTGATGTATTATTCTCCTTACAGTAGAAATAGGACATAAAGAGTATGTCTTTCCATATTGAATACATTTTTTAAATTTTTGGCACAGATAGATATATTTATAAAAGATGATTATAAAGCATATATCTAGGGAACATTTAGAAATTAATGTCATTCTTCCACATGTTAAACGCTGAGAAAATCAAACTTAAGTTTGAAAATTTAGCTTTGGGGAACATTTGTAACTATAGCTTAATGCATTTCTGCCCGCCTCGGTAACGTGGATGGTAGCGTGTCTGCCTCACGTTCAAGAGGTTCCGAGCTCGAATCTCGGTCGGAGTGGGTTACCTGGATGAGGGCTTTTTCCGGGGTTTTCCCTTATCCTGAAAGACGAATGTCGGGTAACTAAGCTCTATGGACGCTGGGCTAATTTGAGCATCATTTCATCCATTCCACTTATCGTCCGATATGACTTTTTTTTAAATTTACGTCCGCCCCAACGTTAAGTTATATCGGACGGTGAATGAATTGGGTGAAATGATGCTCAAATGAGTCCAGGGTCCATGGAACTTAGAGTTACCCGACATTCGTCTTGAAGGATAAGGGAAAACCCCGGAAAAAACCTTATCTAGGTAACTCTCCCTGACCGAGATTCGAACTCGGCACCTCTTGAACGTGAGGCAAACAGGCTACCATCTACGCTACCGAGGCGGGCGTCCGATATGACTTAACGTTGGAGGACGTATATATATATATGCATTTCTGCAATATAAGATGGACTATGTCGCCTCCAGGTTTCATTCTTTGGACTCTAGGTTAATGGCCTTGCTTTTCTGATTGCCTCTCGAAACATTTTTCTGCTCTGCTGATCTTATTTAGTCAAAGATAAAGATAACAGAGTTACACTTAAAACATAGATTTTCATCTCCTGTCCTGGCTGATAAAACCCAGAAGTAGCGTGTTGGTTCCAATAAATATACATTTTGGAAAATGGGTCCTAGTATTACATAAGGCAGTGTGATTGGAGTTTTGCATTCCACCCTAAAGATACTTTCACTTTTTTACGTTATAGCTTAGTTTTAGAAATAAAAATATGGAAATAACACACAAAATATATACACATTTAAGCAATTAATTTTTTTTATTTAATGAAACCCATAAGTAATTTGTTGTAACAGGAGACCGAATGGATCTATTAAGATAACTTGTCATTTATGCAAAACTGCAGTGTCATGAAGTGATTATTGCTACAGTTCTTACGATCGGAGATGTCAGCATGCCAACTCCTGCCACCCCCTTTCTGCACTCCTCCGCCGCCTTGTCTGCTTTGGTTAGAAACACAGTTTCGCGTCCATTTCAAAACGTTTTAGAAAAACAATTATATATGTGTTTCTGGGAGTGTTTGTGAACTTCCTAACTCACAAATTAAATACGTTATAAGTACTACATTTCATATTTTAGTTGTGTACCGTTTAACGGCACCAGAGAAAATTTACAAGAAATATCTGTCATTACTAAAATTGAATATGAAGTATATTTTTAATGCTCTCAGAACTCCGACAACTCTTAAATTTCCTGTGAATGCACGATATCCTTCCCATTATTTCCGCTTTATTTCATTTCCTTGCCATCTTTCTGTGTGCTTCCTCGTTTGTGATGTACGGCAGTGCCAAACAAATGGCGCGGATGCTTGCACACTCTAAATGCTGGAATGCTTGCTTTTTCCCATTTCCGCTATATTTCATTTCCTTGCCATCTTTCTGTGTGCTTCCTGGTTTGTAATGTACGGCGGTGTGGAATAAATGGCGCGGATTCTAGCACACTCCAAATGCTGAAGCTGCTCTCCGCCTTGAGACGGCGTTGTAGTCACTGCCCTCACAAGGGGGACGTTTATAGAGTTTGCTGCGCACCATGGTGCCGGAATGAGCTTTCAGCAGCTGTTACATTCTGATGCGTGGCCTTCTGTGGTTCCTTCGCTTCATCCTTTCCTCCTGAGGATCACAGTGCGCAAGGCGTTCCACTTCATGTTCCACTCTTTACAATTTCTTTTTCCATCTTCCCCTGATAAATTTATCATCAGATGGAAAGTGGCATCTTATTCACTATTCTTTACATACGTTAGCTTTGGCTGAGCTCGATTCTAAGTCTATACAGGCATGTACGATATTATGAGTAGACATTTTAATGTTTTTTCCCCCTAATGTTTCGTGTAACTAAATCAACGCTGTTTGCTTAAACACATATCTTGCACACATTTGTGAATTTCTATAAGGATTACATGTGAACCTTGTAATCGGTTAGAGAAAACTGTGTGAGTGATGCGTATCAGATATGTTTTATGTATTCCTATAAACACAAAGAGTTGGGGCAGATTACATAACGTTTGGACTGCCTTCTCAACCCATAGTTCCCAGGTTTCATTTTAGACTTTGTGTGGCTTACTTTAATATTATTATAATTATTATTGTTAATATTAATATTAACATCATCATGATCATTTCCTGTCATTCGCAGAATCTGGAATTATGAATGTGTGCGTGAATATGAGTATGTTTCACAAGTAGCGTGACAAACTTCCAAACAACACTGTCAATATCGTACAAGGTGCAAAGCGCCGAGGCGTACTGACTTTCAGTAACGAGCGCTGCATTCATTTGTTATCTTGTTTATTAGAAGAGCAAAATATTAGTAGCCTGGCGTACAGTAAGTGACGAACCACAAATAGAGCACTTGGGAGCTGCGTATGTGCGATCTGAAAGTTTAGCCAATTAATATCATACGCAAATGTAAATTACCATGCAGCTACCCTTAACATAAAGGAATTTGATTCTCTCTTTGTTCTCCTTGTCACAATAGTCCATCATTTTATATAATAATTTCTTATGCCTGCTGATGTATGACACGTTGCTGTGATTACATCACAACAAAGTGTACATACACTGACTCGCCGTGTATGTGGGATAGTGTTGCGTAAAAAAACTCCATTGTGTCACATTCTTTCCGATACGCCTTCATGCTTTGTTATGTAGTAGTTTCTAAAGTCAAAGATGTTTATATGAATTTAAAAGCTAAAGGGAACAAAAGTAAAATGTTATCAGTGTAGGAGATGTGTTATACATAGGATGAAATAATGAAAATAAATAAGAAAATTGGATAAAAGGTTACATAATAAAAGTTTCCAATATTTTACACGTGTTTTTATTTGTTAATTTTAAAAGGAACTGTTATTTGGAGATATATTTATAGACTTTTTTAATGTGCTACATATGTTGGACAGAGCTTCTTCAGAGCGTTCCTATATTAAAATAATATTTATTCATTTTTATGGTCGTTTCGTAGTTTGCCAAGCTTTAACCCAAATATATACTACCGTTAAAACGTTACAAGGAGTATAGTGCAGTGGGATACTAAGAGGGTATGCACAATAATATTGCAAAATCTACTGGTATTGGATTAGAAGGCAACTTTTAGGATTTCAGTATGGCATTTTGTTACCGACGTCAATATACTTGCCGATATGAGTGCTTCTTATCCCAGTATCTATGTTCTTAAACGTAAAAAGAAATTACTTAGTTATGCTGGTATAAATTCTGACAAAATTAACTTTGGAACTTGTTTTAGCCAAACAAGAAAGTGAGAAAAACCGACACTTTACAAATGATATCATGATTGCATTCATTTACGAAACTATAAGTTACAAATCACTATCATAAATGAACTCAGTATATTCTACAGTTATTTCATAACTTTTATGTTCAATTAGGTTAGCAGAATCCTGCTAGGTCCCTCAATCATAGACCGAGCCTGCCTAGCTGTAGTAAGATTACGCCATGAAGTGCCATGTTGAAGTGATAGCGAATCGAGAATCACAGATCTGGCCCTTCTCGGTGTAATACCAAGGATAGTTTCTGGATCAATAAACGTGTTGGCCGAGCCCTCCCTGGCTAACCTATCAGCTAGTTCATTTCCTCTGACTCCAGTATGCCCAGGAACCCAGCAGAGCAGTAATGCTCGGCAAGAACAAAGAATATTCAAGGTCTATTGGCACTCTCGTAAAGTCTGTTTAGTTAAAGCATGTGCACGTCGGCTTCTGTCTTTGACGAACCCTTATAATCGTTTTACAACCCCCGACCCTCCTTCTCCCAGACCGTTCTGCAAGGTTGCCACCTTTCTCGATACGTCATGGGTATCATACGAGGTTTGTCTAAATAAATAATGTTATGTCCATTACTGCAAAACTTCCTTAGTTATATATATATATCGCCAAGCTACAAGTCTACTGGATTCCATAATAACCCTTATCTTATTCAAAGTGCGGTATTTGAAACCCAGCTCCTTTAGGAGACCGCGCAAAATGCAGTGCCCATAAGGAAAATCACAAATTTCTTGCAAATGTGCAACCAATTCGTCTAAGGTGGGCGCTCTCCCTTTCGCATAGAATCTATAAATTTCTCGACGAATTAAATCGCACGTGAAATTCTACTTTAGAGAAACGTTTCCTTTTGTTTTCACACTTAATCGGCGTTTTTGGTATTCCTTTCGTCACAATATTTCTCACTGTATTTCTGTGAATATCCAGAATTTATCAGGTTCATTGCCCGATTCCTTACCAAGATTATTTGTCAGCACATATTTATATGTGTTCAAAACAAGCGCTTGAATTTGCTTAGAAACAGTTCCCGTTATAACTTTGTTATTTTTTAGGCTTTTCCAGTAATATAATTCGGCCCAGTTATTCACACTGTCTTCACTTTGATTATTTATCTCTACTTCATTTGCTTTTACCACTGCATTTCCCTCCTACGGTCTCCACATCGTGACACACAACGAATTTCTGCACGTAATGAAACAGATCAACCAGAAGTTGGAACTTTGGCAACTGAGACTCCACGTGGACTAGACATGCGTCTGTCACTTCGAGAAAATCAGGGTTGCTATTGGTCCTCAACGACAGTGTTCCATTTCTGAAGTGTGGAGATAAGATTTATGACGGTCATTAGTGGGCGGGCGGCTCAGGTTCCTTTGACTCGGAACTGCACATGCGTTAAGTAAAACCTAGACCTTGTGCTAGCACATAGTGCCTTTAGGACAGCCTGGCTGTTAGAACAGATGCTGATCCCACCGTGCAGCCAAGGCATTCCTAAGATGTGATATGCACAGGCCAAAATAGCATATATTTCAGCCTGGGATACTGTAGAATAACCTCCCAGTGAGTACGATAGAGGTCCATAGGTCCATAAATGGCAGTCCCGGTCCCCGAGTCGGTCTTGGAGTCATCCGTGTACCAGACGGACCTCCTGACACACTCTGGAACCCGTGGGCTACGAGTGCATTCCTCTCTGGGCGGAACACTGACTATATTCAGAGTCAAAATTATAAATAGGCTTCATATTGTCGCATCCCATCGCTGGGATAGACCGCTACTTCTGAAGCCTGTTCAGTATCTCTCAATCGGGTACAACTTAGAAGTGTTGTTGGCCTGTTGACAGGGCACCACACCCTAAAGAGACACCTGCATGTGACGAAGCTTAGTGCAGATTCCACATGCAGGAAGTACGGTGCAGAGGATAAATCTTCTCTACATATTTTGTGTGAGTGTGAAGCACTTGCTATACTTAGACACTTCATTCTGGGCTCAAACAAATTGAGAATAGATGATATAAGGAGTGCTCATCCAAGACTTGCCCTGTCCTTTTTGGAGGCCACGGGAATTGAATAAGCACTCCAGTAAGAGGAGCACAATGGACCCAATATGCGGCCTACGTGCAAGGGACCGAAAGGACTCAACCTATTTACTTTCATTCATGCGTAAATGTAGTAGCTACACGGTGCCATCAAATTAAGCAGCTACGCTTAAGCGCTACCTGTTTTGCGGTCGTGCGTCTCTTTCCTCCCGGCTTTCTCCGCTCGAACCGACTTATGCATTGAAACAAGCGAGATGAACGGATAGGGTCAAAAAGAAGATTATTTTATTATTATCATTATTATTAACATCATCATAATCTATATATATATATAAATGAATTGATGCTTGTTAATCTCGCAAAAACTCGAGAATGGCTGAACCGATTTGCCTAATTTTGGTTTTCAAATATTTGTATAAGGTTTAAAAGGTGAGAAAAAATCTGAAGTGATAATGGACCTGGTTATTAACTAAATATAAAATTACACACGCACACTTTTACGGAATACATACACCCTCTTTTATTTTCGACAAACAAAAGCATTACAAAGTAGAAAGATGGGAGACAATAGAACATCGGACTTCTAGTGAAAAGTAGGATTTCTGATTTCCTGAATGTATGGTTACTGTTACCAGAAGGCTGCATCGTATCTTGTTTAACGTGTTTTACTATTAATATTTAGTGCTTAGTTTCACGTTTGGTGTAACTGTTTTCATATTGTTATGAAATTAATGGAGTCATCACAACTGTCATCTATTATATCAAATTTATTCAACTGTATCTTGTGTTAATCAGACCAATTTGGCTAATTCTTTTTTCAAAATATTTGTTTAAGTGCAAGGAAGCTTTTTATGAAGAGAAAAATAAGTAAAGTCGCCCAGAAAAATGTAAAAACAACATTTTTCATTTTTGAAATTGATATGCAGTTCGAGGAAGGTTATTATGAGAGTTAAAACAAAAGAGAACCAAATCACAGTTGAAATTTAGTTAGTAATTTTATAATTTATGAATGTAACATTAAAGTTAATATAAACTTCTCCAATGCATCCAGAATTATGACACTTTTTTACGATATAAAGTTTAACTGAGAGATCTCAATTACTGCGTGTTATTTTAAAGTTCCTACATTTATCTCTGGCTCATTGGTTTATTCTATGTGTATATATTCACATCAAGATTAAACGAAAGACTAGGATATCACAATAACATGATTCTTTCAGGTTTGAAATGAGCTACTTTCAGTTACGATGTTTCAATTGACCGCAGTGCCCACCAATGCAAAATACCACAGTAATTATTTGATTAGTATACAAAGTGATAACTCTGAAATACGTTTATGTTCAATTTTTTGTTTAAATTACATATTTGTGATTATATTATCTGTTCTGGTGAACATTAATGAAAATTAAAGATGCCATCACTATATGTACACTTTACAAGTTACGCAATCATCAGAACTTGTGGTACTGCCACAGTACAATGGCTTTTGACAGAACGACGTCTGTCGGGTCAACTAGTTTATTATTATTATTATTATTATTATTATTATTATTATTATTATTATTATTATTATTATTATTATTATTATTATTATTATTATTATTATTATTATTATTATTATTATTGGAAATTAATTGTTCTTTCACACTAGCCGTGTGTAGGACGCACTATGAAATGGTAGAGCCAGAATGAAAAATTCAATGCCATAGCCGGGATTTGAACCAAGGATCTTCTGGTTTCCGTCCAGCCGCTCTAACCATTTGAGCTACTATGGCCAACGTGCCGACATGACATTAAATTCTCCAACTGAGTCGTGTTTCTCCCGATAAACCACTAGCAGTTCTCATAAACACATGAGACAACTACCTTAATGCCGACTTACGATGCTGTAAGTACTTTAAGGCCCGGGCTTTATAGTTCGGACCACTATTAGGTACAATTAATGGAAATTAATTGTTCTTTCACATTAGCCGCGTGTAGGACGCACTATGAAAGGGTAGAGCCAGAATGAGGAATCCAATGCCATAGCCGGGTTTGAACCAGGGATCTTCTGGTTTCCGTCCAGCCGCTCTAACCATTTGAGCTACTATGGCCAACGTGCCAACATGACATTAAATATTCTCCAACTGACTCCTGTGTCTCCCGGTAAAGCACTAGGAGTTCTCATAAACACATGAGACAACTACCTTAATGCCGACTTACGATGCTGTAAGTACTTTAAGGCCCGGGCTTTATAGTTCGGACCACTATTAGGTACAATTAATGGAAATTAATTGTTCTTTCACATTAGTCGCGTGTAGGACGCACTATGAAAGGGTAGAGCCAGAATGAGGAATCCAATGCCATAGCCGGGTTTGAACCATGGATCTTCTGGTTTCCGTCCAGCCGCTCTAACCATTTGAGCTACTATGGCCAACGTGCCAACATGACATTAAATATTCTCCAACTGACTGCTGTGTCTCCCGGTAAAGCACTAGGAGTTCTCATAAACACATGAGACAACTACCTTAATGGCGACTTACTATCATTATTATCATTATCATCCTCATCATCATCATCATTATCATCTTTATCTTTATCTTTATCATTATCATTATCATTATTATTATTATTATTATTATTATTATTATTATTATTATTATTATTATTATTATTATTATTATTATTATTATTATTATTATTATTATTATTATTATTATTATTATTATTATTATTATTATTATTATTATTATTATTATTATTATTATTATTATTATTATTATTATTATTATTATTATTATTATTATTATTATTATTATTATTATTATTATTATTATTATTATTATTATTATTATTATTTACTTCTTAACAAATTATTATGTTGAGTGTTTCATATGTTGCCCTTTCAAAGAATATATTGGAAATGTTTTCCTTGTGTTCAAAGACATGCATTGCACCGTCTTAACACATTATCATCAAAAATATATTGCAATTCCTATTTGGATATGTTGATTATTTCTCACCATTTTATTATTTTGCAGTTCTCGTAATTTGCGGAGGTTAGATTTTTGACATTTTACTTTGCAAATAAAAGTCGCAAGGGGATCGAGCCGGCTAAATTTCTACATTGTTCATTCTGTGATCCAATACGTCAGCAATTGCATACAAAGAAGTTCGAACTGCTTGGGCTGTAGCCCTATCTTATGTATTCGCTGTTCTTCTGTCAATTGAAGAAAAAACAGTTTCAAAGTGAAGGTTTGATAGCGTGCACTGTTAATTGTTGCGTAAAAATAGGGCCAATTAAGCTAGTGGCACTCGCAACCATCAAACACTAAACTTTACTTCATGTACTTGACTTTGATGTGTGCGTTTTGGAGTTCCAGAGTAGTGAGAGTTAATTCGTCCATTTAAGTGAAACCACACATCGTCACTTAACACAAATTGTAGATTTATGTTGCCACCATCACCACGGACTGCAGAAACCAGGTGCAAAACTGTTTTCTTCTCTGTAGGTCCCCCTCCTTCAAGGCTCGCATTTTTGGTGTTTTGTAAAGCCGTAATTTGAGTAGTTATGTCGTTTTTTGTGTCGATTCCTGCTTGCTGCGCTAATTTCGAGAGACTTTCTGGCGAACATTCTAACCGCACACAGGTGTCGTAAATCTTTTCCTCTGTTAAAACGTGACTTTTCCCACCTTTTTTTCCCCGGTCTAACGTCGATACCGTACTTATGAATTTCATGACTATATTATCAATGTTGGGAAAGCGTCCCCGAAAAGCTTTACGACAGACAGACCGAGAATCGTGTTTTATAAAGTTGTAACAAATAAAAAATGTTTTTGTGAGGTAAATTGGACCATGATTTAACTACATACAATTGAAAACCACAACAGAACGTTATCCACCGACTTCGTTTGTCATACGTGGCTTGAGTAAGACCACGTCATTTGTGACGTATTATTATTTTACTTTATTTACCTATATTATCCTATTTTTATTCCTATTTTACCCAAAGGTATATTAGGAATATAGTTTAAAAATTTATGAATATATACAATTTATAAAAACATAACCAAATACAATATCAAGCTGACAAACAGTAAACAGCCTCACGTTCAAGAGGTCTCGAGTTCGAATCTCGGTTAGGGTGAGTTACCTGGATAAGGTTTTTTTCCGGGGTTTTCCCTTAATATTCAAGACGAATGTGGGGTAACTCTAAGCTCCATGGACCCTGTACTCATTTGAGCATCATTTCACCGAATTCATTCACCGTCCGATATGACATAACGATATGACTTAAAAAAAAACGTAAACATCAAGATGAATCATTTAGCTTAAGAAATATTTTGTTTAAGAAGGCCATGAAATATTGATAAGTTTTGTAATTCATCAAAATATGTGTAAGTGGTTTTGAAAAAGAGTAACCTAAAGACTGAATGAGTAATTCAAGTTCGTATCTTTGAAAGCAGAAAAATGGGCAATCAAATAAAATGTGAGGCACATCTTGAAGATGATTTCCACAAATACAGTCAAGAGGTGGGTTTGATTTTAAATCGAAATAAATAAGCTGAAAATTTGCCATGTCCAGTTAAGAATTGAGTGAGAACGTAGTTAGGATTAACGAATTTACATTTATGTCTGTCAGAAACCGTTGAGAAGTATAAATCCTTGGTCAAAGCACCACAAATACTTTTTAACCAGTATTCATTCCAGTCGTTGATGATAATCTCCTTTAATGTTTGCTTTGCGTAAGAAATAGGGTATACAGTGTAAATTTCTGGAAGATCTGAAGTCGCAGCTCTCTTTGCAAGCTCATCTGCACGTCTATTTCCGGCAATCCCCACGTGATCTCTGACCCATGAAATACACAAATGAGAACCACTTAATAATTGATTCCTTATTTCAGCTGCAATAGGACTGCTGTTTTATTTTTGTTTATTTTTGTTTATTTTTTTATTTTATTTATTTACTTTTTTTGTATCTTTGAAAGCCGCAATTGCTGCTTTGACGTATTAGAGGAAACTATACGTTCGCCTTTCTCAGTTTATGGGGAGATGTAAACAAAGCGGGAAAATGTGTTGTGACGCCGGTGGCTGTGATTGGAGGGAATATTCACACTATTTTATTCCCACGTGGCAAACATGTCCACTGTCAAAGAACTTCTATGTAAAGCTTTGCTTAACCGTTTTCGATGTTTTGAGTAGCTTATGGGATAGCACTTTTACGCTAAATGCAAAGGTGTGTGTACTGTGTAACATGTTTTTCCTTTTGTACGCTAAAAGGTGACTAAATGCTTACAACATTTACTCAAATATTTGATTTCTTCCCATAACCCCACCTCATAAATTAAAAATTAAGGCACGGGTCTTACTGCGAAATAACAGTGCTAAAAACTGATTTCAGCCAGTTAGGCAATGACTTGAAAGTTCTACTGGCATGCAACTGAAAAAATATGTACAATTGGAATCTGAAAACGGAGGAATTTCTTAAATGACTTCCACTTCCAAATTTTTCTTTGATAATTCTTTCGCACGGACAATACTGTAGCGATATGGGTATATTTGCAATAATATAATCCTAAAACAAATTGTGATGACCTACTCATAGTCAGATGTTCAGAAGCTTTTGAATCACTTCCTGTCACAGTCACACAAATGATGCAAGTGGAAGTAAGTATCATATATAATAACGTTCAAAATTATGCTATTTGTATAGTTAGTTATTGTGAATTACTTTACCTCTGATCCTACGTTCCCCTCATGACGTCTGGCAAGCTGTGAACCTTGCAACGAATAGCACTTTTAAACAAATTCATCATGTTCACCTACCACAACTGGCGCCATTCTTTTTCGAAGTTTTCCTTTAGTGGAAAGCAAAACGTCACTTCGAGCGCCGTTAAAACTTAGCGCTGAAACACCCTATACTCTGCTGACAAATTATTAATGTCCTCCATTGTTGAAGTGGGTATCTTTCACACAACTTGCAAAATGCGTTCAATGCAATTTATTTTTCACTACTTTTTAACGGTTTCCTGCTGTGATGTTTAACATATTTCACGGAAGCAGCCGTGTTGTAAAACTGATTTTCTCCCTTCTTTTTGCTTTTAATTTGCGCAAGCGCAACCTGCACTCTGACTAACACATACAAATTACGCTTACTATATCAAATAAAATACTAATTAGTTAGTGTTTGACTGTTGCATTTGTAACAATGTAAAGTTGTGTTGTAATGTTTAACGCCCGCTTTTAGTATATGCGGGATGATGCATCAGATGAAGTTGGAGCACCGGTGGAATGAGATGGCGGGGAAAACCGGAGATCCTGGAGAAAATCCGCCCCAGCGCCGTGTTGTCCACCAAAAATCTACGGTCGCCTCTAAACGAACCCGTGTCGACTTGGTGAGAGTTGAGCGGTCTAACCACTCAGCTACGTCGCGGCCAATGTGAAGTTGTTTATATATTTTGATTAAATGTAAAGTCTTTAAAAATGATATGCAAACTATATTTTTCATCCGCATAGTTACAAGGCTAAACAGCCAATGATGGCACACACGTACACGTGCTTTTGTTTACATCGTGCTATAAACTAAGGACGGCGCCAGTATAGAATCTCAGCTGATGAGTGGCTGGCGCTCGAGACCAGGTGCCTGCCGATCGGAGCGTGGCCAATTAATTTGATCACCCTGAACGTCATTAAAGTGCATCGTTCAGAAGATCCGCACGTAACAATCTATACCTTTGTGATTATAAACATGTTTCTCGCCAAATTCTGTAAACATCTTGCCTTCTAGCTTCCAAAACACAATTTTAAGATTTGGTAATTCACGGAAGCAGAAACGTTTTCAGATACCCGAAAATTTTTAATACAGAATTCACAGTTGTAGGAGTTAGAACATTAATGTTTGATATAATTAATTACGTTGACTATCACTGGGGAACAAAAAAATATTTTTATATACCCGAAACAAAATAGGCAAATTCTTATGTAAACTCATCTGCTGATTCCAAAAATGCCCCTCAAAATGCTGTATCACGTAACGTTTTTTAGGTATTCATAATTTTTTATGAAAACTTACAGAAATGTGATGTGATAACTCATATTTTATTAATTGAAAATAATTGGTATTTTATTGCCAAATAACATTGAAAATAATAATTATTATTAATTATTATTAAAATAAATAAACACAAGGTAATGATGAAAACCAATACCTGAATTATCTCAGAAGTGTTTCACTGTTGATTTTTTGTATTGACTCTCCCGTTTAAGGAACCAACAATAGTCTCCGAACATGGCTGAATCCCAGCGACCCTGGTAACCTTCTTTCCATCTCAGAAATGTCCAAGTGAAAACGCTCACCTTGCTCATCACTTACTACAGCTGCTAGGTTTGTAGGGAAACTATCAAGGTGATAGTGCAAAAAGTGGATTTTAAGTGACGTACGGCAACCCATTTCTTTGTAGCTCCTTAATAGTTCTGAGACTAAAGTTTCATAATTTTCTTCTTTGTTATTGCCCAGGAAGCCTTCCACCACTGATTTAAATGATTTCCATGCTGCCAGTTCAACACGTTTAAGCTTTGATTCAAAAACACTGTCTTTAAGAAGTAGTCTTATTTGCGGATCGACAAATATACCTTCCTTCAATTTAGATTCACTTATTTTGGGAAAGATACTTCTTAAATAATCAAATGCACTTCCACTTTTGTCCAAACCTTTAACAAAATTCTTCATTAACCCGAGCTTTATGTGAAGTGGGGGGGGGGGGGGGGAGAAGAACTTTGTTTGGGTCTACTGGAGGCACATACTTAACACTGCTTGCTCCAGGGTTATAGTCTTCCCTTTCCCCCCAATCTTTCACTATAAAATGCTTGTTAGTTGTCCTACTGTCCCATAAGCACAAAAAACAGCAATATTTTGTGAAACCTCCCTGCAGTCCCGTTAGCAATGCAACTACCTTGAGGTCACTACAAATTTCCCAGTCATGGTTTTGATAACTAATAGTAACTAAAATGATGGACATGGAATCGTATATCTCCTTCATTCCTATGGCATGAAATAAAGGTATTGAAGGTAGTAAATTGCCATTATGAAGCAACACTGCCTTTAAGCTGTATTTAGAGGAGTCAATGGCTATTATTTTAAATTAAGTCAATATGAGTTGGTATCATACCTCATTTCTGTAAATTTATGTAAAAGAATAAGGATATCTCAAAAACGTTACGTGATACAGCATTTTCAGAGACATTTTTGGAATCAGCAAGACATTTTGCACAAGAATTAGCCTATTTTGTTTCGGGTACAAAAAACGTGTTCCCTAGTGCTATGAATGACCAATGTCAGGTAACTCTAAGCTCCCTGGACCCCGGGCTCATTTGAGCATCATTTCACCCATTTCATTCATCGTCCGATATGACTTGACGTTGGAGGACGTAAATTACAACAACAACAAAATGACTATGAACCCTATACTTTACAAAATTATTTCCTAGATGATATAGGCCTCTAGTTTAAACGCATGCTGTACAACTGGTATGGCTAGAACGTGAACCCAAGTACACGGACGATGTTGGTAGTTTGTTTATAAACTACGGGTAGCATTAAATTAAACTATAAAGGAGTGGTATGAACTTATATTCCCATTACGTCGACTGCGTGGTTTTACCTGCTTTATTACCGTTTCGTCGACTCAAGGCTAATTGGCTGTGACAAGGGGGGGAGCGATATTTAACATTTTCAAATCAGAAATTTAGCATTTTGATTTTTACATTTAGCATTTTATAGCATTTATAAATTTGCCATTCAGCATTTTATAGCATTTAGAAAGTTTAATTTGCGTTAAGTTTTTAAATGATGAATATTAACAGTATTTATGTGAGATTTAAAACACATTTATGGAGTGTTATTAATGATAGTGAGTTAAAAGTGTATAAAGTGTCAGTTTATGTTAAATTAATATAGGTTAAAATAATACACAGAAATATAGAACAGATTATTACAGACTAAAGCATACTGCATAACACAAAAGCTAAATGTATACTGATGTAAAACTAGCACAATATACAGAAAATGCACAAAATTAGCCTCGCACTTATTGACGTCACCTACCCATAGAACGAATGAAAGTTGCGTGTAAAACCGAACATAACAATGAAAATCGGAAATTTGGCAACTGAGAACTCCAACATGTGTTTATCACTTCCTTAAAATTAGGATTGCTATTGGTTTTCAGAGACTAGGATAGAAATTTTCCGTTAACTGGGTTGTGAAGGTAGATTTATAACAGTCATTAGGCGTGGTAACAAGGATCTCTTTTGTAAAACAACTGAACTCGCTTCAGTACCAAACATACCTTATATGGGCAATGGTGGAACAATAGGGTAATTTAGCGGGAAGGGTTGCTTTTCACATTCCAGAAGACTCCTCACTTACTTTATGACTTTGTAAACATGTAAAGGTTCTACAGACTCTTCAGTTAAAGCTTCCAGAAGAAAAAGCATTGGGAAAAAATAATTACTTCGGAAAATCACATTTTGAGTCAATTTCGCACTTTATCGCGCTATATCGCAATTCGAAAAATCACCACCCTTAACTATGACCCTTGCCGTTTTGTCGATGCAGGTAAACAACCAACCCAACCCTCTACTATCTCACAGTGACGTAGTTTATTTTAGGCGTTCAGTGAGTTAACGAGTGTAAAGTCGGTGTTCAGTACAGCTTGAAAAATTAAGTTTGAAATTGTTGAATCGAAACGAGGAAAACCGATAATTTTGTATGCCAGGTATAGGCTAACGCTTCACAAAGTTTTCCAGAACCAACACAAAAGATGGGCCTGTTATATACGTAAATGCCCTGGAAAAATTAAGGTAAGTCAGGGGGGAAGATGACATACTTAACGTTATGTCCTTTTCCCATGGAAATAGGAATGGAGAAAAATGTAAAAAGTATCTCAAAATATTGCCTGTATATTTAATTGTTACTGGGAGAAACAGTAATCAGTGCCCTGATATGTGAGGAGATAAAAAGGCACAATTAAACTAATTGCAACAAAACTTACATCTTACCCCATCATTAGGGGAAGATGGGAGTTAACAGTGTGGAAGATGGAACAACATGGAGGAAGATGTAACAACACGAAGTTTGAAATTAAAAAAATAAATTAAATTGAGCATTTTAATTACATGTAAGACACTTTATAAAATGTAAATTTAACGCATGTTAGAGACGTGATACAATGAAGAAAGGAGAGATCCAGACTGTAGTCTTTCAACTCTCCGGCCAGGGTTTGAATGAATCCAAGTATTCAAAGCTTGCTACCAAAATGTTTTCAATGGTTTGAAGAATGATCGGTCAAGCCGTCATGATCGGCCATATTTAATTTATCAATATTCTTTAAGAACTTTCAACTTAACCCAATGCCTGGGGGAAGATGCAAGTGAACATTATTTTTGGTGTACGCTACCAATCATTTTGGTCCGAGCTCACAAAGACGCATATGGCGAAATACCATGGTTAGCTGAAGCCGCATGGAGGACATCAAGTGCTAGACCTTACGTATTGGCAACGAAATATTACATTGCTTGTGCTTACCAAGTTTACAGATAGTAGTTTCTTGTTTATCATTGGATGAAGCAAGATATAAAACGGAAGAACACAACAGCATACTTCCAACTGGATGCCCCTATGCTAGGCTGTGGTAACTGCTGCTATCTAGTCTCAGATGAACAAAATATTATGAAACTTCCGACTTCCCCCAACTTCCATCTTCCCCCCACTTACCTTACAACCGACTTGCAGTTATAAACAACACTTAAAAACAGTGACCATACGTGTGAACCCAACATTGCCAAAAACGAAGTTGAAATTTATATTACTAAAATCAAAAAGAGGGCCAGAGAAAATCAGACGCCGATACCGCAAATATATCGACAAGAAATTTGAGACAATATAAAGATATGCCCGGCACTTGCGTGCTTACTATCGAAAATGGATATCTGTATATCATGCAAACATATACAATTGAAACTTTAGTGGAATTTAACGATTATTTTGTAAGTCAGTGGCTGGAAAACGATTATATTTGCATTTGTTATAATAAACGATACTGTGGAGGGATGGCATAATCGCTTAAACACCAAAATTGGAAACAACCATCCCAATTGTTTACGAATTATTAGCTGTTCTTCGGGAAGATGCAGAATTTTATAAAATAGTTGTACAGCAAATTAATCAGCATATATCAATGCCGAAACAACAAAAGAAATGTCGAGATTTGGATCAAAGAATAAAACGGTGCCCGCCTTGGTAGCGTAGATGGTAGTATGTCTGCTTCACGTTCATGAGGTACTGAGTTCAAATCTCGGTCAGGGTGAGTTACATGGATACGGTTTTTCCGGAGTTTTCCCTCATACTAAAAGAATAATGTCGGGTAACTCTAATCTTCATGGACCCTGGATACATTTGAGCATTATTTCACCCATTCCATGCATCGTTCGTTATGACTTAACAAGTTAAAGGACTCAAATTAAAAGAAAATAACAATAAAATAAATAAATGAAATAAAACAACTTTCAAGATCTTTTAGAGGACCGTGCTACTGTTGGCCAAACTCTACGACGATTACTTTACACAGTAAAATTTGACTAATGAGCTGCACCATCTCAAATTTTACAAAATCTATATTTGCAGATTTAATTTATGTATATTTATCATTTACTATGACGAGACAAAACTGTTGATAAAACTTTTAAACGCACCATCGTAACGTGTGTCTGTGAATTTCAAAGTAGGAGTAAATTTGCAATCTTTTACTTTGACAGTACCAAGTCTGTATAAAGTGTGAAGGAAGGTTTAGTAGATCCACTAAAAGAGAATTATTAATAACACTGATTTATAGGTTAACAGGCCAGTCGACAAAACGGGAATCGACGAAACATTAACGAAGCGATATGAAAGCACATCAACAGGCCGTCGCCGAGATGCAAACTTTATTGTTCTTCATAATGCTGTCAGTGGAAAACAAATGTGTGTGCTTAAGGCTACACGACAGAAGTGAAAACTTAAATACTATTCTTTATAAATTATTTTAAAAAATTTAATGTTGACACTCATTCTTTCGCAAAGAGGCCATTTGCGAGCTAAACATTTCATGCGTTACGCTAAGTGTACTCGCAAATGAAAATACTCTGAAACAACTGAATGACGACGGACTTGTGACCGTGCGAAGAGGGTTATACGTAAAGGATGTATAAAGGAATTAACACCAAATCACATAATATACTGTTTTACATGTATTTAATTTTATTTTAAAATACATGCTATTTCACAATTATTTTTCATATTGTGTTTCTTGCTGATACACATATTTCATTGCATTTTTATTTTTAATAAAATAGAAGTTCGTACATATCTTATAACATAATTATACGATATTCACTTGCTTATTTGCATATTTTTTAATATTCGGAAATGTTTGGTTACGTATACATTTTACACATGTTATTACATATCGGTACATATACTCATTACTCCATATTTTATTACATGTCATATTCATTTCAAATGTTTTGTCACAATTGATACTGATATTTATACATTTTCAGTTTAATTCCATTTTTCAATTTTATAATTATTTTATTCTCCAAAAAGAAAAATACAATAGAATCTTAAAATAAAGAAGAAAAAACACTACAGCTTAACAAACGAGGATATATGACTATGCAATATATAAATGTAAAACTAGAAGAACAAAAAAAAATACCAAATCATAATTCGAATTATTTATTGCATATTAGATACCAAGTTTACTATCCCTTTAGTTTCTCATCCTTCAGATACAGAAAGTATTTAAATCGCCAAAAAGTTTCGACTTTGATTTTTAATGTTTCGCGGCATTTCTTATGGTGTATACTAAAAACATAATAAAAAAATAAAAAAATAACTGCGCATAAATTACTCCAGTGAATTTTTCCCTGAGTGTCCTTCATGTGCATCATCATACTCTAAATACGAAATTATAGGTTTATGCTAACTAAAGAATCTGTCGGTCTTTCATTTTGTAGAAAAACATAATCTATAAGTTGTAAATGAAAATAGACGTAAAACGTCATTTTAATGCGTGATAATTTTATTATTTTCGTGTTATTACATTTAATTTATTGATGTTTTACGTTTTACTAGCCACAATAAAGAGAAATTGTCAATCAAAATAACCAGTTCTTAAATGAAGCATCTCTTTCACGAATTCCTAACACTTTTATTTCCAGTTAGCACACTCGTTTTATTTTTCGTTATTATGGTTTTAATTACTCAAATAGCGCCTCGGTAGCGTGGTGGTAGCACGTCTGCCTTACGTTCAAGAGGTCCCGAGTTCGAATCTCGGTCTGGGTGAGTTACCTGGATAAGGTTTTTCCAAGGTTTTCCCTTATCCTTACAGACGAATGTCGGGTAGCTCTAAGCTCCGTGGACCCTGGACACATTGAGCATCATTTCACCCATTTCATTCACCGTCCGATATGACTTAACGTTGGAGGACGTAAAATTACAAAAAAAAAAAAAAAAAAAAAAAAAAAAAACATGACAGAAGGTTATCTGACCGGATCGCTTACCGGCACTTGACAGACGTTTTTAAGAACGGCCCTAAGACAATTATTTTTTTTTAATGAAACTCCTGAAGGGTTTCTGAACTTTTTATAGTATTTGAAATATGTTAAAACATACCTAGATGCGTGTTGTTGATACATTGTTGAGTGCGACAGAAAATCTACGGTATATAGCGGTATGGACAACATAAGACTGAAATAACGAATGAGTGGAGGGGTAGTTAGTTCGGATTGAGCCGACTCGAGCCGACTTCACCCGAATGAGCGTCAGATATTCCAGCGTGACGGCTCAGTTTAATTCACTACCCACAAATAGTGCTAAACGCGCCTAAAGATATTTTCACTTCAAAAATACTTTTCAAGTCATAATTGGACGAAACTTTTAAATGATTTTCCAAAAGCAATTACCCTCCGCCACAATAGGATCGTAACAGTGTCCTTGAACCGATCGCCGTTTAACAGTCCCGTTTCTGAACATATGTGATGGTAATATCTAAGAGTACGTTTGCTCTAGGTAGGCGTTAGTTTAGACTACACTCCCTGTACTTAGCCTCTTGCCAACGTGTACATTATTTTATTAATGACAGGAAACAGCGCCTGTGTACATCTGATAATGTATGGGTTGTCATTGGCAACCGGTTTCCAGTCTTCCACGATCATTACCTCCGTATATCCGCAAACTTGAATAAAGCGTGTTCACTACACTAAATCAGGGGGGATAAGGAAACCCCACAAATGATAAATATCCACTGTATTTGCATTAACATGTAGGTGGAAATGAGAAAAGAGGCTTTTAACTCCTATGCAATTTAGAGGATTAAGTAGGGCAGCACCATATATGTGTAAACACCAATGTTCCTTAATGCAAAGTGTTAAAAACACCTGGCGTAAGGCCCGTCTCGGTAGCGTGGTGGTAGAGTGCCTGCCTCACGTTCAAGAGGTCCCGAGTTCGAATCTCGGTCAGGGTGAGTTACCTGGATAAGGTTTTTTCCTGAATTTTCCCTTATCCTGAAAGATGAATGTTGGATAACTCTAAGCTCTATGGACCCTGGGCTCATTTGAGCATCATTTCACCCATTCCATTCATCGTCCGATATGACTTAACGTTGGAGGACGTAAATTACAACAACAAAACACCTGGCGTAAGCATTCGCCGGTTTTCAGATGGCGATCTCACAGGCAGCTTTATCAAATATATAATTATTTCTTTAATACCAACTATACTAATTACAGGAAGTTTCACTACCAAAAAAATCGGTACCGAAATTTCACTGAGAATACACGATTTTCGGCTAGGTGAATTATTATTATTTAATCTATATGTGAAAACTTAATTCAAAAACTAAATTTCAGTGAAATATCAAACTTCTTTTTTTAATTTACGTCCTTTAACGTTAAGTCACATCGGACGATGAATGGAATTGGTGAAATGATGCTCAAATGGGCCCAGAGTCCATGGAGCTTAGAGTTACCCGACATTCGCCTTTTAGGATAAAGGAAAACCCCGGAAAAATCTTATCCAGGTAACTCACCCTGACCGAGATTCGAACTAGGGACCTCTTGATATCAAACTTGGTGCTAAAAAATCACCATCTTGCAAAAAAAGTCCCATCTCGAGCTACCTTTATATACAAAAGCTTTTAATTAATTGAAATTAATAGTGATGTGTAGGACAAGGTTTTCGAACGGTACAATCATACTGAAAAATTCAATGTCATAGACGGGATTTGCACCTCGGATCTCCAGGTCTCTGTCCGGTTGTTATGGCATTGAATGATTCTGTGTGACTCTGCCTTTCGAAAACCTTGTCCTTCACACGGCTTATGTGAAAGAAGAATCAATTTCAATCAATTAACCTAATAGTGGTTTAATTGTGGAACCTGGTACCTCAGTACGTGAAACATAAGTCGCCACAAAAGGTGTGTATCTCATTGTGTATGTGTACCCCTAGTGGTTTACCTGGACAAATACGAGTCAGTTGGAGAATTAAATGTCATGCTGGCAAGGTGCCATGTTAGCAACCGGCCGGAGACTGGAAGATCCGTGGTTCAAATCCCGGCTGTGGCATTGAATGATTCAATGTGACTGTGCCCCTCGAAAACCTTGTCCTTCACACGGCTTGTGTGAAAGAAGAATTAATTTCAATAAATTAACCTAATTAGTGGATTAACTACAGTCTGATTTTTAAAAGAAGATATGTGAAGGTCGTCTGTTTCTCTACGTGGGTAGTGCAATGTTTCCCAGCAGATGTCCTTTCTTTATCCTCTCAACACTCGAAACTTAAACAGGAGTTCGGGTTATCTCACCTCAACAAAAAATATGCACAGTTAATCTGTATTAGCGTACTTTAAAAACAAAAATAAGTTGTTCATGCATTCACTGCGTTGTAGAGTCTTCACATGTGAGTTCTTTTAAATAATTGTTTGTACTTTGTAACTAATATTTTATACTTACCGTTATTGTTGCTATGCATCGTAAGTTGACATTCCCGCACAGTGCAGTAAGTATTTCTCCATAGAAAAACATATACGCGATGCACGTTCTAAAATCTAACATTTATCTTCAATTATATTTTTCAATATTTGAGATAATACCTTAACTACTAAAACTGAGAATGATATAAATACACATAGTGCCAAAAATAATGTGCAAAACACACGTGGTAAGCAGATAACTGAATCTCGAGAATTGAAGCAAGCCCCTCGTTTTTTCAAACCTTTCCTCGTTCCGTATACATTAATATCGCAATATACTATTATTAATGACTTTCTTAATTAACATGTTCATATCAACGACGCCAATATGCCGGAATTTTGACCCACAGGAATTCTTTCACGTGCAAGCATATCTACTGACATGAGGCTGTCGCTTTTGGTTGAAAGGAATAAGCTGTTCATTGATAAGGAGCAAACTCTCGTCTTCCTGTTGGAAGAATTCTGTAAGAGAACAGACAAATTCTCTAACTTGACTATGCAATGTACGAGTTTCTGGAGTTTCTGCCTCGTAATGAGACAATCAATGCAGCGTCTTATTGTGAGACATTGAACAAACTGCGCCGTGCAATCCAGAACAAAAGACGTGGCAAGTTGAGTAAGGGTATCGTTTTGCTGCATGACAATGCCCGTCCACATGTGGCTAATCGGACCCAAGATCTCATGAAATCTTTTCAATGGGAAACTCTAGATCATCCTCCAAACAGCCCTGATCTGGCGCCCAGCGACTACCATTTGTCCCTGCACATGAAGAAACATCTGGGCGGTCAGCGTCTTCAAGACGATAACGAAGTCAAAACAGTTGTGATACAGTGGTTAACACGTCAGGCGGCAGAATTTTATGAGGAGGGTATTCAAAAACTGGCGCCACGTTATGACAAGTGCCTCAACATTCACGGAAATTATGTAGAAAAGTAGATTAAGGTTCAGGCTTTCATGTAAAAATGAAATTATTGCGATATCCATGCACGTCTTTTTTTAATTCCAAAACGTTACTGACTTAAAAAACATGCCTCGTAACACCTCAACCGTAGGCTGATCTTTGTCTTGGGCCATCCTACCACCACTACGTCTCGCTTCCATAAAAACGTATTTTAATTGTGTTTTAACAAAGTAGGCTAACAATACACAGAGCAACTGGATACTCAAGCCAACTCTGTTTCCCGCATACAAGCGATAACAGACCTGAGGAGTACGTGATTCAATAGTGTAAGCAATCTGGCAACCTTTGTTTAGGTTACCGTAGCAACGACCTTCCCTTCTTACCCTTCGTGCCCCTTGCTTGATGACCTTCACGTATCTTCTTTTAAAAATCAGACTGTATAAAACCTGGCACTTCAGTACTTCAAGCATAATAAGTCGGCACAGAAACGTGCGTATCTCATTGTATATGTGAACCTCTAGTGGTTTACCTGGACAAATACCAGTCAGTTGGAGAATTAAATGTCATGCTGGCAAATTGCTTTGATAGACACTGGACGATCCCTGTTTCACATCCCGGGTATGACACCGAATTTTTCAGTCTGACTCCACCCTTCGAAAACAAAAGTGTTTGTTTATTTTTGATTTAATTAAAAGTGGCTGTAACGATTTTAATGAAAATTACACATGTTTCCATGACGAGATGTATATCTTGACTTATCTGAGAATAAACCTGTGAAGTGACTTTATTCTAAATGACCTTTTTATGATTCATAAAAGGCAGGAGACCTGTAGATCACGTTAAGACACACAATTCATTATAAATAAATTATTTTTGGCAGTATCCACATACAAAATATTTTTTAAACTGAAAATCGCTATTCGTGTTTACTTTCTCTACCAGCAGAGAAAATGCATTCCACTCAGAAACCAACACAGAGATTCCATAGTAAATGCATGTTTTGAGCCTTTGAATTCCAAAAAGAATTTTTAAAAAACTTGTGTTTGTGGATGCATCTGTGAACAACAAACTAAAAAGCGAATAGTGAGATAAATACCTACCTGATACTTACAAAGTACTATACGAAGATTTTGAAGAAATTGATCCAATTTCCAACTAATTTTACATGGAATATTTTTTCGAAATTTTGTTTTCTTTTTCAAAATTAGCTTTAAAGAATTGTATTAAAATATCATCTATTAAACAGTTCAATGAGAAAACTTAGATCCTGATTTTTTAAAAATAAAGTATGAAGTCATCTTCATTCGGGAGGAACTTTTTATAATATTGTGTAAGATAAATGTTAATCAGTATTAGAAAATATACTTACTGCAACCAAAACGTAGATCCTTTAAAAGTCAATTTATTTCTAATAAATTTCTGTGACATAAGCTACTTCGGAGATATTTGTTATTAATGGCTCAGTTATTCAATATTTGTGTTATACTTTTAGATTCTTGTCATTCCGTTTTCTTGCCACCGTAAAGATACAGTATGGAACTTTAGGGACGGTATACAGCCTTTAGTTCTTAAACTCTTAATGAAAGCCATAACTGAAGTTTGACCAACATTTTCAAAACATTCAACAATTTTGTTTTATGTTCAAAACCCGCTGAACGTTTAACTCTCAGAGCCCTTTAAAGTTTTAAAATGTTAGCATTTAAATGCACAAGAGGGTTAGTCCTTACTTCTCCTGCCTTAACCAAGCGGAATGAGTCAGACGTTTTGTCTGTGGCCCGCATTCGGGATGTCCGGGTTCGATTCCCGTGATCTACCTACCTGACGTATGGTTTTTTCGTGGGTTTTCCTGGGTAGTCAGGTGAAAGCTCAGTAGGTTAATTACATCTCGAATTTCCTGTCCCTCATCATTTTACATCGTCCCATGGAGCAACGATAGAGGGCAGGGTCCCTACGCTTTACTAGTTGGAAACTCCCCGGCAGGCCAGTATAACCTGCATTCCACCCTACCGTGGTCCTGAAACGGCCCCACCAGGCCGGCCCGGAGACCGGAGACTCCTACTCGAGGAGGAAGTGTTTACCAGGAGCATAACATCCTGCCATGCAACGCCGAGACTCCCGTTGACAGTTCTACCCTGAAAGAGACCACTAGATGAGAGATGATGTGAAATGATAATGGAGACGAAATGGAGGGACAGAAAATTCGGAAATTGTAATTATATTACCCAGCATTCGCTCGCCGACCCGGGAACCCCCAGAAAATTCCAAAGGTCGAGTAGGCCGGTCACGGGAATCGAACTCGGACTTCCCGAATGCAGGCCACAGACGAAACCGCCTAAGCCATCCCGCTCGGTCGAAGGCAAGTAAACGTAACACATCAGTTTTTCAGAAATTCAGAGCAAATGTAGTACCGGCTTTGAAAATGTTTGAATATCGCTTTAGCCTATTATATTCCTGTTATTTTTACAATAAAGATCATTTTTTAATTAAAGTCCTCCAACGGAAGGACTTGAAATGATGCTCAAATTGTTGACATAATGCTCAAATAAGTCCAGGATCCACAGAGCTTAGAATAAGCAGACATTCATCTTTAAGGTTAAGGGAAAGCCCAGAGAAAAGCTTATTCATGACACTCGTCCTGGCCGAGATTCAAACTCGGGACCTCTTGAATGTGTGGCAGACATGCTGACATCTACGCTACAAAGGCGGGTTTACAATGAATGTGTGCCTGCCTCGGTAGCGTAGATGGTAGCATGTCTGCCTCACGTTCAAGAAGTTCCGGGTTCGAATCTCGGTCAGGGTGATTTACCTGGATAAGTTTTTTCCGGGGTTTTCCCTTATCCTGATAGACGAATGTCAGGTAATTCTAAGCTCTGTGGGCCCTGTACTCATTTAAGCATCATGTCAACAATTTCATTCATCATCCAATATGACAACGTTGAAGGACGTAAAATGAAAGAAAAAAAAAAGAATGTGTAAACGGTAACCAAAAGTTAATCTATATTATCAAGCAGACAGAAAAAATTCTGTATGAATAATTTATGAAAAGTGTATCTGCATTAACAAGGACAGGGTAGAAGAATAGTATGAAGAAGAGTACTTAAGTAGAGTAAGGTGAATGAAACACAGAGTCCCCCCCCCCTTTAATATAGGTTAACACAAAAATATTTTTCGCTAATAGCTCAAATTTTGGGTGGAATGTACCCGAGGTAAGCAAGCTGCATGAAACAGGACATTCCATTAAAGAATTTTCTATAATATACTCAGTTTAAAGTGTCATATTTTACTATTATTTTCTAGCAATGTTTATGAAAGGTTTAGACAAAGCCCAGTCACGACCACCAGCTACGAAAGTAAACTAATTTGACTAATTGCACACCACCAACTGAATGATACGTTGTACAAAGTAATGCTAAACCGGTTAGACGCAGCCATATGTGTTTTCCAGATAAGTATATATTTTTTTTTATTTGGACGTTCTCCTAACTGTCGCACGTTCTAGAAAGGGGTTCGCCCTCACCAAGAGCAGCCCCTTCACCAAATGCAAGTGAACGAAGGTTAAAAGAAGGACATCTGCAAATTGTGTAATTACTATTAACCAAGACGGATGCCAAATTTATACACCGTAATTGCTAATGGCATAACTTGAAAGTGACAGTTTGCCTCGCTGCATTCTCCTTGATTTCCATCAAATCTTAGCCCTCATTTCTCATTGTTTATGCACAGAGAATGTATGTCCCAAAATTAATGCCAATTTAACACGCCCTATGTGATGTGTTTATCAGGCACGTGTGGCAATTTTAACCTTGTATTTCAAAGTTAGCACATTTTCTGTCGTTTGCCAGGGTTATTACTGCTATATGAAGACATCAATCATTTCTTCCGTATGGGGTATATTAGAGACTTTATGCAAATTACACAAGCCTAATTACCCAAATAGATTTAAGGTTTACTGGTTTTTTCCTCAGAAGGCATTTTCGCTGATCGTATCCTTAATAAATGGGATCATTAAATTAGGATGCTGTAGCCGTAGGATACTGCACCAATTTGAAACCGTATTTGTCTGCTTTACTCTTGAGCCCAGTTAATGCCAGAGGTTCTACTCCCATTGGTCCTGCACCCGTAGCACCAAGGACCCGGGCCTCCTTTTACCCGGGAGCGATGGATACTCAGGGGCTCTTTCCATAGAGCAATACCTGACGTCTTAAAAAGGCCCTCCCCCCGCTGAGCACAACGTCAAGATGGGTTGGAAGTGGATACGGCACTTACGCGCGTCACCCCGCAGGGAAGACTACCGAAAACCTCGGTGGGGCCACTTGGTGATCTAGCACACCTTCTAATAGCCCTGCAGGCTAGTACCCGGGACTTAGGAGGCAACCCTCTACACCCTCCGAGCGGCCTTAGCCTGGCCGAAGGTACCCAATTCCCCGTGGGTTTCGGGAACAAACTTCCCCCTCGAGTCCAACCCAATCCGAACAAATCCCCTACGGGAGGGGCTCGGCAGTTCGGCCCGAGGTTCCTCTAGTAACGTCAGAGGTACAAGACTGCCGAAAACCTTGGTGGGGCCGGCTGGTGATCCAGCACACCTTCTACTAGCTCTGCAGGCTAGTACCCGGGACTTAGGAGGCAACCCTCTACCCCCTCCGAGCGGCCTTAGCCTGGCCGAAGGTACCCAATTCCCCGTGGGTTTCGGGAACACACTTCCCCCTCGAGTCCAACCCAATCCGAACAACTCCCCGACGGGATGGGCTCGGCAGTTCGCCCGATGTTCCACTAGTAACGTCAGAGGTACCACGAGTGCCAAGAGTCCGCAGCGCCCACACCTCGGCAGCTGAAGGGGACGGATCCCCTCCCCTTCGGGAACTCTTGAGCACAGACTATCTCAGGGTATGCGTGGGTGTATGTTCAAAGAAAGGACGATATTGTTTCATAAACAATATTCACTTTACCAGAAAAATTGCCGATCAATGGAAACTAAAACACAAATATCCGGAGTTAACTTCTTTGAATCGCATATCACGCGATAACACTCGGTTCTAACCTTGAGGCAACGATGATGCTACGTCTTGTTCCACCGGCGATCCGACCAAAAGTGTCTCCTCTAAGCTCCATGGACCCTGGAGCTTCAACTCACCCATTCCATTCATGACGGAAATTACAAACAAAAAAAACGTAATTTCTACTTCGAGTTTAAATACAAAGTAGAATGTTCGAAGAACTGTGTGACGCTAATAAAATTAATAAGGTGCACATATATAATAAAACAAAATTTAAAATCAACAGTGTACTTATTTTTAAACTCTACATTAGACATTTGAAAGCAAATTGCGTTTTTGAAACAGTCCACTTTTATACGTTTTTGTTCAAAAATACTAGCACTCTCACTCTTTCGGAATCAATTTTACTTTTTCTGTCACATATGAGTCCTGCCTGCTGAGCTAAATAGTATTTCAGAGGAAACTGTTACAGGTTGAATACCAAATATTTAACGGCTATGTTTTTAGTTTTTGGAAATTTGTTTCAAATTTGTTTTCCAGTAATCCGTTGCACTAGAAAGGGGAGGTGACAAATCTTTGTTGACATGTGCAATGATGTCTTCTTATGAAATGTTAACTGACAGTTGAAGCTGATATTGCATACATGGACATATTAAGTAAACATGGCCATTTGTAATTCATCTTAAGTTAATAACCAAGCAGCCCATATAGATGATGCAACAAATGCTTAGGTTTATTGAAATCCCAAATTGTGACGTAGGACCAATCAGAATTAAGTATTATGGTAACTTAGCAGCGAAAACAAAAAAGGAACAAATGATTTTATTCTTAATTTTTTTCTTCTGGCTTTAACCCTCGAAGAGGGTAGACGCGTTTTCGTTAAGACTTCTTGTAAATACGAGAAGTTATTGGAGTTCATCATTTATGAAAGTTTAATAAACGTTTAAAATATACATCGAAGACGCGACGCTACGATGAATAATTTAACTAAAAAGCGTTGCATCATTTATAAATAAAAGGAGAAAATTAAAATATAGTAAAGGGCTATATACATCAGTGGAAAAAGTCGCATGTAAAGAAGAAAATGATGTCGAGAAATATAATTCCAAGTAAAGTATAAAGGTATTAATTATTTTATTCCTTAGTTACCCAAAAGTGAAATACCTTTTGTATCGATACCACGCCTGAGAAGTTTCACATCTCATCGCTCGCCGCAGCTGCCGGAGAGAGGATTTATTGAAATCTTCGAGAACTTCATCTTCACGGCTTTTAGAGGAAAGGTTCATCGCTTCTACATCAAGGTAAGGTTTGGCTTCTACATGCGTCGCCACACCGAGGGGCGAATCCAATTTCAGATGTCACCGCATCGTGTGATATAAATCCAAACCACAAGGAGGGGAACCGCTCCACAGTGAATCTGAAAAAACGATTATTATCTTGCATAATGTTGCTGTACAGGTACCACATTCTTGGCAATTTCTCGGGCTTTGCAATGTTCTGCTTGCGGCAATAATACTTTGTGATTTTAAAATAAAATAAAAATTCCAGAATCACCACCAAAGTATCGAAAGGTATAAGTATCGTTCTGAAGTGTCGTTCGACGTCGATGCCATGCAAATATCGCAAGTATCGAGGACCCATCCCTAGTTTACGAACAAAGTGTAATTTCGATACAGACAAAGAAATTTCGTTTGTTTAGCATTGGAATAATATGCAGTCTATACCTGGAAACTCGTCCACTTCCTTCTGGTAACCCATATGACAATATGAGGAGTCGAAGCATACCATTTATACCACGCCTTTAACTGCAATGGTCATATCAGCGTCTGTTATCCTTTGGAAAATATCGAAGTTGTTAACTCGTATACGTTGGGTTTTAATAATTGAATCACGCACACATTTGCACTCTCATACATACTTCCAGGCTCTAGGAAAGATGAGGAATGATCTTGGTCGGAGAAAAATCCCAACCCCCACCGCCGGGAATCGAAGCCGGGACCCCTAGCACGGCAGGCAGAATTTTTTTTTTATTACAAGCTTTCACTCACACCCATGTGGTCCAGATTTTAAGTTCCGAGTATAGGCCGGTGCCCACTCAGCATCGTGAGGAAAGTGAGGGGCTTACGCTATGTAAGCGGCCATGGTCACGAAAACCAACGTTTCTGCTGGGGAATGCCGAGATGCTGACCACATCTCCTCCCCGTCTCGGTTAGTGATCGCCCAACTCTACCTTACATATGTGGGCGTGATGCCGGCAATCGGGTTGGTAGACCTTGGCACACTTAGGGCTGTCGCGCCAGGGTTTATTTATTACTTCACTTATTGCTCACGCTGTTACCACGTACGAGGCAAGTATGATGAACTAAACATCGATTGTGTTCTAACTCCGATTGTTACTTCGATTATTCGACATACTGTATTTGTTATTATGTCATTGTTTCAGTATGTTTATAAAGCTTAATATTAATTTATTATTCCATAATATTCAAGTTATTATAATGAATGAATCAATGATGATGACTCATCCATTATGAATTTGAAGTGTAAAAACTGCTTTTAGGTAGCTGCTTTTACCTACGTATCCGCAACTATGCTTTCTGTACGAGCTGTATGGCCGAAAGGTTTCTAACGTAGAGGTTCTGAGTGCGTATCCCGCTCCTGTTTGCTGGTTTTATGTCTGTAATACATACTACTGCACTGATTATGTCGCTATTTCTGGGTATTTTGAGTAAGACTGTTCATTAGTCTAGTCCAAATCAGGCCAAACTAAGACATTAGATTTGAATGTGTAGAGCTAGACTTAACAATTCAATGCCATAGCCGGGATTTGAACCACGGATCTCCCGCTCTCCGTGCGGTTGCTCTAACCAACTGAGATACTATGGCCAACATGCCGACATGACATTAAATTCTCCAACTGATTCATATGTTTTCTGGTAGACCACTAGGGGTTCTCATATGCTATGAGACACGCACCTTTTGTGGCGACTTACTATGCTGTAAGTACTTAAGTCCCAGGCTTCATAGTTAAACCACTATATCACTCAGGTAAATTGATGGAAATTATCATTTATTCCACTATAGCCGTGTGTAGGCTAAGGTTTGAATGAGTAGAGCCAGACTGAAAATATCAATGCCATAGACGGCATTTAAACCACAGATGTCCCGTTCTCCGTGCGGTTGTTCTAACCCACTGAGATACGAGGGCTGTTCAATAAAGAATGATCACACTTTTTTGACAACGTACCTTTACTCATCCTCATAATTTTGATGGTCCTCCTCAAAATAGTCTCCCCTGAATGCTATGCACTTTTCCCCAGTTTTCTGCAAGTGTTGAAATATATGCTGGAAACCATTTTTGAGAGATCCTTCAAAATTGCCTCCGCAGTCTTCACCACTGCTTCTGATTATGGATAATGCTTTCCACGAAGGCGTTTATTCAAGTTAGGGAATAGAAAAAAGTCACATGGGGCTAAATCCGGACTATAGGGAGGGTGAGGGATGCACTTCACGCAACAACATTGACAATATGCGGCCGCGCATTATCGTGGTGCAGCATCCAGCCTGCTTCACGAAAAGGTGGTCTCTTGCGCCTGATATGCACTAGCAATGTTTTCAGGACATCCCTGTAGTATTCTCCAATTACTGATGTGTGTGCAGGTACAACATGCTGATAAACCATTCCAAGAATATCAAAGAATGAGATGACCATAACTTTCCCAGCAGAAGCAACCACTTTTGCTTTTTGAGGGTTTGATGATGAAGGAGCTTTGCTGTTTGCTCTCAGGATCAAAATGATGTAGCCAAGTTTCATCAGCAGTGATTACGTTTGAAGGAAACTCTGGATCTTCATCTAACATCAAGTTTAACTGCATGCAGACCTGCATGCGAATGTCCTTTTGTTCGGGAATCAAAAGTCTTGGAACCCATCGCGCACAAACACGTCTCATGTGTAATGTTTCTGTCACCAACGTGTGGGTGGCACCCAATGAAATGTTCAGTATTTCAGAAAATGATCTTAAGGTAATTCGTCGATCCTCTCTCACAATGGCAGCAGCAGTGTTGATGTTTTCTTCCGTAAGAGCAGTAACTGGAGCACCGGGTCCACCTTCCTTTGAAATTGATTTTCTCCCGTCTTTAAACATTTTAAACCACCTTCGAGCTATGCTGTAGGGAAGAACAGACTCTCTATAGGCCTCCTGTAACATTGTATAGGCCTCAACTGAAGATTTGTTGAGACGAAAGCAGAATTTCAAAGCTGCATATTGTTCCTCGCGTGTTACCTCCATTACAGCGTAGGCGATATTGAACATATCTGAACTTGCCTGGTTCTCAAGGGGGGAACCAGGATTACCAACAATGAAACTACTACGGCGTGTTTGTTTCACATTAATCTAACAGAATATAATGAGATTGTATTTTAGTGCGATAAATTATGACCGTAAAAAATTATGATCATTCTTTATTGAACAGCCCGCGTACTATGTTCAAATCTCGGCTATGACATTGAATTTTTCAGTCTGGCTCTACTCATCCAAACCTTAGCCTACACACGGCTAGTGTGAAAGAAATGATTATTAGAGATGTTTCCAGGGTATACCGGGATACAGAACGTTCTTACCACTTTATACGCCTGAAGGGGATGTTAATCGAAATCGTAGGATAAAGAAAGACATTATAGAAGCTTTGTTACAAATAGGCGTGTACTATGTAGTTCAATTGAATTTGAAATGTAAAACGAGTGAGAAATGGAAGGTCCAGCGACAAATGCATGAGTATTAACTAATAATCATGTATCAGTTGTACTAAGAAAATAAAATAGGAGTTTTGTTTTATTAAAAGTTATGTTGTATATTTTGTACATCCTTTAAAATATAAAACATGCAACCAGTCTTACGAAGGCGACATGTGCGTTTACTATGTATAGGGAACTTCAGAAGATGGACGATGAGTTTTGAATGGCTTGTATACGCTTTGCCCTATGTCAAAATTCCACTATTTTTACTCTAACATGATAAACAACTGAACATCTGTTTTATTGCATGTCATTTAGGTGCTGTAATCTTTGAGAATTAGACTGTTCTAAGCTAATATTTCTTCTTTACATAATCATTTAAAAACCTGAAATGTTCATATACGGTGAATTATGCTACGAATATTCATTTCATTTATATTGTTGCGAATCCGTATCTATGATCGCGCGGTTTGTTTACACAAAAGGAACTGATAGGCGGGCAGTGTGAAAACCAAGAGCGGGCAGACGAAGATAATATGTAGATAAAATTCTGCCGAAACAAACTGAGATAAATGCAAATGTCTAATCCTTGTTTCACATAAGCTTGCCCCGTATCTCTTAACGGTCACGTGACCTTAATCTCATTGGCTGCTGTTGTGGTGCAGACTTGTGCGGTAAAAATTAGTTCGTTATTTAACATGGTGATATATCTTTATATGTTGGAAGAGAATTGTCAAATTTATATTTTCGTAACTGTTTGAATTAAATATATTACGCAACAGAGTTGATTGATCTGAAATGCATGTTAATTCTTAAACAAATTAAAGAGGAGGTTCGTTTGCCCTCAAGCACATGGCACGATAGCACGTGATTTAGCGGTAGTGGTGACATATTTGTTTATATGACTTTTATCACTGACCTTGTTTTGAACTGAATGCCATATATCGCCATTCGAAGGTATGTTGTGCCGAGTGCGAGAGCTAAATTATTTTATTGATCGTTTATTGCGCGTGTACTTATTATATGTATAGTGGTAGAGTCTACAGCCAGCTTTTCGCTGAAGCATCGCAAGGGTAAACCGTTACAAAGCGGCGAAAAAATAATTGTGGTGAATGTGTTTAATGCACTCACAAAGAAGAATCCGTCTTTGTCAGTGAGAGCAGTCGAACAGCTGTGCTCTGAACTTACAGATGTGCGTGTTAGATACGAACATCGCGACATGAAATTGAGACAACAGGAAAACTTACCACTCCAGGGGCGATATTGCTGTGTGGCGAAGACGTTATTTAAGGACAATCAGACTGTACCGAGATACAAGTCGCAAAATATACTACCTTGACGAGACTTGGGTGAATGAAGAACACACAAGTATGGCGTGACACGACTTTTAAGACTGAAAGACAAGCATTTTTGCAAGGTATGTGTGCTGGTTTAAAAAATTCCATTGGAAAAGCCCGAAGGCCTTTTATTATAAACTTGTTCCAGTTTCATTGCTCATTCATTCAATTTCAACTTGTTCAATTTCATTATAAACTTCATTATTTTTGCATACCGTCATATTCTTATTTGTATGATTTTATCTATCTTCCTGGAAATTATTATTATGTTTACTGCAGGTTTATATGTGACGGGAAGACACCGCCTATGGCCTATGCCGCGAAAGCATTAGCCAATTAGGATGAGGGGGAAGGTAGTTGCACACGGAGTGATACATGCTAGCGGAGCAAGGTTATATGAAACAGAGATTAGTTACTTCTTGACTGATAGAGACTGTTCGGGTTCTGGTTTATTTGCGAATAATCTAGAAATTATCAGCGAAGTATTTAAAGAGGCGACGATTTGCCAAGGGGCGGAGTGGCAAGATGTAAAACAGTAAGTTGTGTAACGAGTGTCAGCTGTGTTGGTGTTTTAATGAGAGCTGTTTGTTATTGCCATTGACCTTGGTGCTGTAGATTGTGATATGTGATGTAATTCCGTTGCTACGGAGTGTATTTCTGAGTGAATAAATAAATTTTAGAAATTCTGCAAATTGGCTTTTAATTCTACGAACCCACAAAGTCACGATATTATATATTATTCTTCAGGTTTCTCCGTCAGCTTTCTTGTATGTGGCATGGAAAGTATCTCCTAAAGTGCTGACGAATTTTCAAATACTGAAACTTAATCTATTTCTTTTTAATTTATTCTCCCCATCCTCTTATTGCATGGAGTATCTTGAACACTTGAAAGTTGATGCTCCTTTAGAATTTGACGTCTTATTACCGGGTAGCTAAAACCGTGGCTCAATGGTTAGACCGCTTGGCTCACACCAAGGCGGCCCGGGTTCGATCCCAGGCGACCGCAAAGTGAGATTCGTGGTGGACAACTCGGCGCTGGGGCGGGTTTTCTCCGCGACCTCCGGTTTCCCCCGCTATCTCATTCTACCGGTGCTCCATCTTCATCTCATGTACCATCAGTGTCACCGCCTGCGGTGCCGTAAGTAGTAAAAGCGGGCGTTAAACACTACACATTTTCAAGTACCGGACGGTGAATGAACAATTGGTTGGAATTATGCTCAAATGATCCTGGGGTTTCTATAGTTTAAGAGTTACCTGACATTCGTCCTCTTAGGCTAAGGGAAACTCCAGAAAAAAAAAGACTGTATTAGGTAACTCACTGTAATCGAGATTCGAACTCGGGACTTCTAGAATGTGGGATGGACACGTTCATACCACTGAAGTGGCCCATTTTTGTATTTTGTTAGAGGAGATGAATTAAATAAAGTTACTATGCACTGTTTATAAAACCACTCGAATTTTGTCTATTTTTTCCTGGTGTTTCAAAGTCTCTTTCCACCGTTTCTGTTAAAAAGCATGTCCCTCACCATTTTGCTTCTTTTCTTTCTAGTCAAGTTATACTTTGTGCAACCCTGCGATTCTGTAGGTGTGGTTGCACGATAATGCTCTTTGGGAAAATTCTATTCGTTTGTCATTGAAGAAAATTACACAGCGATTAATGTGAATTATGCCTGTTGTTTATGTACAATGTCTGTAAATCGGGTAGACATTTTCTGGAATTGGACAGATAATAGTAGGAAACCATGCATTATGACCTTTTTTCGTACGACAGCTTTATTTTACCTTAGTCTCATTGCTGCATGGCATTACTACGCCTATCAAAGTGTGGCATTAACTCTGTTAATACCCTCTGGATATTCCACAGTGATTTCTTCTACTGCACTGGTTATTCGCGATACCTTTGGAAGTAAAATGCGTTTCATTTGTGTTTAATTTTCGAAATGCTATCACGAGAATGTGTCTGAATGCAATGTATTAGTCAATCAACATTAGCGTTGTTTGAGAAAGATTACGGCTAGACTTGTTTTTATTTAACATCCTCCAAAGTTAAGTCATATCGGACGATGAATAAAATTGAAGAAATGACACTTAAATGAACCCAGACTACATAGAGCTTAGAGTTAACCGATACCCGTCTTCCAGGGTCGTCCCAGACTTCATAGTTAAACCACTATTTTTTAGGTAAATCGACATGCCGACATGACATTAAATTCTCCAACTTACTCGGACAACCTATGTCGGCCAAAGTAGCTCAGTTGTTTAGAGCAACGGGAAGGGGACCGGGAGATCCGTGGTTCAAATCCCGGCTATGGCATTCAACCTTTCAGTCTAGCTCTACTCATCCAAACTTTAGCCTACAGACGGCTATTTTTGAAGAAATGATTAATTTGCATCAATTTACCTAAAAAAATCGCTGTTTAACTATTTTGATGGTCCTTCTCAAAATGGTCTCCCCTGAATGTGATGCACTTGTCTCAGCGTTTCTGCCAGTCTTCAAAGATATGCTGGAAACCATTTTGAGAGATCCTACAAAATCGCCTCCGCAGCCTTCACCACTGCTTCTGATGATGGACAATGCCTCCCACTAAGGCGTTCCTAAAGTTAGGGAATAGAAAAAGTCACATGGGGCTGAATCCGGACTATAGGGAGGGTGAGGGATGCACTTCGCGTTGATTTTTGAAAGTTATTTAGCAACAAGATTGGCAATATGCGGCCGTGCATTATCGTGGTGCAGTATCCAGCCTGCTTCATGGAAATGTGGCCTTTTGCACCTGATATGCACTAGCAATGTTTTCAGTACATCACCGTAGTATTGTCCAGCTACTGATGTGTGTGCAGGTACAACATGCTGATAAACCATTCCATGAATATCAAAGAATGAGATGACCATAACTTTCCCAGCAGAAGCAACCACTTTTGCTTTTTGAGCGGTTAGTGATGAAGCAGATTTCCACGCTGACCTTTGCTGTTTGCTCTCAGGATCAAAATGATGTAGCCAAGTTTCATCAGCAGTGATTACGTTTGAAAGAAACTCCGGATCTTCCTCTAACATCAACTTTAACTGCATGCAAATGTCCTTTTGTTCGGCAATCAACAGTCTTGGAATCCATCGCGCACGAACACGTCTCATGTGTAATGTTTGTGTCACCAACGTGTGGGTGGCACCCAATGAAATGTTCAGTATTTCAGAAAGTGATCTTAAGGTAATTCGTCGATCCTCTCTCACAATGGCAGCAGCAGTGTTGATATTTTCTTTTTAAGAGCAGTAACTGTAGCACCGAGTCCACCTTCCTTTGAAATTGATTCTCTCCCGTCCTTAAACATTTTAAACTACCTTCGAGCTGTGCTGTAGGGTAGAACAGACTTTCTATAGACCTTCTGTAACATTGTATAGGCCTCAACAGAAGATTTGTTGAGACGAAAGCATAATTTCAAAGCCACATATAGTTCATCGCGTGTTACCTCCAGCAGCAGTAGGCGACACTGAAGATGTCTGATCTTGCCAGGTTCTCATAGGCGAAAACCAGGAGTACCAACAATGAAACTACTACGGCGTGTTTGTTTCACATTAAGCTAACAGAATATAATAAGATTGAATTTTTGTTGCAAAAGTTTATGACTGTAAAAAATTATGATCATTCTTTATTGAAGAGCCTTATTACTTTAAGGTGCGTATCTCATTGTATACGAGAACTCCTAGTTGTCTACCGGGAAACATATGAGTCAGTTGGAGAATTTAATGTAATGTCGGCAGGAGTAGATCAGTGGTTAAGGACAACCGGACGGAGAGAGGGAGATGCGTGGTTCAAATCCCGGCTATGGCATTGAATTTTTCAGTTTTTCTCTGCTCATTGGCCTACACACGGCTAGTGTGGAAGAAATCATTAATTTCCATCACTGTGAGTTGTGGTATGGTATTATTTTCATACGTTTCTTCTCATTTGAGGTCTACAGTAGGTACACTGTTTTCTTGAACCGGTAACTCAGGCAAAAATACCTGCGGTAGTGTGATCGATCCCCATACTGAAACGAAACCTCATCATTCATGGACTTCTTAAAAAAGATTAAGAACGCCTCTGTATAGTTGAGTTCCTCAGTGCTGTAATGCAATATTAATGCAATCCTTTTGTAAAACCTCGATTTATGTTGTGTAAAACCTTGAGACATCTTAGAGCGGCCCGCTTTGAATCCCTGCAGGTGAGAAATGTTGGTTCTCAGGAACACGTATATTTTACAATAGTATCATTACACCTACAAGTTTTCTTTACAATTGTTTTCATTGCCCGCGGTTCTCATGCATAAATCAGGATTTATATAGAATTACACGCACGCGAATTTCAGAGTCCCACAAATGGAAGGTCTTAAGCTTCAAGGTTTGCTGTGGATAAGACTTGTAAAGAAATTAAAACAGAGAACAGCAGTAAGCCATGTTAAGGCGGCCCGCTTTACAACCCTGCAAATGATAAATGATCCGATTCAAGAACACGTGTGTGTATTTTAAAATGTTAAACATTTAATTATTTTCAAATGCACGTATTTCTTTACATTTGTCTTAATTGTCCGCAGTTCTCGGATACAAATCAGAATTATATGAAATTACATGCAAAAATTCAGCATTCTAAAAATGGTAAGCCCTAAGTTACAAGGTTAGTGTAGCATGATTTACAAGGAGCTAGAACGAGAGAAAAATAAGAAATGCCTGTTCGTCGCGATAAAATATTGTAATAATTTATTCAAAATACAGGGCGTTTTCCTTTTACACTCCATCCGCATAGGATTTTCAATATGTGTTTTATTTTCATGATTTCCTCTTATTATTCAGTAGCCTTTCATGGTGAGTCGTTCTGTATTGAAATGTGTATTTGTATTTATTTATTCCGTGCGCGGGCCCAAATGACCTAGGTTTCGATGAGCCCTTACACCTCAATGTAATTACGGAGATGACAGAACAAAAATTTGCCTAAGACAAGGATGCGAAATGAGTCCAATTTTATTTAACTTATTTATATATGATATAATTGACAAGGTTAAAGAAGGAAATCAGCACTGTCCGCTATTAGCAAACAAAGAAATTCCTGGACTGCTATATGCGAATGACTTAATGGTAGGATCTATAACGGTAGTAGGATTACAGAAGGCAATAAATGAAATCCAGAAATATTGTGAAGAGTGGGGAATAAAAATAAACATCGATAAGTCGAAAGTTATAATGTTCAAGAAGGGAGTTAAACTAAAACAAGATGAAAAGTGGGTACTAAATGGCAAAAGGGTAAAAGTGCTCAATGAATTTAAATATTTGAGAGTAAGGTTCAATAACAATGGAAAGTGGGGAGCACACAGGAGAAAAATGGAAGCAAAAGGAAGGGCGGTAATGAATGGGATAAGAATATGCAAATATAAGCTAGAAATGAGAACCAACTGGTTAAAAAGAATGTACGAAGCACCAGTTGAATCCAAAATGTATGAGTGGAGATCTGGGGGGTGCCGCAGAGGTAACCAAAACGGTGGACCAAAACTACAGAAGGTTTTGTAAAGAGCTACTACGCTTACCAAGGTCAGCACCTAGGGAAGTAGCTTTAGTAGAATTAGGACATACAAGAAGAAATTGAATAATAATGGAAAGAATAATACAATTTTGGTATAGGTGTTTGGTTAAAGAGGAAGGGGAAATCATTAAATTATGCATGAGACAGCAAAAAATATTAGTGAACTCAAATAGTTGGTGGACAGATATAAGAGGAATTATGGGGAAAAAATAGGATTGAGAGATATATGGAGATTAGGGAAAAGGAATACAAGCGATGTGGGTAAATAGTAAAATGCAGAATAGAAGATATAGAAAGGTAGGAAATATGAAGTAGTCTAGAAAATATAAAATCATTACAATTTAACGAGCAAATAATAAGAAATTGGGGACGAGAAGCATATGTAGATTACTGTAATAGGCAAGAGAGAAGGGTTAGCTTGGATGAGAACAGGAATAATATTTCTAAGAGGGATAAGAGGTAGGGAAAAGGGAATTTGTGAATTGTGTGTTGGAAAAGAAAGCATAGAACACTATGTAATAGAATGCGAGGAGGTTGCAGTTTGGAGGAAAAATGTTTGGGAGGAAAAATGTGAGAAAGTAGAGAAGAGGATAGTAGCTATAAAATGTTAACGGGAAAGGAGGAAAAGAAGGTGAGAAGTATTGGTGAGTTCTTGCAGAAAGTAAAAGAAAAATGGACAAGAAATGTAAAGAATGTAAGAAAGGAAGATGAGGGGGAAGAATGGGACTAATTAAGTAACAAGGAGACATGGAGGTTAAGAGCTACCTGGCAGAGCAGACCAGGGTGTCATGTAAGCCAAGGTAGCAACCACGTAAACACAATTAAATGTATCCTAAAGTTGTAAATTGCAAAATTTTGGAATATGCACAATAAGTCTAATCTTGAAGTCTTGAAATATACACACTCAATATTCCACGCAGATGATCAGAGTATTTATCGACACATTTCAGACTATTGGAGTCGATGCAAAATTAAGAGGACGTGCATGAAAAAGTACACAACTTTTTTTAGTATAGCTTCTTTCTAAAATATCTACAGTAATAAATATTATTATTGCTAATGGATTGTTTCAGCAATAAAATAAAGTCCTGCGTAATTTATTGCATTTCTTGTGGCCTTTGTGTAGTTAGAAGTATCTAAGCTTTCTTATTTTGAAAATCTTTGATGATACCTAGCCTTGAAGTCATATTTAAACGACATTACGCGGCAGGTTATTAGGCAGGTGTTCCGTCACGATGGGCCATGAACCCAGATCCCGAAGATGCAACGACCATAAAGACCCGCCAGGTACTGCGTATTATGTTGTCAGCAACTGACGATTTTAAATTGCATTCTATTGCATTAGAGTTACATGACTAAGCGACATATATAATATGCAATAACTCATGCGAATTTAATTTCTTTCTCATATGGTATCAGTAATTAGAAGAAACGCAATTTTACTGAGTGCATATAGTTATAATGTTTTTTGTAAAAGAAAATAGAAGAGTTGCAGATGGTAGGGAATGGCAGTGTCAAGGAAGATATATGTGCACTGTTGGAGGTGAGTCTTTCACATTTTCGGGAATATCAAGGGAGTTTGGTTCACTATATACCAAAGTGGCCTTACATTACACTTCTAAGGGATAAACATAATGGATCAGGTGCTGGAATATAAGGGGAGGCACCAAAATGTGACATCTCTGTTGCCCTTGGTTGTTATACCACTGTATTCCAAGCTGAATTATTTGGAAATGAAACCTGTGTGAGGGAGTATCTAAGGTGGGTCTACATCTGCATTCTCTCTGATAGTCAGGCAGTCTTAAAAGTTATTCCAACTATCAGATAGCTTCTAAGTTACTTTGGAAAGGCTTGATAACTGCCAAAACACAAGGATACTCTTGGTGGGTGCCAGAACACTAGGACATCTTATGCAATGAGAAAACAGACGCCTTGGCAAAAATAGCTCTGCAGAAGTATTTACTGCTCCTGAACCACTTTTTGGCATCCCTATCAACTATAATAGAAAAACTGTTGATGGGTCTATTAAATATTACCATCTCAAAAATGGGTGCAAACAGAAAACAAATATAGTATTAAAAGTTTACTACATTTCTCTAAAAAGATGAGATTCCTAATAATAAAATATCTGGTATTTATCAATTTGATTGTTTAGACTGTGATCGGGTTTACTTTGGTAGGACGAAACGTAATTTGGAAACCAGATCGAAAGAACATTTTTGTAACATTAAGCATAAACAAACTGATAAATCGGCCGTAGAAAATCATTTATGGTCATTTAATCATAATATAAATCCTGAAGTTAAATTATTAAAATAATTAAATGTCCCGATAGATTTAATGGTGTGGGAAAATATATTTATTTTTAAAAAAATAAACATCCCGTAATATATTTTGAAATACCGGCAGTTTATTCTGTCCTTAAGTTTGTTTCGTTTTCACATTTTGGTAATACTGTCACCCGAACGTCAAAATTCCCGATAGAACCGGTCGGCAGTAGGGCCAGATGGGAAGCATTCAGCCGACGCCTACCCATTTATCTTGTGTCACTAACTGGAGGGATGATTAGGAGAGCGGCACGAGCCCTGTACCGTCTCTTTCTCCTCCCACCAGACGTCTCGAAACCTCGGGATAATTGTGCGCGCCGCGAACTTTCCAGAAACGGTGATCTTCCCTATATAAGGCCTGCAGTTGGCGAGTCAGTTCAGTTCTTGGCGAACAGCCGTGAGGAACGCCGAGTGAGCGAACGGACTGGAAGACGGTGTACGTGTACTAGAGGAGTTGTACGTAATTGTGAGCGTGCAATGGACCTGTGACAGACGAACTGGTGAATTGTAATTGTGTGCGCTAAGTAATTCTATGTAATCGGCAAGTGTTCCGACTGTAATTCGGTGGAAATAAAGAACATTTTGAGTTTGTGCAATTGGACTTTTAATTTCACGAACCCACAAAGTCACAAACATAGTAACCTTCTTAACGACGAATTTGTTTTCTCCTGTAGTTTTCTTTGACTGAAGATGCGAACAAGGGTTCGTGAAATCGATTTGAATTAGAAAGTAGAATTAACATCATTTTCTTAAGTTAAGTGAAGTTTTTGTTATAAATTCTTATATTTGTATAAGAGTAATGCAAGCCCAGTAAAATAATGATCTCTCTATTAACTGAAGACGTTCTTAAAATCAACAAATCCTAAATAAACCTGATAACAGGCTTATTGACATGACATTGAAGATTAAGGGTATATCTACATTCAGTGGGAATCTTCAAAGAAGAACCAAAATATAGGTTCTCTAATAAAGAAGTAGAAACAGCCTCTCATATAATTTTCAAATGTGCAGCTTTGGGTAAGAAACAGTGTGAATCACTGGACTTAAAACCAGAAGATGATCTTCTTGAAATTAATTTAGTTTAAAACCTTCTGACTCTCATTATTATTTAACTATTTACCTAAAACTGTAAAGTGAGCAGAAAATGCAATGAACCTTTAGGATTCATAGTTAAGGGCATAGAACCCAGCTCCATCTTGATAATAAATCAAGTCAGTGGATAAATAAGTGCATTCAGCATTAAAATAATTATGTACCACTGTGCCCACAGTAATAGCATTATGAAATGAAATTGTAATTTTCGCATAAATTAAAGGTATATGGAGGTGGGACGTACCGCAGACTCCAGCCAATCCTAAGCGTGCGCCTCCTACCAGCGCTGCCCAATGTGTCAATCTCACGCGCATGAACTGAGAATATTATCTTCATCAATTACTCTCGGATAAATACTTGAAAATGACAGATGCCAATCTTATAATGAGAAAGAATCTTATTTTCTGATCATGACCGTACAAAAATCCTGTCTCTACGATACTTAGAACGCGAGCCATGCAAGCTTTATCTTCACATGGTTATGCTTACCCAACATCCATCCATTCAATACAAAAAAGCCTGAGAAACAACACCATTCCCTCCTCACTACACGTATCTTAAGCATAAATAAACAGTGCACCTAATATGAAAATAGAAGTCATGCAGTTTGAGCCCGCCTCGGTAGCCTAGATGGTAGCATGTGTGCCTCACGATTAAGAGGTCCCGAGTTCGAATCTCGGTCAGGGTGAGTTAACTGTATAATGTTTTTCCGGGGTTTTCCATTATCCTTCAAGATGAATGTAGAGTAACTGTAAGCTCTATGGACCCTGGACTCATTTGAGCATCATTTCACCCAATTCATTCACCGTCCGATATGACTTAACGTTGGAGGACGTAAATTACAAAAAAAAAAAAAAAAATAATAATAATAATAAAATAACGCAGTTTGAAACAGACTGAATTAATGTTCAGTTCGTTTTCAGAGTAGTGGTGTGTTATTTTGTTAAAATGAACGGCATAGTGAAGTTGTGTGTCGAACTTGAGCTGAAATGTTGTTAACATTACATTAAATTATTATTATACACATATCTTTTCTCCAGTGTTTGTGATCCGAGTGCGTTAACATGTCCCTCGAAGCTGTGACAAGTGATTTTTCGATCAACAAACGTGAAGTAGGGCAGAAGAAACCCAGCAATTAACCGTGAAAGCTTGTGGTGTAGGTAGTGTACACACAATGTCACGAATTTGTAGTGAAGCAGCTTCATCCTTGGAAAAAGGGAACATGCCTTTTAAATCTCCGGGAAAGAGCCACAAAGTTGGATAGCGAGTTACTGGATTGAAAACTGCACTTGCTGTTTACTTCTGTGACGTGTGTGAAGGTAAAGTTGTAATATTTTAGGAATATTTAATGTGTTAATTGTTCTTTCACACTGGCCGTGTGTAGGCTAAAGTATGGAAAGATAGAGTTAGACTAAAAAATCCAATGCCATAGCCGGGATTTGAACCAATCTTCTGGTCTCCGTCCAGCCGCTCTAACCCTTGAGCTACTATGGCCAACGTGCCGATATAACATTAAATTCTCCAACTGACTCGTGTTTTTCCCGGTAAACCACTTAGGAGTTCTCATAAACACATGGGACAACTACCTTAATGGCGACTTACAGCATGTAAGTACTTTAAGGCCCGGACTTTATAGTTAACCACTATTAGGTCAATTAATGAAAATTAATTGTTTTTCACAACGGCTGTGTGTAGGCTAAAGTTTGGAAAGATAGAGTCAAACTTAAAAATTCAATGCCAGTGTGAAGGAACAATTAATTTCCATTAATTGACCTAATAGTGGTTAACTATAAAGCCCGGGCCTTAAAGTACTTACATGTTGTAAGTCGCCATTAAGATAATTGATCATGTGTTTATGAGAACTCCTAAGTGGTTTACCGGGAAAAACACGAGTCAGTTGCAGAATTTAATGTCATGTCGGCACGTTGGCCATAGTAGCTCAAGGGTTAGAGCGACTGGACGGTAACCAGAAGACCCGTGTTTCAAATCCCGTCTATGGCATTGAATTTTTCAGTCTGACTCTGTCTTTACATATTTAATGTGTTTTGTCATTGCGGGAAAAATAGGCAGAACGTTTGCTGGCGTGTAAAACATGGTCTTATGTACAAAATCTGTGCCGATACATGCACCACGCTTTGCAGCAGCGCTCTGCTTGAGCATTGGCCAATGTTCACATGCCTTTAATTTTTCCGAGCGGTTATAGTAAAAGCTTTATTCCATATAAAACCATCCATGCTACACTAGGTAAGACAGTTAGTGTAAAATAAATTTGAGACACAACAGTGCACACTCTATATTTTATGCATATGTATAGCTGAAATAAGAATGTAAACGGAAATACAGGAGTAGGCAGTAGTAGGTATAGTAATCAAACATGAAGCCTTCAAAGAAACTCTACCACAGTTAAATTTAATATACGTTTATGAACTAACACATGAATCTTGCAAATACTCAAGCGGTTGGTTTCATTAATTAGAGCACTGCTTTAGTCAAGATTTGACACTCAGCACTTTATTTGTATCAATTTCTTGGCATGGTTGCCTAATTAACTGATTCATATCATCAGCAGTACCTATGCGGTCTTCTTGCTAAAGGTTTATTTTCGATAGCATCCCTTAGTTACATTCATATATTTCAAAGTTCTTTGAAAAGTCTCCCAAAATTTATTCTTAATGAGCAGGATCCCCATCTTGTGTTGCCCATCCATTAAATTACATGTATATTTTTATATCTACTTTTTCCTTGTAGCAATTGCAATTTATGCTTTAACAAACTCTCAATATAAAATTACACTTACAATTTTATGTTTTACCGTGAAGAGAAGCTTAAATACACTTTTTCAGTTTAGCTCTCTTTTGGCAAGAAATTGAAACGTATGAAATAATAATTCTGGGTTTTAATAGCCATTGTTATTAATAATATATTTTGATTTATAATAAAAAGAAAAACTCAAGTAACAATGAAGTTCATGTTGGTATCCGAATGAAGCCTTTAATACCAGTTGTATTAGTAGATCCTATCTAAATATGGTTTTGCTGAGCAGTTGTATTTAACAGACTGTTTATTTATACGTAAATAGTGTTCAGGAAGGAATAAAAGACGGAGACCATTGGCTACATGTTCACGCATCTATTAGAAGAAGAAATATTTAAGAAAATTACTGGACATGTGCGCAAAAATGGATATAACATGATGCGTACAGTCTTGTAAATACATTATAAAAAGGGGGGGATAATCAGTGTTCATATGTGTAATGCAGTTTAAAGGGATATTCTACATGCATCAAAGCTCTTTCTAATTTCTCTCTTTTAGATGTTTCCTGTTGTAACTATCTGCAAGTCAAAGAATATGTTGAAGACATAAAAATAAGATAATTAAGTGTTGTGTCTCTATAACCATCTGAAACGCAATCCCTCCATCATATGCTACGCAATTTTAATGGCTTAACTGTCTGTAACGGAGATAGGTAATTATTGTTATTACATCCATAAAGGGTTGAAGGACCTCTAAGTCGTTAAGGCAGGGACTGGTGAACCAAAGTTCCATGGTTCGAATTTCGCCATGATCTATTTCTCTCGGACGCGTACTCGAGAATGAAATTACTACGGTTCGAATCTCACCAGGACCTCTCTTTCTCCCTCTCTGGCCGAGCGGGATGGCTCAGGTGGTTTCGACTGTGGCCCGCATTCGGGAGGCACGGGTTCGATTCCTGTGATCGACCTACCTGTTCCATGGGTTTTTCGGGGGTTTCCCCGGGTCGCTAGGCGAATGCTGGGTAGGTTAATTACATCCCCCGAATTTCCTGTCCCTCCATTTCATCTCTATTATCATTTCATATCATCTCTCATCTGCTGATCTCTTTCTGGGTAAAAGTGTCGGTGGGTGTCTCGGCGGTGCATGGCAGGATGATATGCTCTGAGGAAAACTAATTCCTCCTCCGGTAGGTCGGTTGCCGGTCTCCGCTTCTCTGCTGGGACCATTTCGTGAGCCCACCTCGGTAGCGTAGATGGTAGAGTGTCTGCCTCACGTTCAACAGGTCCCGAGTTCGAATCTCGGTTAGGGTGAGTTACCTGAATAAGGTTTCTTCCGGGCGTTTTCCTTATCCTGATAGATGAATGTCAGGTAACTCTAAGCTCCATGGACCCTGGACACATTTGAGCATCATTTCACCCATTTCATTCACCGTCCGATGACTTAACGTTGGAGGACGTAAAATTAAAAAAACAAAAACAATTCGTGTCCTTCTGCCTTGGGACCTTTGGGGCTCGGCTGCTGGTCTCGTTGCCGTCCAGCAGTAAGGGAGCGAGTTCGCTGTCCTGGCCTGTCGGAGGAAGTCTCTATCCAAGTAAACTGTGGGGACCCTGATCTCTGTACTGTCGTGACTCCTTGGGTTGGCCGGCCTCTGTCTCCTTCGCCTCATCTTTCCTCCCGGGGGTGCCCTCACTTGGGGGCATAGGAACAATGGGCCCAGCATGGTGGCCTACGTACCGAATCCCCTCCGTAATGAAATCCTAATCCTAATCCTTCTCTCTCTCTCTCTCTCTCTCTCTCTCTCTCTCTCTCTCTCTCTCTCTCTCTCTCTCTCTCTATCTCTCTATCTCTCTCTCTCTCTCTCTCCCTATCTCTCTCTCGGATGCGTACTTGTGAATGAATGAATGAATGATGATTTTTTTTTTTGTAATTTACGTCCTCGAACAATGAATGGAATGGGTGAGATGGTGTTCAAATGAGCCTTGGGTCCACAGAGCTTAGAATTACCCGACATTCGTCTCTCAGGATAAGGGAAAATCCCGGAAAAAACCTTATCCAGATAGTTCACCCTGACCCAAATTCGAACTCGGGACCTCTTGAACGTGAGGCAGACACGCTACCATCTACGCTACCGAGGCGGGCTATGATGATGATGATGATGATGATGATGATGATGATGATGATGATGATGATGATGACGATGATGATGATGATGATGATGATGATGATGATGATGATGATGATGATGATGATGCGTTTCAGGGCACCTAATCGCGCGGTCATCAGCGTTCTTAAAAAGCTAATCTGTTAAAAACTAGATAAAAAGAACTAAAAGTTATTCACCTTAAATAAAATTACAGATAAAGGAAACACACAGCGGTATATCAAACTGTAAAAGAAACTTAAAACCATAAAAAAGTTAAAATATATAAAATGTTTGGCACTAAATTCTAAAATTAACATATAAAACAAATTTAAAACCCTGGTCACCGCTATCTCGCCGTCCGCCAGTATCTCTGCCAAGCTGACCGGCAGCTGGAGAGACCTGCGAAGAAGTCCGTGAACGAAAGTATTATGGTTCGAATCTCGCCAAGGCCTGCCCCCCTCTTTCTCCTTCCCCCCCTCTCTCTCTCTCTCTCTCTCTCTCTCTCTCTCTCTCTCTCTCTCTCTCTCTCTCTCTCTCTCTCTGACGCGTTCTCCAAGTTGTCAAAAAAGTTGAAGTAAAGACTGCCGACCTCTGCACATGCCTATGTGGCACACGAACCGAATCTAACCAGTTTTCTGGAGTTCCAGAGCGAGTCAATTAACGCATTCAATTCATCGTGCGGAATACCTTCAAAGTGATAATCCGAGCTCTAAACGAGTTGTAGAATTTGAAGGTAGAGGCACAATAAAAAATAAGTACATATATATAGAAGGACACACACAATATTGCGGGCAATTTTCGTTGTTTGCCTTGAAGTAATTCTTGCAACAGCACTTTTTATCCTGTTTCACTAAGCACTACCTTTTGTGTTTCGAATGTATAAATAATTGTTGTGGCATAGGTCTCTGTCGTACTCCTCCTTGACATTTCAATGATATTAATGCACGTCTCTTCGGCCTCACCTAACAGATTTTCAAAATTAAAGGAACCTATTTGCTTGATGGATCATTAAGAAAAATGACATGCACTGGTCACATAACCTGTAGATGCTTAGTCATCTCATCAACTCTAATCATACGGTGCATCTGCAACATTGTGCTAAGTTGAGATAAATGCATTCTTATTCTAAGGCTGCTAACCTTTCTGTATTCTGGCATTTCTTTGAGATTTACCTTTGACAATCCCACACGCTTTAAGGTGGAAAAGAAGAAAAAATATCCCATGTGTACACTCACATTACCTTCTTAATACTGGGTGAGTAAGAAGTATGGAACAGTGCCTGTTGCAACTCTATGAAGATACCAACATTTTTTATAAAACCTGTAAGATATCAACATGCTCTCACATTACTATGATTACAAATAAGGAGTGTGATATTTCTTTGTATGACACTCTCCACTCCTCCAGTCCTCAAGTCTCAGAACGCACACGTACTCTTTCAAACCACAATTTAAACTTTTTGTTCCATTTATACCCCGCCTTTAACTGCAATGGTCATATCAGCGCTCTCCTTTGGAACATATCGAAGGTGTTAACTCGTATTCGTCGAGTTTTAATCATTAGATCACGCACACATTCACACTCTCATTTATACTTCCAAACTCTGGGAAAGATGAAAAATTATCTTGGTCGGAGAAAAATCCCTACCGCCGGGAATCGAACCCGGGACCCTTAGAACGGCAGGCAGGTGCTCTACCGACTGAGCTACTGGGCTAGCCAATTTAAATTTATTAACACCTGTAACGGGAGTTTTTTGTTTGAAATGCGTTTTGTTTTCTGATATGAGTATTAGTGGGCCATGTAAGGACAATATAAAAAAATGATGAACTGTTGCTAGGGAGAAAAGAAAACCAATAATCCTGCTTGATGTGAAAAGAGGAAAAGTTTTGCATAGTAACAGAAAATCAATATTCTTCATAAGGAGATGTGTTCTGTAATCTTGTTAGTGATGAGTAGACGTGCAGGAGTAAAGAGTTTTATGTAATTAACGGACCCTTTTTATGAAAGAAGTAAGAATTTATCGATAAGCTAAATGTAACCTGCAATGATTGACTAGAAAAGAAAGTTCAAGTAAAATGTAATCTTGATAATACTGTGACTTTGTGGATTCGTGAAATTAAAAGTCCAGTTGCACAAACTCAAAATGTTCTTTATTTCCACCGAAATACAGTTGGAACACTTGCCGATAAGATACAATTACGTAGCGCACACAATTTCAATCCACCATTTCGTCTGTCAGAGGTCCACTCCGCACTCACAAGTACGTACAGCTCCTCTGATACACGTACGCAGTCTTCCAGTCCGTTTTCTAGCACGACGCTCCTCACGGCTGCTCGCCAAGAACTCAGCTGACTCGTCCATTGCAGCCCTTATATAAGAAGATCTCTGTTTCTGGAAGCTTCGCGGCTCGGAACGTCAACCCGATGTTTCCAGACGTCAGGGGAGGGGAAAGAGACGGCTTGTGATGCTTTTCCAACCATCCCCTCAGTTAGCGCTACACAGATAAATGGGTAGGCGTGACTGAATGCTTCTCCCCTACCTGCCAGCTGCTGGTTCTCTCAGGAATTCCGATGTTCGAATGACAATACAATTATATTATTTGTTACAAAATTGGACTTCTCCAAAATTGTATTTATTTCACTCTGAACCACACCTGAAAACGAGAGATCTCATGACTCTTATTTAAAATAAGATGATACAATTGGTGACCAGAAGGAACTGATAGCAGCAAAAACTCCCAAGAGAAGAGAAAGAATTGTGCTTCCAACGTAAAAATCCTGCTTCAAATCTCACTGCATGTGTACTGAGCAAAGGAACATGTATCATTATTTCACACTGAATAGGTTTTGAATTAAACAATTCAGTAGACTACTTCAATATGTGGCTTTGGATTGAACAAATATAGACAAAAGCTAAGCTAATAAGGGCAACAATGCTTACTTCACTACAAAATCTTCCTGAAATGAGCTAGTTATGGCACACCTTACTGAAAGACAACGAATTTATATCTAATAATGATGGAATATGGTGATAGGAGGAGTACCCAAGAAGAGGTTTGTATCTTATTTAATGAAATGAATCCAGAAGGAAGGATTACTCATTCTACGGCGGACCTGAAGAGGAAGTATTGAATGGCCGCCAAGATCTTCTGACCTGAACCGCTTAGACATTTTCTTGTGCGAATATTCGAAGTGCAGGGTTTACAACGACCCACCAAGAGATCTTGAAAAGTTAAAGTGAAGAATTGGGCAAAAAAATGCAGCTGATCAGCCAAACAGTTGCAGCGGGAATTAACGACACGTCGATAAACTGTCGTCTCGTCGCTGCTTTTTTAGAAGGTGGAATACAATGACTCCACGTTCTCTTTCACTATTACTAAGCGAAATGCTGCTTATCGTCGATTTCTGCCTCAGCTGCTCCGCATGGATCTTGCACTCTGGATATGCGTAGGATATTAGCGCAGAAAAACCAGAGCTTTCGTTGAAATGCGATTTATTAAAATAAAATAGAATTGAAGGCTTGCCGACACGTCTACGTTGCTACGGCCGCCGGGTAGGTTCACTATCACAATATACCACAATGCTCGTTAGGTTGACGGCCAGCTGCCTGTGGACCAACCTCCTTCCACGAGTGTTCCGACCCAAGTGACTTTTCTCTTCCCTCGTGGCCTCAGATCACGTCGTTACTTCCCCTTAACCCCCTACAAATTTTAGCGCGAAACATCGCGTGGTCACGCCAACCAAGAGACCTTTCACTTATTTTCCTCGACCAGGTGTGCAGTCGGTTTCCGAGAAAACCGGTCTCGGGGAGTAAGACAAATACCTGGCCTGTGACCCTTCTTACCTGGTCGCACACTTTTATCCCATTCTGTCACTTTTAACACCAACTAAGCCACCACTGGCTGTACCTTTTCAACATGCGCTGATTTCCAAATTATATCATTTTAATATTTTGTGCATTTACAGTTTCGGCTGTAAACATTAACTAATTTCAAAGACAAATTTTGGCATTTGCTCAAGTTGTTCTCGGGAAGCAACCAGGTGAAAAGACGATTAGAAATCAGAACAAGCGTATATATAGCATACATTTTGTATATAGTATATCAAACATAGTATATAGGACAAACGGGAAGGACCATCGCTACCAGTATAAACAAACATGAACGGAGCATTCGTTTAATGCAACTTGAGAACTGTGGGCTGACAGAGCATTGTTTTGATATCGACCATAGAGCCAACTTTCAGGAGACGACCACCTTGGCAAAATGCAACAGTTACTGGGAGTGGAGAATTAAGGAGGCTTTAGCCATTTCCTCCGAGAGGAGCATGCTTAATCGTGATGCTGGATTTCAGTTCAGCTCCTCTTGGAAACCGGCCTTAAAATGGAAGACCGTCTACTTAAGAAGCACAGATCAATGCAGCTTGATAATCAAGTAGTTACGTTTCTTTGACCCAATTAATTTCTGATACTGTGACTTTGTGTGGTCGTAGAATTAAAACTTCTAAATGTTCTTCATTTCGGTAGAAATACACTGTTCAATTCTCACGTAACAACATTACATCACATATACAACACAATCTTCCAAGGTCGATGACAATAACAAACAGCGTTCAGTTTACATGAGCTTCTCAGCTGTTCTCTGCTTACCTCTCGCGACTCACTCTCGTTTTACAGCTCTTCACAGCTGTTTACTACACACTCTTGGCGAGTCGTCGCCTCTTATATACCTCATTGATAAATTCCAGAGACTTCTCGAGCAAATAAGAAAAACAACAATTCTCTATCAATCGAGATATCACTAGAACCTTCCTTACGTGAAACTCTATCTGGGCCGGCAAGTCAATTATCTCAAGCGCTATTTTCATCTCCTTATCCAAGCACTGTCCGCCTGTTATCTTTATCTGCAGGCTCTTTGTGTACTCAAGCCGCGCTTATCTCTCGGCACCGAAATTTCTGTGCTTTTCGCCGCGACAATACTCACGCCATCTCTTTACCTGTATTTAATTTACTGAAAACAGTCTTTTGTTCAGTAATGGGAATTTTGATAGTGTTCTGTCTTTGTTGTTACATCCAGTATTTCATTTGTGGTTATAACATTTAATAAATATCCTGATGATGGGAGAGATGCACACCACCGAAACGTGGATTTCTAATCGTCTTTTCACCTGGCTTGCTTCCCAAGAACAACGTGAGCATATTCGTCGCCAGCCTGCCTCGGTAGCGTGGTGGTAGCATGTCTGCCTCACGTTCAAGAGGTCCGAGTTCGAATCTCGATTAGGGTGAGTTACTGGGATAAAGTTTTTCCGGGGTTTTCCCTTATCCTGATAGACGACTGTCAGGTAACTCTGAGCTCCATGGACCCTGGACTCATTTGAGTATCATTTCACCCATTTCATTCATCGTCTGATGTGACTTAAGGTTGGAGGACGTAAATTAAAAGAAATAAGCCCTGGGTTCATAGAGCTTAGAGTTACCTGACATTCGTCTTTCAGGATAAGGGAAAACCCTGGAAAAAACTTATCCCTATAACTCACCCTGATCGAGTTTCGAACTTGGAACCTCTTGTACGTGAGGAAGACATGCTACCGGCTACGCTACAGAGGCGGGCCCTACATTTAAAAATATACAAAAATCGTCATAAAAATAGAAAACTTATTTTCTGCGAACGCACATTATCAAGTTGTTGGTTGCTTATAGCGCAAGAAGGAAGGATTTAGAACTTCCAAAATATTTTACTACGACCTCTTAGAAATGTAACCCTGCACTGCTCTCCCATTTTTAAAACAAGTCTGATGACCGCGTAAAGAAATAAGATTTTAGTAGTAGTGATTATATTTCTTGCACCGAAAGCTTGACACTTGCCAGTAACAGCGCCTCTCTGAGTATTCTAGGGAAAACACGTCTTAGGGTCATTACTGAAAAATTAGTAAACGGTGTTATCGCGTGATGATAGCGTTAGCGTACGTCATTTACACCGATATTGTTATCTCTATCAGGTATATACAAGTATTATTGCATTCCACTAAAAGTTAGATACAGAGGTTGGAAATATAAATTTTCATACTCCGTGAGTTAAAAACAGAAAAACCAAATTAGAGAAAGGTGCGCGTGTATGTCCATAACTTAGAGTTACCGAACATTCATCTTTCAGCACAAGTGAAAACCCTGGAAAAGAACCATATAACTCACCCTGACAGAGATTCCAACTTGGAACCTGTTGAACGTGAAGCAGACAGGGCCCGCCTCGGTAGCATGGTGGTAGCATGTCTGCCTCACGTTCAAGAGGTCCCAAGTTCGAATCTCGGTCAGGGTGAGTTACCTGGATAAGGTTTTCCGGGGTTTTCCCTTATCCTTAAAGGCGAATTTTGGGTGACTAAACTCTATGGACCCTGGACTCATTTGAGCATCATTTCACCCATTTCATTCATCGTCCCATATGACTTAACGTTGGAGAACGGAGATTTAAAAACACAAATTAAATGTAGTATATAAATATGCGTATAGAGAGGAAGTGGTACTATGGTAGACGCAAAATTTAATGGCGGTTGGCAGGAGGTGCTGGCTAACACAGCATCCAATAAAATTCTTGCTTACGTTTACTTGACAGCTACAGTAATACCCTATAAAGTGTTCTCATTTCGTATATAGCTTCTCCCCGCCCTTTGACATATGGCTACGTCACCCTTCGCTGCCAGTGGTCAACCTTCAGCCACCATTAAATTTTGCGTCTGCCGTAATACGTGCTTATTATAGTAACAGAAAAAATTTCGGCATACAGGTCACAGGGATTCTGATTTTACAGGTAATTCTTGTGCATTACTGCATAATCGTTTTACGCACTCTAAATGTCATGTCACAAGAAAATGAATACGCTTTATTGGACAAGAGAAAGTGTTATTGTTTTTAATTTCAGAAGATTGGCAAGTAGTTGAATCCAAAATGTTGTATGCAGGGGAGATCTGGGGGATGGCACAGAGGTAAACAAAACGGTGGACCAAAACTACAGAAGGTTTTGTAAAGAGCTACTAGCCTTACCAAAATGAGCACCTAGGGAAGTAGCTTTAGTAGAATTAGGAAAGACAAGAAGAAATGAATAATAATGGAAAGAATAATACAATTTTGGTATAGGTGTTTGGCCAAAGAAGAAGGGGAAATTAATAAATTATGCATGAGACAGCAAAAAAGATTAGTGAACTCAAATAGTTGGTGGGCAGAGATGGAAAATATAGGAATGGGAGATATATGGAAATTAGAGAAAAGGAATACAAGTGACGTGGGTAAAATGCAGAATAGAAGATATGGAAAGATAGGAAATATGGAGTAGTCTAGAAAATATGAAATCATTACAATTTTACAAGCAAATAAAAAGAAATTGGGGACGAGAAGCATATGTAGATTACTGCAATAGGCAAGAGAGAGAAGAGTTAGCTTGGGTGAAAACAGGAATAATATTTCTAAGAGGGATAAGAGGTGGGGAAAAGGAAATTTGTGAATTATGTGGGGGGAAAAGAAAGCATAGAGCACTATGTAACAGAATGCGGGTAGGTTGCAATGTGGAGAAAAAATGTTTGGAAGGAAAAATAGAGGAGAAAGTAGAGAAGAGGATAGTAGCTATAAAAATGTTAACGGGAAGGAAGAAAAAAGAAGGTAAGAAGCATTGGTGAGTTCTTGCAGAAAGTAAAAGAAAAATGGGCCAGAAATATAAAGAATATAAGAAAGGAAGATGAGGGGGGAGAAAGGTGCTAATTAAGTAACAAGGAGACATGGAGGACATGGAGGTTAAGAGCTACCTGGCACAGCAGAAGACCAGGGTGTCATGTAAGCCAAGGTAGCAACAAGGTAAAGACAAATGTAGCTTAAAGATGTAAATTGTAAAATTTTGGAATATGCACAATAAATAATCTCAATCTAAGTATAGCTTTGTGTTTGTGTATATGTGAGAGAGACAGAAAGAGAGCGGGAAGGTGCTGCCAATATCTAGCTGCTTAGGACACGGAAACAAGACACTCTTTTTTACATATTTAATAACGAACAATCATGAAATTCTTATGCAGTTGCCTTGAAGTTATCTACATTCGAACGAAAGACTGTAAAACAAGAGGCCAAGGGTAACTAATAGTTAAGTGAAAGCCCATCCAAGTACTCTGAGGCAAAAGCTAAAATATGTGCCAGGGTTGAGGATGGTTTGCTGTTGTCCTGTTCAGCCTTGATTCCTTTAATGCTTAGAAATTCCTGTGTGCAACCATTAACTGCATAAAATGCTCTTTCTCATTGAACAATTGTGAAAAACCTTACAACATGCTTGTTTTAATTAAGTAACAAATGGATGGTCTCAACGGATGTTTTGTACTTACAGAAATATTTCCATGCATTCGTACAAAAGATCTCTAAGCACTTAGAAACATTCAAATGTTTATTTAATAGAATTTTTTACTTTTTGTATACAAATAATGACACTTTGCTTTAATATTCACAACAATAATACTAAATAAAACGAAACCTACTTAATTTTTTTATATTCAGGTGTTAACTAACAGTATACATGGGATCTGTATGCACCAAAATTGTTTAAACTTTTTGACAATTGACAGTGCGCATTATTCTTTAGACATCATTTCGGTCGTTGTTTTATTTGCAGTATAGAACGATTATCTTTGTTCATCCCTGTGGTGTACGCGTGGCGTGACTGCCTCATATTCAAGAGGTCCCCATTTCGAATCTCGTTTAGATTGAGTTATGTGGATAAATTTTTATTCTTGGACTTTCCCTTTTTCTGAAAGATAAATGCCAGGTAACTAAGCTGTATACACCATGGGCTAATTTGAATATCATTTCATTCATCATCCGATATAACCTAAACGGTTAAAGGAAATTAAAACCTTTTAAAAATAATTTTCTTCATATGCTGAGGTATGACTTTATGGCGTTTATAGTAGATTAAGACTAGTTTTAGGCTCAGAAGTCTATCTCCACACTTGCAAATTATTGGAAAGCTTTTGAAAGATCTTACAAATTCTGGGGAACTTCTTCACCCTGAATATATTTATGCACAAAAATAAAACTGTTACTTCAGAATTCTTCTCAACTTTGTACACTTTTTGGACAGCTTTTTGTGTACTTTGAAGGACCACTTTAAACTTTACTAGAATCCCCAAATGGGTGTTTCCACATGAGACATTATTTATAAGTACCTCAGTGAATATATAAGGGTAATATAAATAATAATTGTGAAAAATGTTTCACCGAAAGAATGTTTCCACAACTTGCAATAAATGCTCCGTAGGTTGGTAGATAATCTTTGGTTCAACGGTAATAGCTTGATCAATTGTTTCTCAAATAAAACAAAAACTTCTCTTTTGTTGCACAAAGTTATGGAATGCATAATCAATTTATGCTTTCTCTATGCGTTTTATCATTTAGGATAAATAAAATGTCTGTTGCGTTCTCTCTCTCTCTCTCTCTCTCTCTCTCTCTCTCTCTCTCTCTCTCTCTCTCTCTCTCTCTCTCTCTCTCTCTCTCTCTCTCTCTCCTTGTCTGAATGTTATCGATAACACGTCTTCAGTGCTGCAAAGTGTGAAATTCGATGTCACATTATATTGCTCCTTGACACACTTGTGCTTCTGATTTTGATACTGCAATAAATGATTTGGCTGTGTAGTTCTATGCTTATAATGTCTGGGATTTTGATTGTTTCTTTTTTCTGTCGTTGACTGCACAGTGACAACATGACGTCACTCGTAACCACATGTTGTGTTTCACCACGAAATTTGAACTCTGCGTATTTACTCGAATTACATAGCTGGTTCTAGACCTGGTTTTTCGCTTGACCTCCACAAAGTGTTTTGCAACACCGCCCATTAGTCTGTAAACGTATACAGGAAGACCAAGGAATTATTATGTGTTAGCGTTCTACTTGACTTTGTATGTTTATCTTAATAACTTGGTATGCAGATGTGTCATCCTATTTCAAAAATGCCGTCAGCTTTTGGCCACCGTTTCCACGATCCATAGTTTCATTCCCACAGTTGTTTTCAAGGCACTTCCCATAGTGTCAGGTAGAGTTTTACAGACTACCCAACACTTTCCGTTTCCGCTATTCTGAAAGTCGTCGAGACAGGTGGATACACTTGTTTCTTCATCACTCTCCCATCGTGGACTGTTTACGAGGCAATTGATACCCCCAGCCTTTCATCACCTCTGAACGGCTTCATTGTCACCATCATACTAGCTTTCCCCGTTACACTACCCAACATGATTTTTGCGGCAAAGCATCTGATACGTGATTAAGACTAAATATGGTGTCCTGATTTCAGAAATGGGTTGTCGGTGTACCGGAAGTCTAAGATCCCCACGTGTAGTATCCGTAGTTTGTTTTTAGAATTTTCTTCTTCTTCTTCTTCTTCTTCTTCTTCTTCTTCTTCTTCTTCTTCCTCTTCTTCTTCTTCTGCCTCACGGCTTTGGATTGTTTAACCCGTTCCGCCTCCAAATCGGTCTGCCCAACTTTTCTTCGGTCTGGTTTGGTATTCTGCTATTATTCATCCTCTGAACATGTGCTTTCCATTGATTTCTATTTCTTTCAATAGTATGGTTTATTTCTTCTACTTTTAATTCTGCCCTAATATCCAGACTACGTTTTTTTTTTCTCAATTTTGGTATATCCAGCTATTGCTCTTATGAATTTCATTTCTGATGACTGTATTCTCGTACTATTTCTTTTTGTTAGTGTCCATGTTTCTGTTCCATAGATCAGAGTTGGTATTGCCATTGTTTTGTATAGTTTTATTATAGAGTCCTTTCTTGATTTATTTTTTAAGTTCTTTTTATTGTGCCTGTTATATAGTTAAATTTATTTATTTTCTCTATTATATCAGCTTCCCCTTGGTACGACATTACATCCTAAACACTTAAAGTGTGATTTCTGCTCAATTACTATGTTATCTAACACTATTTTTGATTATACTGGATTAATTCCTTTAAATACCGTGGTTTTGCATTTATTTGCTGATATTTTCATTCCATATTCTGTAGCAACTTTATCTATATACAGCATTTTCTGCAGGTCATCTTCATTTGTGGCCATTATTATTTGATCATCTTCATACAACATAGTTTTCAGTTTATCTCCTGATACATTAATGCCTCCATTGACTTTATTTGACCAAATCCTTTAGAATTTTTATCGGACTATAAGGATTTTAGCTTAATTTTTATCGACGGGTCTAAAAGCTCTATAGGTGTTGGGTGTGCGTATGTCCATGGAGCCGAACCCTTTACATTCGGTCTCCATGGCACCACATCCATCTACACCGCAGAGCTCTACGCAATCTACGGAGCCATTTTACATGTTCCCCGCCGAAAGTTGGGTAATTCCCTCATTTTGAGTGATTCCCTTAGTGCCCTTCAGAGCCTTCGTGAGCTGTTCACTCACCATCCCCTTGTACAGCGTACCCAGGACGCCCTCCACGTCTTACACGTCTCTGGCGTAAGCGTGGTGTGTGGGTGTGGGTTCCTGGTCACGTTGGCTTGCAGGGAAAGGGCGGATTCGGCGGCTAAGGTGGCCGCCACAGCACCTGGTGCCACCGCGGAAGACTACAGGCTTGTTGTCCGTAGGGCGACGCTCTCGCGATGAGTGGTCGGCTCTGTGTGGCAACAAGCTAAGGACCGTGAAGGACCTTCCGATTCACAGGGCGACCTCCTGTCGATTATCCCGGCGGGAGGAGGTGATATTGGATCGGCTGCGTATTGGTCACTGCTGTTTTAGTCGTAGTTTTTTATTAAGTAGGACCCCAGAACCTGTGCAGTTCATTTCTGACGGTCCACCACCTACTTTTAGATTGTTTTAGGTTTAACACGTCTCCGCAGGTCTCTCCAGCTGCCGGCCAGCTTGGCGGAGACCCTGGCGGACGACGAGCAAGCGGTGACCAAGGTTTTAGATTTCATTTTAAATCTACATTTTAGAATATAGGACCCTGTAATTTGGAATTTTAATCTTTTTATGGTTTTAAGCTTTATTTTAGTCTTTGAGGTGCCGTTGTACGGGTTTTTATCTTGTTTTTATTTAACTGACAGTTTTGGCCTTTTAGATCGATTTTAACCCCATTGGATTTCAAGGACACTGATGATCTTTTAGTTGAGCGCCCTTAAACCCAATTATCCATCTATCCATCCATCCATCCATACATCCTGATTTCAGAAATGGCACTGGCTTTGTGTACTGCATCTAGTTTTGACGTTAATCGTGATTTACTGTCTTAAAATTAATTACCAATCGGAAGATTGTAGACTGTTTGTGGATTCCTCTAAAAGAGGCTTGAAGGCTGTACTACTTCATAATGGAAACATTCTGTGGGACATTCCATCTCACCGAAGAAAAATTATCTCACAATTCAAACTGCTTTGGACAAATCAAATATCATGTGCAGAGGTTGGATATGTGTAGTGAGTTGAAGGTGTGTAGTATTCTATTAGAATTACAAATAAACTATACTAAATTTGTTAATCATTTATGTGAATAGAATAGCAGAGCTAGAGAGAAGTGTTGACACCGGGGCTTAAAATTTTGCTTTAATATGTATTGGATCGGTCAGCAATAATACATGCTTTGCAGATCTGAGAGAACAGGTACAAAATAATGCATTGTAGAGGTAGGACAGTGTGCCTCCTCTGAACTCAAACAAATATGTTACTGCACTAATACAAATGTGATACTGAACTAATAAAATGGTATACATACTTCAATAGTGAAAATTTATACAGCAGAAAAGAAGAATAGAAAAGCAAATGTGGGACAGTAGATCATTCAGAAGTAGAAGTATCAACACTGTAAAGTCTGTTTAGTTAACGCGTGTGCAGTTCGGCCGCCTCCATTGACGAACCCTTATAATAGTTTTACAACACCGGCCCTCCTTCTCCCAGTCCTTTCTGCAAGGTTGCCACCTTTCTCGATATGTCATGGGTATCGTACGAGGTTTCGTCTGAATAAATTATCTGACGTACATTACTGCGAAACTTCCTTATTTTTGGCATATATATAATTTGTGGTATTTGAAAGCCAGCTTCTTTAGGAGGCCACGCAAAGTGCAGTGTCCATAAGGAAAATTGCCAATTTCTTGCAAATGTACAACCAATTTATCTAAGGTGGGCGCTCTCCCTTTCGCATAGAATCTATAAATTTCTCGGCGAATTAAATCGCATTTGAAATTATAGAAACGTTAGAGAAACGTTTCCTTTTGTTTTCACACTTGATCGGCGTCTTTGATATTCCTTTCGTCACAATATTTCTTACTGTATTTCTGTGAATACCCAGAATTTATCAGGTTCATTGTACGACCACCTACCAAGATTATTTGTCAGCACATATTTATATGTGTTCAAAACAAGCGCTTGAATTTGCTTAGAAACAGTTCCCGTTATAACTTTGTTTTTTGAGGCTTTTCCAGTAATATAACTCGGCCCAGTTATTCACACTATTGTCATCACTTTGATTATTTTCACTTGACTGAAAGTAATCTACTACTTCATTTGCATTTACCACTGCATTTCCCTCCCGTGGCCTCCACATCGTGACACAACGAATTTCTGCACGTAATGAAACAGATTAACTGGAAGTTGGAACTTTGGCAACTGAGACTTCACGTGGAGTAAACATGCAACTGTCATTTCCAGAAAATCAGGGTTGCTATTCGTCTTCAACGACAGTGTTCCATTTCTGAAGTGTAGAGATAGATTTATGACGGTCATTAGTGGGCGGGAGGGTAGTTTCCTTTATGGAGCAACTGCACACGCGTTGACTAGACAGACTTTAAAGCAGGTCCTGTGGTAGTCGTCGCTTCAGTCGCGTTGGCCGGTGACTCCGGACGCCGATGTTATACGTCACAGCTCCTGAAACGTGGCGTAGATTGTAGAAGAAGCGTCGAGCAATCTGTCGGATGAAATGGTGGAGAGGAAGAAGTCCCAGCTCATGATGCAGCTGCTGGTTCCGGACAAACCAAGGAGCATTGGTGGCTATTCGCAGGAATCGACTCTGGATGACCTGTAGACGCCTAAGGTGACAAGTACTAGCAGCCCCCCAGATTTGGCAGGCATAAGTAATAAGAGGTTGAACCAGAGATTTGTACAGGAACAGTGAAGATTCTAAAACAAGTGAAGTGTGTTTGTGAAATAAAGGAGAGAGTTGTGAAAGACGAGCTGCTGCCAGGGTAATGGTGCGGTCAATATGAGGCTTCCACGTAAGCCGAGGGTCCAGTAACACTCCAAGGTACTTGACTGGTGTAGGTGAAGGGACCCACGGCACATGATCGGCCAGAAGGCGTATAGGTGAAGGTGGATTATAGCGGCGTAAAGTAAAAATCTTGACTTCAGGTAAAAATGTCAGTAAATATGCATTAGGACGGCGTAAGAATACAGTGACCGTGACGTCATTGCTCGAGCATTGTCCACTTCCACAGCATGCTATCGCTGCAAATTCCAACATTAAGTACTAACCAGTGGTACTGTAAAACGTAAAGAAACTGTAGCATTGCCAGTGGATAATTGCCATATTTATGATCTTCTTTTCTAGATATTCTCGGGAAACAAGTCAGGTGAAAAGACGATTAGAAATCGTCCTTTTTTGTAATTTACTTCCTCCAACTTAAAGTCATATCGGACGATGAATGGAACATGTGAAATGACGCTTGCCGCAGGACATTTTATTTCTATAATGTTTATTTATTCTGTAATGAAGAAGTTATTTAATTTATAGTCACACTAATCAGACCAGTTTGCTTGAGGACTCTAATGTGAGTATCCTCTATCCCTGTATACTTTAATTTTATTATGTATATAGCTCCACAATTTGTATAGCACTAACTGTGCTGAGCAATTGAATTAACAAATTCAACCAAAAAAAAAAAAAAAAAAAAACGTATACATTTCCTTCTCCGAGCATTCTGGTCACATTTAATTGTTAGAGCACAGAAATCACGAACTTGCTTTTTTCATCAATATGTGAACCAAGAGATTCTGGTTCGACCCTAGGCACTGACACTTATAAGTGAAACTTGTGTTTATTTGTCCCCCTCTCACTGAAAAGAATAGTGGAATAGACATGTCGTGGACAGTATTCAATATATCAACATATTTTCTGTATGATATTTCAAACTTATCTTACTTTATTCAGTATTTTTTATTCCTATATCCGTTATTTTGAATATCTATTGCACGAAAACCTGGCCTGATACGTGGAAACGAATAACAGACTCCTGACCCAAAATTAGTTAAGATCACATGTCACGTCCCTTGCTGCAAGAAAGAAGTTTCAAAATGAAGGGTAGTGTTATTAAGGCATGGCTACACTGAAAATTCCAAATTCTATAATAATAAAACTATAATTATAAAAATTTAGCCACATAGAGTATCATTTTACAATTGCATGCAAATTTTATGTTGCTACACCAAATAGTTCATTAATTATTAATTATTCTTTGTGAAAATATTGTAAAAATTAAAAATGTTCTACGCGTCAAAAAATTGAGGTTTTCTCAGAAAATGAATTTTAAAGTCATTATTGTTACTTTTAACGATTGTTAAATGTATCTTTAAATTGTTTCGTGATGGCCTAAAATGTTGCAAATGATAGAAATAGCATGCCATTTATTACTACACACCCTAAGCTACCAAAAATGCCAAAAAATAAATATCCATGATTTTCAACATTTTCAACGAATTTAAAAAAAATAAAAATTAAAAATTCGTAATACAATAGTTCGAAGGCTAAAACTCAGTGCCACATCGGAATAGAAATCCAAGCTATGAGGTACAGACAAAGAAGCTGATGTATACACGTAATAATAGAAAAGTTCAACCTTTGAAGAAGTGAAAAGTAATTGAATCACTCTTGTATAATTAAAGACGAGTGTTCCGTCTCCTAATAGGCACTCTAAAGAGACTTTTTTCATTTGAAATGAAAAAAGTAGGAAATGAATGTACAAAACATGTTGTATGTTGCTCTTGGCAAAATAGTGCGTGTAACATGGAGAAATATGCTTCTAGTGGACATGCCGAACTTGCATTGCGTGACTTGGCTACCTAAAAATGACCGTTCGTACCCCCAAATTATGAAGAACACCACAAAATCGATAATAGAATTTTGTACTCGTAAGTGATTTCCATGCGCTGTTAAATGATGTACGATTTTAGTCTATTTATCAACGACTACTGTGTTCAGACACTTAGCACATGCTGTTTTTTTACAGCCTTACTCCTACTCATATGTATCCTTGCGCGCTTCTCTTTCTTCTAATCGGCTGATGTACTACGGCCACTGAACAACATTTTTATAAGGAATAAGCTGTTCTTAAAAACAAATGAAACTTGGGTAGGTAGAGTCAGACAGAAAATTTGAACGCTGTAGCCGGGATATGAACCATGGATTTCCCAGTCTCCGTCGGGTTGCTCTTAACCATTGATTTACCATGGTAACATGCCAGCATGAAATTAAATAGTCCAAATGACTTGTATGTTTCCCAGTAAACCACTAAGCGATGTCATGTGGACATATACAATGAGATACGTATCTCCTGAGGTACTTACTTTGCTTTAAGTATTTAGATCCCAGGCTTTAATTTAGACCAGTATTAGGTCAACTGATGGAAATTAATCTTCTTCCATACTAGCCGAGTTTAGGGAAGATTTCGATTCTGTCAGACTGAAAAACCCATGACACATACAGGATGTATATGAACAGGGTGCGTCAAAAATGTATACACTCTTTGAACCATCATACAAAATTTACATCTGATCTACACGGTTTAATTTCTGTAAACGGGAAGCTTAAAGTCCAATTTGAAACATAAATGCACTGTATAGTAAATGGAATGTATAGTAAATGGATACACACAAATCAAGGTGTAAGACAGGGTTCCAGTTTGTCTCCTATCTTATTCATAATTTATATAGATGATCTGATTAGAGAGTGGATGTTTAAGATTAACGGAGGCATTCATCTTGCACCAAATTTTATTCTTAAGACGATGCTATTTGCGGATGACCAAATAATTATAAGTAAAACTGAAGACGAACTGCAAAGAGCAGTATATATTTTACAGAAGTTATGTAAGAATTATAATTTCAAAATTTCCACAAATAAAACAAAAACAATGGCGTTTCGAGGTAAAGACACTGTTAGAACCAAAATAGTAATTGATGATATTATCTTAGAGCAAGTTACGGGTTTTAAATATTTGGCAACATATGTCAGTTATAAATGTGAAAATGATTTTAAAAATAAATTACCAATGTTTCAACAAATATGTGGCATTAATAAATAGAAGCCTAAAAACTAAAACCACAAAAAACACGGATGGAATTTTATAAAGTAATGGCTGTGCCTGCTTTTCTTTTTGGTTCTGAAACATGGACATTAACAAAACAGACAAGAACAAGATACAGGCTGCCGAAATGAGATTTTCAAGAGCAGTAAAGGGATGTACTCTTTTAGATAAAATTACAAATGAAAAAAATATTAGAAGATTTAGAAATAAGTTCTTTAGAAGAAAAAATAATAAATTATAGAAATGAATGGAGAGAGCATATTGAGAGAATGCCGAGAGATAGGATCCCAAGAAGAGTTATAAACTATAAACCTAGAGGAAAGAGACATCCGGGAAGACCACGAAAACGATGGTCAGACATGTTTTAAGCCGGAACATGCAGCATTGCCTAGCCCTAGGAATGAAGGAGGAGGAGGAGGAGGAGGAGGAGGAGGAGGAAGAGGAGGAGGAAGAGGAGGAGGAGGAGGAGGAGGAGGAGGAGGAGGAGGAGGAGGAGGAGGAGGAGGAGGAGGAGGAGGAGGAGGAGGAGGAGGAGGAGGAGGAGGAGGAGGAGGAGGAGGAGGAGGAGGAGGAGGAGGAGGAGGAGGAGGAGGAGGAGGAGGAGGAGGAGGAGGAGGAGGAGGAGGAGGAGGAGGAGGAGGAGGAGGAGGAGGAGGAGGAGGAGGAGGAGGAGGAGGAGGAGGAGGAGGAGGAGGAGGAGGAGGAGGAGGAGGAGGAGGAGGAGGAGGAGGAGGAGGAGGAGGAGGAGGAGGAGGAGGAGGAGGAGGAGGAGGAGGAGGAGGAGGAGGAGGAGGAGGAGGAGGAGGAGGAGGAGGAGGAGGAGGAGGAGGAGGAGGAGGAGGAGGAGGAGGAGGAGGAGGAGGAGGAGGAGGAGGAGGAGGAGGAGGAGGAGGAGGAGGAGGAGGAGGAGGAGGAGGAGGAGGAGGAGGAGGAGGAGGAGGAGGAGGAGGAGGAGGAGGAGGAGGAGGAGGAGGAGGAGGAGGAGGAGGAGGAGGAGGAGGAGGAGGAGGAGGAGGAGGAGGAGGAGGAGGAGGAGGAGGACACTTTCTGTGGTCACTGTTGAGATTGGTGGCCTTCAACATCAATACATTGCTGCGTACGAGTCACCCATTATTTGCGTACATCGGACCTATGTGTCCAATGGGATTTCTGCGTACATCGCTTGAATTCTCATTCATACGTGGTTTACGTTTGTACAGGTCATCTTTTACTGTGCTCTATAAGAAGGAATCCAGCGACGTAAGGTCTGGAAAGCGTGGAGGATGATAAAGCTTGCACGTACGTTCCGCCATTTTGAAGTAACTTCCTTGCCACTAACTGGATTGACTAACTAGAGTGACAATTCTGCTGCCACCTATTGAAGAAATTCTCCCAGAAATTGAACATTGTAGCACGGGAAATACAGTTTCTATGACGGTTCAAAGTGTGTATACATTTTTCTGATGCATCCTGTATATTGTAATTTACGTCCTCAAACGTTATCATATTATGGAAGATAAATGAAGTGATGCTCAAATAAGCCCCGGGTCCATCGAGCTTAAATTTACTCGACATTCATCTTTCAGGATAAGGGAAACCCCCGGAAAAAACTGATCCAGACAACTCGCCCTGACAGAGATTCGAACTTGGGGCTTATTGAATATGTTGCAGATACGCTGCTACCAGCACACTACAGAGGCGGGCAACAGCTTATAAATGCTACAGCGAATGCAAAAGAGATCGGTTTCCTCTTAGAGACGAATTTCGTGAAGCTGTACAAGAACTGCCGTTAATAATAAAATTATTGCCACCTTTCGAATACTGCTTTGAAGATACTCGACGGACATCTTATGAATTTATACTACATGCGCAAGTTACCTTGAGCGCTAGCTTTACAGTGTGGTGCGGCCAGGGGGGAAGAAATGAGAGCTAACGTTCTTTTGTTTCTGCAGTGCAGTCGACCTAGAAAAAACACAATTTAGCAGAATAGCGTGTAAGTTAAGTGAAGATACGCGCCGCAGGTGTGACATATGTGGACAAACAGTAAACTGAACTCGATCCAATAACTGTATATTTATATAGTTATTATTTATATAACACATAAAAATAGGCAATACATTTTATGACAGTTATAAATACTCATTCGCTTTGTGATTTTTCGAGTTCGGTGCATCACTTTCACCGCTAGAATCCTCTGATGTGTTGATCATTTCATCAATTGCATTTTCTATTACACCATCGTTTCTTCAATATTTCACTTCCAGCTCTTGGATCTTCTTGCAGTGACTTGCGGTTATGGAAGATAATGCTTCTATAGCAAGTTTTCGCAGATTTGTGGCCGACCTATCACCAAGTAACCTTGCGTCCTCTGAAAATGTGATAACGGCGCTAAATTTCGATTTGATATTACAAATTTAAGGTTTTCATTTGACTCACCCTCATATTTGACAGTAAATAGAGGCACTTTTGAGCAACTTTTGAAGTGAATTCATCAGGTGTTGCAACATGGCATCACTGATTTTGTTACGAATATGTTTTCTTGGTTTGAATTTCATGTGCTGTAATAACGTTGTATAGGTAAATTTAAATTACAGTTCATGAAAGCATTTATCGGTACATTCCGAGACCTGAGCACCAAAACAATTAAAAATTTCATTAAAAATTCACGCCCTATTCACAATCATAGTAATATGAAAACATGTTGATCTAAAAATTATCACTTCACAGAACTATAACAACAATGTTACAAGCATTGTTCCATACTTTTTACTCACCCTGTATTTCAATTAACGTAGACGTAGAAATTAGCATTTTATTTCGTATTGTATTTGTTAATTTGAGTGATTACCTGGGTTATTGAGCATTTATGTAGTTACCAATGTAATGATGATATGTACATTGTTGTTATTAATATTAACAACAGCACTCTATTAGCAAGAATATTGACATGTCATTGACAGATACACTCCACCCATCCTTTTGTATGACGCAAGTTATGTCTATCAGCTGTCAGAGGGGGAAGGAGATGCTTCAAGAGGGCGGAGCTGCACGTTTCTTTATGACCACTTATTCTTTTCTCAGATGTACCTTGCGCCTTCATTCCTCACAGTTAATGTGCAGAAACAATGGAAATGTACCTTTGTACTGAAGCGGCTGTTCATATTTTGAAGTTCTTGCTGTTTTATTTATACATTCAAAGATTATACTACTGATGTTCGCAATTTAAAGGAACACTAAAGCTGAAATTATCATTCTTGGGCAATAGTTACGGATAAATAACACTGGGAAACAAAACAGATATTGTTACGAGCACTTCATGAGGCATTTCCTACTAATTTTGGGTTGAGAAAAACAAATATGACAATGAAAAATTTTTATTAGCTCTAGTTTCTATGATGTACATAAGGTGGAAGTATTACATATTAACGGATTGAGAGAAAAGGATACATTTAATTACATACATGCTAACAACAATGAACTTTTTATATTTTTTAACTGGTAATTACATACTAAGAGTTCTAAATTGCTGGAAAAATACTTCGCAGGTAGTCATGTCTTAAGAGAATCATGTGGTGGCCTATTGACTTCTTCGTCTTTTAGCTTGCCTCTTGTAATGGAGTTCCGCAGAATCCCTATACAAAGATCGCAAGCATTACTTCATTCCAACGGCACTGATATCTTTGTTCCATAACAAAAAATGTCCTGATGGAGTCTCTCCCCATGTTCATCACTAACAGCTCCACAACTAGGTTAGGAAAAGTGTAGGTGGGAGTGGAGAAAATGGATCTTAAGGGACATGTTGCATCCAAGGTTACTGTATTTTTGCAAGAGCACTGTCAACAAATGCTTGTAGTTGTCATTTATTTTGCTGCCTAAAAATCCATGAACAACGCCCTTGAAGGCTGCCCAAGCTTTCTTTTCTTTCCCCTCCAAAATTTGGTCAAATGCAGGATCCTTTACAAGTTTTCTTATTTGTAGTCCGACAAAAATGTCTTCCTTAACTTTTACATCACTTAATTTCCAAAATGTATCTCTGGTTGTGTTTTGTTATTTGATAAGTGTGCCAACTCCCCCAAAAATTCCCCCAAATTTAAAATCTCCACTCTAAAAAATGAAATGTCACTTTATCTTCTAAACAAGAGCTGGTCTATCATTTTATGGCGATTTTTTATTTCAGCAGATGGAAATACATTTAAATTCATTAGTTTTAAGCCTGAAACATTTTCATTGTTGCTCAGTGTAATTGTGTAATTGCCAAATAGAATGGTTCCTGTATAGTTGGCGCTAGAGTTTACATGTAGCTGTACCTGTATTAGAAATTGCAACGGTAATTCGTAAAGCTCAATATTTTTCTATTTGACCTCTTTGTTTAGAATCATAGACTTTATACCGAGAGACCCAAAAACGTAGGAACCGGCTGCGCGGCGTTTTGCCTGTCCGCGACTTCGGTGCACGTTGCCGTCTGACGCTATCATAGAAAGGCGCGGATTAAACCATGCAACATTTTTAAAACTAATTTTAAATGCTTTATTTACCCATGCTATTACAGGAGATACCGAAACTGGCCACCGTCGTCGTTCATACATGTTTGACACCTTTTTAGGAAACTATCCAACACTCGTCCTAGTTCACATTGAGAAATGGTGCCAATTCCTGGCGGATATTTTGTTTAAATCATTCCAAGGTGTGTGGGTTTATCTTGTACATTTTATTAAGTTACCACAGAGACAGAAATCACAGGGTTTAGGCCGGGGGACCCAGTGGCCACAAATCTCTACTAATAATTCTGTCCTGAAACACATTTTCAATTGTTTTCATCGAAAGATTGGCTGTGTGAGCTGTTGCAGAAATTTCTTGAAAAAAACTCAAAATAATGTTCTAAGTCTGTTAATTCTCTTTAAAAGAAGGAAGAAAAAGGAGGGACACAGTTATATACACGTAATGTCCAAGCGTCAACTATTGACTCGAAGAAAAAATTGGCCTTATAACTCTTTCTCCGCTAATTGAACATTTATCAACGTGAACTACGGCTAGTGATGGATAGTATTCTAAAGAGGTGTTGAACATGTATAGATAACGACAGTGGCCAGTTTCAGCATCTCATTTAATGACACGGGTGAGTAAAACCTTTAGAAGTATTTTTAAAAATGTTGCATGGTTTCATCGGCGCCTTTTTATGATAGCGGCAGACAGCAATGGGCGCCGAGGGTGCGGACAGGCAAAACACTGCGCAGCCGGTTCGGAGGTTTTTGGATCTCTTGATGTTTGCTGTTAGAATAAAGTATTCCGCACTGAGCTCCGCCTCTAGTCCGTCATGGGTTTATGTAATATCTGCTCATGCATACGTAAACGACAATGCCGTCACCCGAGTTTAACCGCTGTCTTTGTTGTTACACCAACCAGTGCATTGTTGAACATCTGGAGCTATTGCTTTTGCACTTGTGTAACACATTGTAAGAAAAAGTACTCAGTATTTTTGTAATTAAGTGATGAAAGTTATGAAAACTTGTACCCGATCTTGCTCTTTTCCGTACGTTAAGATAGCGTTGAGGCAACTAGCGAACGCTACGTTTGACCACGTGGTGTTCAAAATAATTAATCAATTTTTTTGTTATTAGCGATAAACTATAATTGCAGTATGTTACATTACAATGTTAATTCCCGCCTCGGTAGCGTGTCTGCCTTACGTTCAAGAGGACCCGGGTTCGAATATCCGTCAGAGTGAGTTACCTGAATAAGTTTTTTTCAGGGTTTTTCCTTATCCTGAAAGACTAATGTCAGATACCTCTAAGCTCTATGCACCCTGGACTCATTTGAGCATCATTTCACCCATTTCATTTATCGTCCGATATGACTTAACGTTGGAGGACGTAAATTACAAAAAAAAAGGAATAATTCTATATTATAACAACTTGAACGGTTTGTTGCAAGCAGGTAAAGCAAGAAGTTTAATAAACCCTGGAACCATATTGTGGAAGAATACGGGAGTATTAAAATCCACCAGCCAATAGGATTCATTTCCACCTCGTCCTTCTATGACATTTACTTTATTCTTACAGTAAATTGATAATAGTTACTGACATTTTATCTTTGTTGCTATATTCATGTATGGAGGGAACCCAGGTTCGCAGTACTTGAAATATCACATTCTCCAATAAACTTAATAACAAAAGGTATATTTATAATGACTGAAAGATGTTAATTTTGGGTCTATGTGCGAATATTTGCGATATCAACAACATTTGATTTTGGGAAGGCCACACTTTTCGACAAAATAAATTGCCGATTTTGAAGGAAAGGGAAGCATTGAACTTTTTCTTTTTTAAATCGTGACGGGCCCTTACATTTCTCTTGAGTAGAACAAATTGCTAATTGGGGCATTTGTATTCTAAGCCCAAGTGCAAGCCCCAGATATTACCACGGAATTTTAATGTCTCTGTTTGTTTACTTCGAATAGAACATTATCAGTTAAGGCTTAATACAAGTTAATTCTGACAGAATTTTAAATGAGCAAGGGCATGCATATAAAAATCATCATAGTAATATTCCGTCACCATAAAGAAATTAATGTTAAGTACAGCAACATGCCTTGAATTGAAACCCGCCCGCAGCGCCAGTCGCTCTTTTTGTGACAAGTTTGCCAAACTCTGTAGTGATTATGCTATTAAGATTTACATAGTTGCATAGTGCATATAATTGCGTATATGTTGCTGCTTATTTCACCAGTTTTTCTTCATTCGCGTATAATATTGCTATTAAAAAGCATTGAAACAAATGACTGAAAAAATAATACAGTCCTTACTATTGAGACACCGTTTGGAGGTTCGGAGAAACCTTGAGGTTGGCCCTTTAAAGTATTGTAGAAAAATTAAATGGTAAATTTTTTATTGTTCTGGAGAGAAACATCAGCATTGAAGTTCTGTGTTCCTTGGGTCAAATATACCTTCATAGTGAAACGTAGTATTTCCTGAAGAAGTTTCGGGAGTGTCCAATAGCATCTGTAGATGTGAGAAAAATTCCTTTTCCCCTCTCCCCCTCTCCCCCACTCTCTTTCTATAATATATATTTCAAAAACACCATGTGGCATCCTCGAATAGGAAAACGACTACAAGGAAGACCGAGGCCCAGATGGGCAGAAATTTTCAAGGAGCATGCAGTGATCAAGTGTAGCAAGAGAAAAAAGAGACTGGAAGTTTCTGGAGATACATCTGTGTAGGGGCTAATTGTGAATAGTGTAAATATAGAACGGTGTGGTCAAATAGTGAATAGTGACTAAACAGTGAAAAGTGTACATGTAGATTAGTAACGGCTAAATAGTGAATAGTGCAAATACTTAGTAGTGACTAAAGAGGGAATAGTACAAGCACTAAATAGCGTTATTACTAGGCTATGACTAAATAGTGCACCGTATAATCAGACAAAAGTGACAATAAACATGTCCATCGTCTAACGTGGAATAGCTCATCACGTTGGAATAGATGAGCTTTCCCTATCTGATAGGAGGCCTTTGCCATACACGGTACATTTTAGGCTATTTTCATTTATTTGTTTGTTTTTCTTTACTACGTATGACCGCGAAGGATATGTTAGGGCACTCTTCGTGGTTCGACTTGTGGCGTGCAATTAATTTTTAGGTCCATCCCTGTACCATATAATCTTGCTTCGCTACATTTCCTCACAGGCCTTAGTGCTAGGTATCTGTACCTTTGCAAATCCCTTAGTGTTAGGCAACTGCTTCTACTCGTGACGGCCAGATGGCAGCCTTGACCCTTGCCCATAGAGTCCTTAATTGTAGACAACAGTGTCTCTGCTTCGACATGTGCCAGGCAGGTGGAATTAGGATGGCCTACAGCCTGTCTGCTTATGTCATCTATGGATGAATGCCAGAGTATTTGTTATTGCCATCTATTTTCATTTTTACTATTGTTTTAGAGTTAAGGTGCAACTTTGGGTCGTGCCCGCCTTGGTAGCGTGGTGGTAGCATGTTTGCCTCACGTTCAAGAGGTCCCGAGTTCGAATCTCGGTCAGTGTGAGTTAACCTGAATAAGGTTTATCCGGGGTTTTCCCTTATCCTGTAAGACGAATGTCTGGTAACTCTAAGCTCCATGGACCCCGGACTCATTTGAGCATCATTTCATCCATTCCATTCATCGTCCGATATGACTTAACGTTGGAGGACTGGAAACCACGAAAAAAGACATTCAATTTAATCGACCCATGAGATTTGAACCCGGGACCATCCATGTGGAATCACAGAAATCCCCTCCCCCAAAAAAAACTTTAGCGCATACATGTTTTAGCTGATAAACTTCATAAATCTACAGAAAATGATTATTATATACTGCAATGAACTGTAAGGAACAATGTATACTGCAACTCCTGTCATCTTAATGTTATGACTTAAGTGCACATTTTTGATACTACAGACCATATTTTAAAGACTTTGAAGGGATAAATCCATGCATTATTTAGATGATTAATTACACTTAGAAAACATTGAGAAATGTTTCATGTCACAATATTTATTTGTGTCTTGACCAAATAAGCTGTAATAAGAGGTCTTGTTACTTCTTTTTTTTTTTTAATTTCGACATCTTTTGTCTTATTTTGTGGTTTGTAATTGGAATTCAACTTCATTAGGACCACACTTGGAAAGTTAAATGAAGTCTTGCTTTTACAGTTTGCAACAATAATCACCAGTTTCTGTCAACTTTTAATCAGCTTTCAGAACCGGTCCGTTGCAAGCATTTAAAATAGACGCTATTTGAACTCATATGTTGCGACGAGATTTACGAGCTCTTCACTGCTACTTGCAGTCCACATACAAGTTGATTTCTCTTAAAATCGCCATCATCAATTTGGTTTAATCAGTCGCTCGGCAATTTATCGTTATAGTTTTGCTTTCATGGATTTATGTTTTGTTGAGCGTTCAGCTGTTATAATAATTAGGGCCTACATTTTGATGATTTTGCATAATTTTCATGATGATGCTAGGGCTGTACTACGTGTAAAGTATACCTGTCTCAGAAAATTTTGAGTGAAGTTAAGCCACTTTTAAGGGCCATATTATAGCATTTTAAAGTTAGATATTTATGTCATAGGGAATTCTTACAAGTTATAAGTCATTTTAATATCATTTTTAAGAACAAAACCAACGTTTAGTCATTTTTCGCGAATTTGCTTACCTTAGTCTTTATTACTGGAATCAAGTTTCAGAACCTCAAAAATTACAAATTCTTAGAGATATAGCTGTATTTGTTTAACATTTGGAAACACCCAACTAAGCGGTTCACATCTAAAAGAATGAGGGGTAAATCTACCTGATACTTTTAAGGGCCTACCATGGTTTCAGTTACAATGTAGTCTTCAGAGGTTTTCGGAATGATCTATTTAACTAATGTTAAAAATGTTATATTCAGATTCCTTTTTCTCATTAACCTTATGGAGCAGAGAGTTGAAATTTTGACTACTTAATATTGAATATTGTGACTTTGTGGGTTCGTGAAATTAAAAGTCCAGTTGCACAAACTCAAAATGTTCTTTATTTCCACCGAATTACAGTTGGTTCACTTACAAATCACAGCAGGATCACGTATCACACTCCAATTACGTACAACTCACAATTACGTACAACTCTCTCTAGAGTTGACTAAGAACACCTCTGATACACGTACGCAGTATTCCAGTCCGTTCTATAGCGCTGCGCTCTTCACGGCTGCTCGCCAAGAACTGACTGACCCGTCCACTGCAGCCCATATATATCGCTGTTTCTGGAAGCTTTGTGGCTCGGAACATCATCCTGATTGTTCCAGAGGTCAGGGGGAGGGGAAAGAGATGGTAGAGTCTGTTTAGTTAACTCGTGTGCACGTCGGCAGCTGCCTTTGACAAACCCTTATAATCGTTTTACAACACAGACTCTCCCTCTCCCAGATCTTTCTGCAAAGTTGCTTACCTTTCTCGATACGTCATGGTTATCGTACGAGGTTTCATCTAAATAAATTATCTTATGTCCATTACTGCAAAACTTCCTTAGTTTTGATTATATATATATATATATATATATATATATATATAATATCACCTAGCTACAATTCTGCTGGATTCCATAATAACCGTTAACTTAGTCAAAATGCGGTGCTTGAAACCCAGCTCCTTTAGGAGACTGCGCAAAGTGCAGTGTCCATAAGGAAAATCACAAATTTCTCGCAAATGTGCAACCAATTCTTCTAAGGTGGACGCTCTCCCTTTTGCATAGAATCTATAAATTTCTCGACGAATTAAATCGCATGTGAAATTATATACTTTAGAGAAACGTTTCCTTTTGTTTTCCTACTTGATCGGCGTCTTTGGTATTCCTTTCGTCACAATATTTCTGACTGTATTTCTGTGAATACCCAGAATTTATCATCAGGTTCATTGCATGACCCCTTACCAAGATTATTTGTCAGCACATATTTATAAGTGTTCAAAACAAGCGCTTGAATTTGCTTAGAAACAGTTCCCGTTATAACTTTGTTTTTTTAGGCTTTTCCAGTAATATAACTCGGCCAAATTATTCATACTATTGTCATCACTTTGATTATTTTCACTTAACTGAAAGTTATCTACTACTTCATTTGCATTTATCACTGCATTTCGCTCCTACGGTCTCCACATCGTGACACACAACGAATTTCTGCACGTAATGAAACAGATCAACTGGAAGTTGGAACTTTGGCAACTGAGACTCCACGTGGAGTAGACATGCGACTGTCACTTCGAGAAAATCAGGGTTGGTATTGTTCCTCAACCACAGTGTTCCATTTCTGAAGTGTGCAGATAGAGTGAGTGAGTGGTGTTTAAGGGCCCGTCGACAACAAGGTCATTTGGGCCCCATACAGATAGATTAATGACGGTCATTAGTGGGCGGGAGGGTAGTTTCCTTTGAGGGGCAAACTGCACTCGCGTTCACTAGACAGACCTTACAGTGGCTAATCATGCTTTTCCAACCATCTCCTCAGTGAACGCCACAAGATATATGGGTAGGCGTTGGCTGAATGCCTCCTTTCACCCACCCAGCTGCCAGTCGGTCGTGCCTTCCGATAATTTGGTGACAATATGTTATTATTTTAACAGAATTTTGTCTCTAACCTATCTTGTTTTTAAGAAATATTTTTTATACAAAGCACTTAAAAACAAATTGACATATGGAATACTTTTATTTTATTTTGAGAACAAAATAAGATATAAATAAATACCCAAATCAAAAGCAGTAAGCATAAACAAAGAGTATGTGGTAAAAAATATACACATGTGTCTTTTATAGCAGCGGAGAAAAAGGTACATGTATTATTGTGAAAATGTAGTTTTTAAAAAATAAGCAATAAAGTAGAATACAGGTTATAGTCATACCTTAATGCATCCCTGTACCATTCGTTGTGTTACTCTTCCTCTTCAATAAGTCTTCTCTGTGCTCTGTCAGTAGCCTATGTAACCTATTTTTAACTACTTTATTCATCTTTACAGCACTGATGATTCTAAGATCCATAGTTTTCATTGCTGATATACAGTTCTCTCCTATTTAGAATCAGAGGCTTTTGAACACTTCACATTTTACCATATTTCTTCTACTGAATGAGACAGCTGCTTTATACACTACAACGTGTACTGTATTTATCCTAATAATCACATTGTTTGGAAGACGGGTCCATATAATGTAATGGAACGATTCATTAGGATTTCGTGTTTCACCATGCAGACATTTTTAAACATCTCTTACATGCAGGCTAAAGGGAGATCAGAAAGCTTCTTTTATGTATTTTACACTTTTCTCCAGTTACAATACGTGTTAAAACTGAAAATAATATATTGTAACATATAGTAAATGTAAAATGTTATATATCATTTTAATTGTTAAAATCTGGAGAGCAAAATTTTCAAAATTTGACCATTTACAGCCATTCTGAGCCCCCTTCATGCAGAAGAAGCTAGTGTTTGTGGAGACATTTGTATTTCGTCGTGCTGAAAATTAAAAAAAAAAAAAAAAAGGTATTTTCGTGAAATTGAAAATCAAACAGAATTGCTGAAATCGGTTGAGAGTAATTTAAGTCGCATGGAAGATGAAGTGGGCAAACCTGTCTTTGATAAATGGAAATTTTGCTGAAAAAGAACAGAGGATGTGATACAACTGCAGGTTTAGTGATGTACTCTCAGATAAGAAGAATTCCCTTGATAATGAAGAACTGGAAACCGGCCAATGTTGTTGTTTTAAGCATACGTCAGTATCTTTTTGTTGATGTTTCAACAAAGAAGCTTCTCAGTGTGTTAAATCCGTATTAATTGACAGTGGAAAATCCTTCGGTTTTGAAAACTTACAAAAGATAACGAATTGTAGTTCAGAATTCAGAGATAAATTTTAAGTGAAACGTGCAAGGAGATCAACAGTAGAAGGTAAATTTTAGATCCGTTTTAGTTCTTTTAGGTCGTTTTAATGCATTTCAAAGCTACAAGGTCATCATTTTAAGGCCAGTTTTTAATATTCTTTAGGTAATCAAAATCTGGGCCCTAGTGGCAATACTTATTTGGAAACCTTTCAGCTCGTAAAGTTCTAATAGGAATTATATTGATCTTTGGCCAGTTTGAGGAAAACAGGAACAAAATAAACGTCCTATAAATTTTACGATCTTATTCATAAAACATAAAATAAGTACCTGATTATGATGAGGCTGTATATGGAAAGATAAGAACCAAAGTGAAAAATTCAATGCCACAGCCGGGATTTGAACCACGAATCTTCTGGTTTCCGTCCAGTCGCTCTAACCCTTGAGCTAATATGGTCAAAGTGCCTACATGACATTAAATTCTCCAACTGACTCGTGCTTTTTCCCGGTTTGGCTCTTATCTTACACGGCCTGTGTGAAAGACAATTTCCGAGGTTCTATATGATTAAATAGAGGTTTCAGTTATCCAGTAACAGAGATGCAATGGTCACTTAAATTATTTTCTTCTTAAAATAGTCATAACGGATTCGTGTATACGTTCATGTATTGCATTAGAATATGAATGATTTACCAAGAACTGTCATGCAATTAATCCTTATCATCTTAAAGGGAAAAACTTCAGTTGCTAAGTGATTCTGCCATCTTAAGACACCTTCAATAATTGAAAACATTCTAAATCATTGTTTAATACACATCGTTACAACAATTTTGGAAGAGTGACGAATATGAAAAATACAGAATTAAAGTTACTACGGCGCATGGAGAACGTTTTCTTATTCTGGTCAATATGCATACCGAGTTATTCCTACCTTCAAAACAAACACACATAAAGATTTGTGTTACATTCACATGGCTTCCTCTACCCATTCTTCAAACTACCCTTACAAAATGTATGCTTCTCTCTTCTTTATTTTAACGATATGACATTTATAGAAATGGTTTTATTGCATATTCGTTTTATAGGTGCAATGGTAATAGGGGCATATAGTAGGGTTTAAGTAATAGACAAATCTTTTAAGAGCTATTCGCTGTGATTTATTAGAAAATTCATTTGCTTTACAGGAACACGAGTGAAAGATCCAATTAATTTCGAATTAGGAAAAGTACAACTTTGTCAACATTCAAACCAATAAGAAGGATTCTATTCCCGGTTGGAAATTGGGATTTTTTTATTCGCCTGGAGTCTGGAAGTATAAACAGAGAGCAGTAGTAATATTTAACGCTTATTCTTACTACACATGGCACCACAGGCGGTGGGCATTGATGATACAGGAAATTAAATAATCTTTAGGAAGGAAACGTTTCAGGCTAAGGTTTAGAGTATCTCCCTGAGTTAGGCAGAATGCTCCTGGGGGTTAGGATGATGATGATGTGGGTATAAGGGCGCTCAACTTCGTGGTTATCAGCGCCCTTAGAAAAAACTGATCGCAATAAAAACTTCTTAAAGATGTCTAAAATAGGTCCATGCCAATTAAGATTGTATTAAAATGTAACGTTAAAACTTAGAAACACAAAGCTTTTAGCCTAACGTTAAAAGTTTCAAAGAGTAAAAAGCATGGAACACTAGTCACTATATTCTAAAATTGACATTTAAAATAAATTTTAAAACCCTGGCCACCGCAGTCTCGTCATCCGCGAGTACCTCCGCCAAGCTGGCCGGCAGCTGGAGGGAACTGTGGAGACGTGCTAGGCTAAAACACTTCGCACTGAGGGCAAACTGGGGCTGGGTCCCGGTTTAATAAAAAGCTATGGGTAAAATAACAGTGGCCAAGGCGTAACCGACCCAAACTCACTTCCTCCCTGCGGGAGATACGGCAGGAGGTTACCCAGGGAACCGGACTTTGCTTCAGGCAGCGGAGGTGACTTCTGCGGAGAGAAAACCACTCTTCCTGTCAGCAGGACAGCACCGCTCTCCGCAGTACAAGCTGAAAGTCCTCCGAAGTGGTGGAAGGTATATGAACCCTGGGCTGCGTTGTTGCCGACTTAGCAGCTATATCCGCCATGTCATTCCCCGGGCTCCTGGGGGTGTTTTGAGCTGAGGACCTCCCAAATGCCAACCTATCAACATTCATTCAGAATGACGAGGACTTCAGAGACATTTTCGTAAACTTCAAACTAAACATTTCATTTATAATAAAAATACTTGTGATATATGCTAAATTTTTGGATTGATAGAGTCAACTTGAAAAATTCAATACCAAGGCCGGGATTTGAACCACGGTTTCTATCCAGTCGCTCTTATCTCATGTCCAACATGCTTTCATGACATTAAATTCTCCAATTGACTCATATATTTTCCCGGTAAACCACTAGAGGCTCTCGTATTCGAGATACACCGTTTGTGACGACTAGTGTTGTAAGTACTTGATTCCCAGGCTTGATCATTTAACTCTTATTATTTAAGTTAAATGATGGAAATTAATAATTACTTCACACTAGCCGTATATAAGATTTTGGATAGATAGAGTCAACTTGCCATGGCATTGAATTTTTCAAGTTGACTCTATCTATCCAAAACCTTATATACGGCTAGTGTGAAGAAATTATTAATTTCCATCAATTAACATAACTTAAATACTTGTGATATTTTAATCGAAATCGTTAAGAGCCGTTTTTGAAAACTCAAAATGTTGGAAAACATTTCCATGTAAAGAGTAGTTTGGGATGAGGGGATTTTCTTGATAATATTCGTGTCGTATTCTTGAAATTTACTGAGCTTTGACACCAAGTTTTCTTTTTAACTAAGCTTTTATTTTTGAGTTATGTTGTTCAAAGGAACGGGAGGCTTTTCCTAAAAATGCTTTTCATAGGTTCAGAGTGACAAAAGACGTATTTCTGTATCGAACTTTTGGATGAAATACAATACTTCCTCTACTTACTGTAGAGAAAATAAAATTTCCATAGAATAGAAGCATTTTAAAAGGCTTCCGAAATCGGATGAAAGTTTGATAGAACTGCATCTCCGGTAGAGATAACAAAGTGATTAGCGCAAAGACCTTCCAGAAAGCAAAGGTCGGAATCGTTGCTATGTAGAGGGCTGTTGAATAACAAGTATAATCAACAGGTGGTCTCTTCCGGCTCCGTTAATTGAATGCAGCGCACTTGACATTAATTTATTTCGATCGTAGACGCTGTACTCAATTCATCAGGACCCTTCACTTTCTGTCGTGTGGCGGTCGCACGTGGTCCAGTCACCTTTCTTACGCCCTTAGTGACCAAGGGCATCACTTAAAGTTGCAACGCCAGTAAAACGATTTCGTTCACTGCATATAAACGACCGTTAAGTGGTCAAGCCAGCGATTTCCCACAAAATATTCTGAAACTAATTCTAAATTTACATACGGTTTGTTAGCTCTCTGATGAAAATATTAGAAAACAATTAAAGGAAATTAGTGTTAAAAGTGTGGGAATATAACATCTGTCGTAGGGACGTTTTATTTTCTTGTAGATACAAGGGGATATAAATATAGAACATTACCTTACTTATGGTTCAGTTTTAAAAATTTAGTCCAAAAAATTTCCTTTCTTACTTCATCGGTAAACGTTATTTACAATATCCCGCCATTTTTAAAACTCACGGAGAGTGCTTTGCTCTTCCTAAAATTGTAATCCAGCCAAACATTTCTGAGACACAGTTGAAGGTTCCTTTGAGATAAACCTTTTTCGAGATCTCGTGATACCTCTGATGCTTTATGCTTATGAAATCAGGGGCATGGTCTCAGGTTCTAAACTGCTGCAACTTCGACGTTTTCAGAATAGGTGCCTTCGGGCATGGAAGAAAAATTCACGAAGGTCCATCTCTCCCATATGTGGAAGATGAAATTAAGCGCCGGGTTGCAAACGCGCCTTGATTCGTTCTCTTGGAGACTATCTCCCAGAGGATGCCGTCTAAGGCGATACCGGCTTCCCCCATGGCTTGCGGACATAACCGGTAACCATAGAGAACTTACAACAGCCTCTAAAACAGAACTCGAATCCATCCAAGAATTGGTCCGGACTTGAAAACTAAATGACTCATTTGAAAAAAACTAATCCATCAACGGTGCATAAGAGGCCGATGCCTTTGAGGAACAAAAAATGTTATCTCCTTTCCCTCTACCTCATTTCTACCCACCATCCTGTAAACCTCACATCCCATTCACTTCTAGGTGAAGCTCAATCTAGTGCAGGTACTGTCCACCAACGCAAAGTAAGTCCCTGAAAGGAAGGTGCCACCTAGTGCCACCCTTACACACTGGGACCAGGACAGCGAATGTGTGTGGCAGAGAACGCATGCTACACAAGGAGTAGAACCGTTAAACAAAACATGCGCCCTATTCACTCAGTACGCTAAAACCGAGAAGATTCGTTCAAAAAAGTAGAAGCCCTCAGAATTTTTCTGAATGATCTGTAACTAAACTGACATGGGGTGTCATAAACCTGTCCAGGGAGGGTGTGGGAACCTTCTCCAACCCCCCTGCGTCTCAGGGCCCGGAGACTTTTTTTTACTGTGGTAAACTGTACACGCTTGACACACCTCGGACTGTCCCTCAGCCTGTCATCGGTGTATGTGTATGTATTTATTCACTGCAATTGGGTACTACCCGGTGGCAGAGTTAACAATACAGATTAAATTACAAATACTAGATTTACAACAATAACACAATAAACAATACAAACATGATATTATTTTAACTTTAGTCACTTAAAACATATCTAATTACTTCTCTATTTACATATTATATACCATTATAATTTAGAAGTTAAACTATAAACCATCTAGATTTTTTCTAAATTTCTTCAGCGACAGGGGACAGCCCTGAAAGACTGCTACAGACAATTCATTCCATTCTTCAATGGTATGCATACATTCATAAAGCACCTTTTGAAATAGTCATTTGTATATGTGTGTGAGACAGAAAACCATTCCAAGATATTTGTTATTATATAGATAGAGTTAGACTGGAAAGTTCAATACCATAGCCGGGATTTGAACCACGGGTCTCCCAGTCTCCTTCTGATTCCGAGCTGCAATGGCAACCTTGGGAGTATAACATTAAACTCTCCAAATGAATCCTATTTGTTTCCGGTAAACCACTAGAGGTTCTCATATACATATACAAAGATACTTACCCTTTGAGCTACCGGACGGAGACAGGGAGCTCCGTGGTTCAGACCCCGGCTATGGCATTGAATTTTTCAGTCTCACTCTACCTATCCAAACTTGCCCTACACACTAGTATGAAATAACAATTATTTTCATTCTTGTAGTATGTTTAAATGTTTCAATACTTTTACTTTTCTCAACTAGGAAGTCCATTTTCGTTGTTTTTCCCCCCTTGCTGGACTTTTAAAGATAATTGTTATAGCTATTAGATAGCAACCTTCTCTTAAACGATTTTAATAACCCTTATGTTTACTTTATTCATTGTACTTCTATTTTCATTGTACTTTTACGGAAAGGTGAAATAAAATCATTTTTACGAACATTTATATATATTAACATGAAGTAAATAAAGAATACAGTACAATTTAGAGATATTATGATTAATAATAAACCTAGTTAAGAATGTTTAGTACAAGAGTGACTCGAGAAAGTCAGGTGTGCACACACATCAGAAAACTTGACCACTTTAAGATATTGCATGCCAAATGACATCAACCCTCAATATGACATATGCCCAAAATGTGTCAAATATTGGGATTTATTTAACAGGCAGAAAGCTGAAGATCTTTCATGTTGCTTCAAATGATTTTATTTGATTTATTTATTACATACTAAAAAAAAACTTGACCTCTTACAACACGGTGACAATCAGTGATTGGAAAGCTATATTTAGAGAAGCATAAAGAATTTATTCACACGACTTTCTCTGAACAGCACCGTATACTTGTATATTTCATCTACAAATTATTGTACCTATACATTTTTCGACTAATTTAATCGAAAATTCTTTTTCCGAAATGCCTTCATTATATATGTATATACAAAGAAGATAACGATAGTCAAATGTTTAAAAGCTAAACGCCGTATATTGACCTTGAAATTATATTCTCATTACATAACATTGCCATAACTGAACGTTGGGAGAAATTTATTGAAATAAGAAAGTGTGCAATTAAAACTAATAATAATGGATATATCCAAAATGGTTAATGTCTGTCTTTAGTTATCTACTTTTTCTGTTTTTTGTTTTTATCAAGTTTTTCTCATCCCTTCTAGTTTCCAGATATACAAAACGTATAACATTCCTTCTAGATAAAGAGAAATTCACTGGCTACTGCCAGAAAATTCAAGATATGCATTTTGTTTGTTATATATATATTAGTTTAATCAAAATTGGAACCTTTTCCATGTAAAGGATAATTTGGTGTAGAAAATCTCCCTCCTGTATGATATTTGCATACGTGGCAACAGGTAAGAGATAGACTTCTTTTTCTTCTTCTTCTTCTTCTTCTTCTTCTTCTGCTTCTTCAACTTCCCTAGTTGTACTACTACCACGGTGTTAGGAGATTCTTCTTCCTCTTTAGGCGTTGTGTTGAGTGACAGAAACTCTGGATCAGATACAATACCCATGATGGATGATCAGCCCAATGCCCGGTACGGTACAAGAGTGAGAGAGGTAGATGACAGAATGAGAGCGAAATGGATGAAAAGCAGAATGGCAGTGGAGAAAGTTGTGGAATGTTGGCGGAGAAAACCGGAGATCCCGGAGAAAACTCGCCCCAGCACCGTGTTATCCACCATAAATCTGACATGCGGTCGCCTTGGTAAGAATCAGGCGATCTAACTGCTCTGCCACGGCGCGACCTAGACAAAATCTTACTGCACAATAAATGTATTTCAAGTTAAAGTACACAATTTATGTCAAATTAAAATATTTGTGAAGTTAAACATTTCCGAGATATTCCTTGTTATTGGTTTGAATTATTCACTCATTATCCTTGGCCGCGCCGTGGCTCAGTGGTTAGACCGCTTGGCTCTCACCAAGGCGGCCCGGGTTCGATCCCAGGCGACCGCAAAGTGAGATTTTTGGTGGAAAACACGGCGCTGGGACGGGTTTTCTCCGGGATCTCCGGTTTCCCCGCCATCTCATTCCACCGGTGCTCCATCTTCATCTCATATATCATCAGGTGCCGTATGTAGTAAAAGCGGGCGTTAACACTACACTACACACACACACACACACACACACACACACACACACACACACACACACACACACACACACACATACACATACACATACACACATTATCCTTTTCTCTAATGGGTAGTCATTATTTGTGTTTTTCTTCCTATTTATGGAAATTGAAAGTAATTTCAAATTCAACACATAGCGCATCCTCTTAAAAATTGGACTATCCCTTTAGGCTCCAGCAGCACCTTTGTGTCTAGAACGAGATGCTTCATTAAAGCATTTCTACAAACTTTATCTCGATTAACATGAAGCAGATAGAAGAATACTCTTATCATAAGAATAGTTTGTAGAGGAGTGGCTGAGAGAATCATGCAAATGTAACACATCACATTTTTAAATAAAGTGTTTACCTTGATGGACACAATAACTGATGACTTCAGCGGTCACATTGCACACAACAAAGTAACCATTTTCAGTCGTAGTTGTGTGTGACTTGCAGATTAGAAAATGAAGGACTGTTCCATTGTTGCGATTGATTTGATAATAATAATTATCCTATGATACACAAGCTTGTCTTCACCTTGAGAAGTGATGTATGTGTGCATGAAATGCAACGAGTACTTTTGTTGGTTATGTAAAAGGTTTGTCATTAAATTAGGATAGCAATAATATACCACTAGTGTTGTACAAGTTCCCAATTTACATTAAATGAAACAAATACACGAAAATAATTTGAACAATCATTTATTCTTCTACCGTCTCAAGAACCACATTGGGATGTGGCCAATGACTACGTATATAGCTGCTTGGAAATACCAATATGTCCGTTCACAAGAAATTAGCAGCCACTGTAGCGGGAGAAAAACAAGCGGAATTTCAGTGAGGAATGTGATGATCAGCTTGCAGCTAGTGTAAACTTGGTAGTGCCAAAATGAATGTTCGCGATAGTAAAAAACGTCCTAAATGAAAGGGTTAAAAAGTGACACGAAACAGATTTATATAAATATGTTTCGTAGGCTAAAAAAGCACAGTCGGGATGTTCTAGTGAATGAAATGATTAAAATGACGGCAGAGTACATCGATGGGTCAGGAACCAATGCTTTCAGTGTTGTTAGAACACCGTGGAAAACGGCAATAGAACACCTAATCTTTGTTTCATATAACCTTGCCCCGCTGACATGTATCACTCCGCGTGCAACTAACTTCCCCCTCATCCTAATTAGCTAATGCTTTCGCTCCATAGGCCATAGTCGGTGCCTTCCGGTCACATTTAAACCTGCAGTAAACATCATAATAATTGCTGGGAAGATAGATAAAATCATACAAATAAGAATATGAAGGCATGCAAAAATAATGAAGTTTATAATGAAACTGAGCAAGTTGAAACTGAATGAATGAGCAATGAAACTAAAACAAGTTTATAATGAAAGACCTTCGGCCTTTTCCACTGGGATTTTTAAAACCAGCACACATACCGTGCAAAAATGCTTGTCTTTCAGTCTTAAAAGTCATGTCACGCCATACTTGTCGTGTGTTCTTCATTCACCCAAGTCTCGTCAAGGTAGTATATTTTACGATTTGTATCTCGGTACAGTCTGATTGTCCTTAAATAACGTCTTCGCCACACAGCAATATCGCCCCTGGAGTGGTAAGCTTTCCTGTTGTCTCAGTTTCTTGTCGCGATGTTCCTACGCATCTAACACAACTGTAAGTTCAGAGCACAGCTGTTCGACTTCTCTCACTGACAAAGACGGATTCTTCTCTGTCAGTGCATTAAACACATGCAACACAATTAATTTTTCGCCGCTTTGTAAAGGTTTACCCTTGCGATGCTTCAGCGAAAAGCTGGCTGTAGACTCTACCATTATACATATAATAAGTACACGCGCAATAAACAATCAATAAAATAATTTAGCTCTCGCACTCGGCATAGTATACCGTCGAATGGCGATATATGACTAATCCAGTTCAAAACAAGGTCAGTGATAAAAAGTCATATAAACAACTATGTCACCACTACTGCTAAATCACGTGCTATCGTGTCATGTGCTGGAGAGCAAAGGAACCTCCTCTTTACTTCGTTTAAGAATTAACATGCATTTCAGATAAATCAACTCTGTTGCGTAATATATTTAATTAAAACAGTTACGAAAATATAAATTTGACAATTCTCTTCCAACATATAAAGACATATCACCATGTTAAATAACGAACTAATTTTTATCGCACAGCAGTCTATACTGCAATAGCAGTCAATGAGAGGTGATAAGGTCACGTGACCGTTAAGAGATACGGGGCAGGCTTATGTGAAACAAGGATTAGACCACTTCGTTGTTGTTGTTGTTGTTGTTGTTGTTGTTTTAAACCTGGGGTGCTCAATTAAAGCAGGAAAGGACTAGGCTGAAATCACCGCTTTCCCCCTGCTACGATAAAATTACGCGTTAACCTGTGGTTACTGAGTTCCAGTGGTGGAACACGCTATCATTCTAACCTATAGGAAATCATAAGCGTTCGCACTCATAATTTACTCCTTACTAACTAATGTTTCTTAGGATGCCTTCTGTGGCAAAAGTTATGTTTTACAAGGTCTTCTACACCTATGTGGTGCAAAAGACGAAGTGCATAGTTTCAAAAGATAAGCAAGGTCTCTGATCTTGCTGCGATACTCTCTTTTAATATAGTTCATCTTTGAAGAGATTTGTTCGCAGGTAAGGTAGGTATATGTAGAGCCAAAGACTGCCATTAAATTAGATGCAAACAAACGCAATCTCCGCTAATCACTACAGGGCAAATATTTAAATAATTCTCATCCTTCATTCTCAGAACATTTTACTGTCGTGTAAATTTGCAGTAAAAGTAGTTCCATTTGTAGCTCATGTGGGGCCTCACTACATGGAAACTTCAAAGGAGTGCAAAATAATTGGATATTTGTCTCAAATTGTTTATATATTCAAATTGAGAAGGGAATGTGTCATGTAGGTAGTTGCTTTAGAAGTTCTGCATACTTTTCCAGAAGTATGGCGTTTACGGAATGCAAGCAAGGTAAATGATATAAATTTGAAACTACCAGTTGTCCTTCCCACAGTCGCAATTGTGCCATAAATAAGATGTTTAATTTATTACCAACTCTCCTCAGAAATACAATTAACTGCGCCTCGTCAGATCTGTCCACCGATTCATCCACGGCTAGAGAAAAACATGTTAATTGCCTTATTTTGTCCTTTAATTGCCTTTCCAAATTACAACACAATTCTTCTATGCGTCTCCTTACTGTATCACGAGAGAGACTGAGTGATGCAAATAAATCGACTAACTCAGGACAAAGTTCTTTCGCAGCAACTAGCAAGTCTTCACTAAATGGATTCGTAGTTTTTTTCAATAAGTTCCGCCAGTTTATAAGAAAGCTGTATAACATTTACAACATTAGGGTCATATTTAACAGATTCTTTCATCCCTTCCAGTTTTTCTGATCTAGCTTCACCTAGAACCAAGATATGCTAAACGTTAGTAGCAACGCCACTGACTGCTACCTCTGTCTCTCCTTGCCTTGCTCACTGGTGTGGGGAAAACAACCTCTGTAGGGGAAGGAAGTGTGTGCTGTACAAGAGCACCCCTGTTTTAAACGAACCACTGACAAATAAATTAAGGTGCTGCCAACAGTGCCCCTATCTTTTGCGAAATTTTAACCATACGTTGCTTTCAGAAATTGAATTTTCATTCGTGAAACGAAACAATGTCAATATAATTGTACACAGGACGATATTGTTCTTTGGAGGTGCAAATCTGGCTAATATGAACTACCAGTCAAAAGTTTTCGATCATTTACCACTACTATGGATTTGTGGATAAAGCAGATATTACGTTTTGAATATTCTATCATTTCCCCGTTCTTATAATACAATATCGTGGCTTTGTGGGTTCGTAGAATTAAAAGTCAAGTTGCACAAACTAAAAATGTTCTTTATTTCCACCGAATTACAGTTGGTACACTTACAAATCACAGCAGGATCACGTATCACACACAATTACGTAACAGTCCAATTACGTACAACTCTCTCTCTAGAGTTGACTAAAAACTCCTCTGATACACGTACGCAGTCTTCTAGTCCGTTCGCTAGCACTGCGCTCTTCACGGCTGCTCGCCAACAACTGACTGATAAGTGAGGTAATTGGGACATTCTAGTGATATCTCGATTGACAGAGAATAGTTGTTTTTCCTGTTTTTTCGAGAAGTCTCTCGAATCATGAATGTGATATATAAGCGATTGTGACACGCCAGCAGGACAGTTAGTTGTAAACAGAGTGAGTAAGCAGAGAACAGCTGAGAGTGTTGTTGTAAAGACAGTTGTGTAACAAGAGTGTTGTTGTAACGAGAGCTAATGTAATCAGCTGTCACTGTTATTGTCATCGACCTTGGAAGACTGTGTATATGTGATGTGATGTTGTTACGTGAGAATTGAACAGTGTATTTCGGCGGAAATCCTTTTAATTCCACGAACCCACAAAGTCACAATACACAAGTGAAAACTTGTTTAAGATCATAGTCCAGTTAGAAATAAATAAAGACAATCAATACAATTACAAGTAATAACAGTTAAAGTGCTAAAATAATACATAAAGATGATTTTAATACAAATACATTGATAAAAAGTTACTGTAGGTTAATTAAAATATCATTATCAATCAGAAATTCTTCCACGTCATAGTAAACTTTTGATTTAAGAAAATTAGTTAATATATGTTTAAACTTAGGTATTGGAGTAATATTTCTAAAATTTGTTCGTAATTTATTGAATAGTTTACTGCCAATATAATCAATCTTTCTTTCATATAATTTTAATCTATGTTATTGAGTTATCAAGTTCTGTTTTCCTCTAGTGTTATACTTATGAATAGCTCAATATTGAGGCAAAGACCTATTTCGTATATACAATATGGAAATGAAATGTGTAGTGTTTAACGCCCGCTTTTACTACATACGGCACCACAGGCGGTGACACAGATGATACATGAGATGAAGATGGAGCACTGATGGAATGAGATGGCGTGGGAAACCGGAGGTCCCGGAGAACATCTGCCCCAGCGCCGTGTTGTCCACCACAAATCTCATTTTGCGGTCGCCTGGGATCGAACCCGGGCCGCCTTGGTGAGAGCCAAGCGGTCTAACCACTGAGCCATGGCGTGACCTGACAATAAAGATACTGGGAAGGTTTAGTTTTGAAAGAGTTTTGAATGCTTCCTTACAAGAACTATACATTGGCTATTTTTGTAATTTACGTCCTCCAACGTTAAGTCATATCGGACGGTGAATGAATTGGGTGAAATGATGCTCAAATGAGTTCGGGGTCCATGGAGCTTAGAGTTACCCGACATTCGTCTTTTAGGATAAGGGAAACCCCCAGAAAAAACCTTTTTCAGGTAACTCACCCTGACCCAGATTCGAACTCGGGACCTCTTGAACGTGAGGCAGACATGCTACCATCTACGCTACCGAGGCGGGCTCCATTGGCTATGTATCTGATGGCTCGTGTTTGTAATGTCAAGATTTGTTTGAGATTGGCTTCAGATGTTGATCTCCACAGTTCTATGCCATATGTTTTCTGCACGGGCATGTTGTGTCTGTGTCTCAACTGAGGCCGAGTGAAGAGTGTGGAGCGGGTTACTTTAGCGTCAACCCTCGTTGTCATAAGAACGACCTAACGCGCCCGTGCGGAAAGCATGCTGAGCACGCTTTCATAACTTTATTAAGGTGAAAAATATTTGAAGAAACACAATGACTAGACTTTAGACCACGACCTGTCTTCTTCTTCTTCTTTGCGTTATCCGTAGTATAGGTACCACTTATCACGGTGTTGAGATCTTCTTCTTCGTCTATCCCTTAAGGATGAGTTGAGGAACACGCTTTGGATCTGATAGAGAACCAGGATGGGTGATCATCCCGATGCCTGGTGTGAGGATGACAGAAGTGTATGATAGTATGAGGGCGAGGCGAATGATAGGAAAGGTGATGATGGCGGAGGAAGCCGGAGATCCCGGAGAAAGCCCTCCCCGGTGTTTTCCACCACAAATATCACTTCGCTGTCACCTGGGATCGAACCTTGGCCGCCTTCGTGAGAGTCGAGCGGTGTAACCACTCGGCCACGACGCGGCCCCGCTGGCATGTGTTAAGGCAAATCACGTTGTTATTGTTGTCAGCGACTCATTAAGTTCCAGTTTTGTTATGGACTTAGTGACAGAAGTCTACATTCTCATTTTATCTCTTGAAAGTTAAGTAAGAACTTTATAAGACCATTCATTCATCGGTGGTTATCCTGAATGCATCACGTTTAATTTGTTTCTGTAATAACATTTTACTTTCTCCATTATGTATTTACACCAAGTAGGGAAATTATTGTACTTCAGCTAAGATTTCACCATGAGTACATGTTTTGAACCATCTAAATCCAAAAGAAATATATTTAGAAAATGTGTTGTGTGTGTGTGTGTGTGCGTGTATGTGTGTGTGTGTGTGTGTGTGTGTGTGTGTGTGTGTGTGTGTGTGTGTGTGTGTGTGAACAACATAACTCAAAAACGGAAAGTGCAGCCTCTCTGAAGGATGCGACACGAAAATTTCCAAAAGATCTTCCATCCTAAACCACGCTTAAGATTTGATTTTCTCAAAAATAGCTGTAACTCTTTTGATTAAAATACCATATGTTTAAGTTAATTTCACAAGTGAAATATATATACTGTCGCGGTAACGGGCATTAAAGTTTCGACGCAAATGGATAATAGATGGATAGGTTTCACTTAGATAATGAATTTGTGTAAACAGATAACGCTTGGCTCTCACCAAGGCGGCCCGGGTTCGATCCCAGGCGACCGCAAAGTGAGATTTGTGGTGGACAACACGGCGCTGGGGCGGGTTTTCTCCGGGATCTCCGGTTTCCCCCGCCATCTCATTCCACCGGTGCTCCATCTTCATCTCATGTATCATCAGTGTCATCGCCTGCGGTGCCGTATGTAGTAAAAGCGGGCGTTAAACACTACACATTTCATTTTTTGAGGCAAAGGCTTCGCCAGCGTAGATTAAGTTACGTTTCTCGAAGGTGATAGAATGTTAGAATTATGTTATTAGATACATTGTTTTCCAGAAACCTCTAGTGATTGACAGAACAGTCTGGTAATCATGAATGGAGATATAAAAGGGATTGTGACACGCCAGCAGATAGTTGTAGTTGTGAAACAGTTGTTGTGAAACCAGACAGCTGGAAGTGTTATTGTAACGAGAGCGAATGATGTAATCTTCTGTCACTGTTATGGTGATCGACCTTGGTAGACTGATGGTGTACGTATCGTAATGCTGCTGTAATCTTTAAGGGTATTTCTACGAAAATAAAGTAGATTTTTAATTTCTGCAACTCGGCCTTTTAATTCTACGAATAACTCCTCAACGTTTGTCTCGACTTACATGTAGTAGATGGAAGAATAAGTTTTTTATTTGGGGGGAGTTTTTTTATATAATTTACGTCCTCCAACATTTAGTCATATCGGACGATGAATGGAATGGGTGAAATGATGCTCAATGCGTCCAGGGCCCATGGAGCTTAGAGTTACCAAACATTCGTCTTTCAGGATAAGGGAAAAACTCCGGAAAAACTTTATCTAGGTAACTCACCCTGACCGAGATTAGAACTCGGGACCTTTTGAACGTGAGGCAGACACGCTACCATCCACGCTACCGAGGCGGGCATTTGGGGGGAGGGAAGTATAGTTAGCACAAGAATGAGCAGCGAAAGTCATGTAAGAGCAGACACTTGGGATTTTTTCAGCATAAATCGTGTACTCCTTTATAGCCAAAACTAATATCGCAACTTTTAATATTATACCGTCTTAATGAGAGTGACCGCACCATGCTAAATTGGGGCCACCACATTCACCAAACGCTAATGTGGTACATATCGGATACATTATATTGATCGTCTCCCACTTCTTTTGGCGACCTAGTGATACAGATAGCGGAAAAGTCTCCGAGGACATTACATACTTTATTCTGCTTTTTCTTTATAATTGTTGTCATGACCAGCAAACTATATTTGGACGCGACATGTGCATTTTTCTGCTCAAAGGAACGGTTTAACCTCCAGACAAATGTACAATTATATGTAACCTTGTAGTTTGCTAATATTGATTGTTGTTGCAAACATAATATAAGCGGGTTCATTTAAAAGAGAAGGGAAGGTTACTGTCATTTAAAGGATACTAAATCAGTTCTGGGTAGAAAAATGATCTGACGTCTTTCAGCTCCTGTATTTCCAGTTTTAATAAATTAGGAAACATTTAACAGATTTCCAAACATTCTCACGACCATTCCAACGCCGCCCTAAATACCAAAACTGGAACAAGCGTTATAATTCCGCTATATTTAAATGTAGTATGCCAAAAGTAATATCTGATGCCCTGATAGAATGAAAATCTTATAGTTAATTTACAGAACTGCGTTATTTATTTTCAAGGTTTGTATGCTAAGGCGCACTCTAGCCTGCTTCTGTCATGTGAAGGTAGCGAGTCCGCCTCACATTAAAGAGGTCCCGAGTTGAAATCTCCGTCAGAGTGACTTATCTGGATAAGGCTCTTTATTCAGCGTTTTCTCTTATCTGAAAGGTGAATGTGGGGCAACTTTAAGCTGTATGAACTGTGGGCGATTTGAGTATTTCACCCATTTCATTTATCGTCCAATATGACAACGTTGGAGGACATTAAATTAGAGAGAGGGGGGTGGGAATAAAATAAGGCACGCTCTCAAATCACTGTTGTAAAAATATGTCATGCAGGTGGATGGTAATGCTTTGGCCACGTCTTAACTGGAGATTCTACACATATGTATAACAATTCCATTCTTTGATAGGTAGTCAGACTGAAAAATCCAAAGCCATAGCCGGGATTTGAACCATGGATCTCCCGGTCTGCGCCCGGTTGGTCATAATCATTGAGCTATCATAGCAAACGTGTCATGAATTTTTCAGTCTGACTGTACTTATCAAATCTTATCCTATATACGGCTTGTTGGAAGAACAATTAATTTTATCAATCAACCTAATAATGGAAATGATCATTTCTTGCACACTAGCCGTGTGTAGGCTAAGCTTTGAATGAGTAGAATGCCATAGTCGGGATTTGAACCACGATCTCTCGCACTTCGTGCGGTTGCTCTAAACCGCTGAGCTACTATGGCCAACATGCCGGAATGACATTTAATTCTCCAACTGACTCATATGTTTCCCGGTAGACCACTAGGTGTTCTCATTTGCTATGAGACACGCACCTACTATGCTGTAAGTACTTAAGTCCAAGGCTTCATAGTTAAACCACTATGTTATTCAGGTAAATAGATGGAAATAATCATTTCTTCCACACTAGCCATGTGTAGGCTAAGGTTTGAATGAGTAAAGCCTGATTGAAACGATGCTTAAATGAGCCCGGGGTCCATAGAGCTGAGTTATCCGACATTCATTTTTAGGATAGGAGAAAGCCCAGGAAAAAAATCGATCCAAATGACTCACCTTGACCGAGATTCGAACTTGGGAACTGATTGAATTTTTCAGTCTGGTTCTACTCATTCAAACCTTAGCCTACATATGGCTAGTGTGGAAGAAATGATTATTTCCATCAATTTACCTGAATAACAATAAAGCCTGTACTTACAGCATAGTCAGTCGCCACAAAAAGGTGCGTGTCTCATAGCATATGGGAACACCTAGTGGTCTACCGGGAAACATATGAGTCAGTTGGAGAATTTATTTTCATGCTGGCAAGTTGCAGTGTAAGCAACCGGACAGAGACTAGGCGACCCATGGTTCAAATCCCGGCTATGGCATTGAATTTTTCAGTCTGACAATCTATCGGAACCCTGCCCCAGACCGGCTTGTGAAAAACAATTAATTTCCAACCCAACTTTAGTTAATAGATAGCAATTCATGAAAAGTAGTATGTGGAGTGATCTAGTTGATAAACAGGCAAAATAAAATCATTACGAATTGTTGCATGGTTATCTGAACACAGTTTGTCTTTATATAGTTTTAAGGAAGCGTTAAAACATTTAGTCACAATGTAATACTAAAATGTTATTGCAAAGCTTAAATTTAAGCGAAACCTAGCAACACTGTGACTGTTTGGAAGCCTGGTTTGTTGCGTGCTTCACGCCTAAAAGAAGGATGTGAGGCGATCACGTGATTGCATGGTGTGATGCCGTATAAGGTCGGAATGTAACCTGCGTTTGGGAGAAGTGCATTATTGAAAAATGTAGACGCTATGACAGCAAAAAGCGTCTTTTTAGTTTTTGGCGAAATCAAGAGCATTCGGGGAGCCTCAGAAGAAATTATTATTGATCAGTGTAGTCATTTTGAGTACCCTTTGCAATCCTGTACACGTTTTTATTTGCCAGTATAGTAGATGAGATCATGTTAACATTTCTTTCATTGTTATATCACATGTTTTGGAGAGAAATGTACACTGGCCCTGTGAGATAAATTATTCACTTGATGAATACTTGTAACTAAAATCAAATGACATGTTTTTAGCGTACGAGTAACATTAAATAGAAACCCAAATACGCTGTGCAGTCATAAAGTTGGTGAAATGCCGCCTGGAGTATAGGCAAAAAGCAGAATCCAGATGTCGCACCATTTGCCGCACTACACGGCATGGAACGCTACGCATGACTGCCAGCGTTGGCAGGTATAAAGAGATAATAGACTGGAATATCGTATTCGGGTATCTAGGTTGCTACATATATTGAAACTTTAACATTTATTTTAATAGTCACAAAAATGGTTACATTTTATCTTTCGGAGAAAAATACAACTACCACTATGCAATTTCTAAAAGAAACGTTTAGACGTTAGAGTCAAAAGTTTAAGATAAAGCTGTAAGAATAAATATACTAATACATATTTCTATATAAACTACTGTTGCTGGAAAGCAACAACCAAAGTAACAGACAACCAGCTACTTTGTATCTAAAGTCTACAATTACCTACATCATATTGAAGTGCCTAGCACATTCTTTCTTGCCACTGCTGGTTTATCTATTTGTTTCTTAAGTTCAGGTTTTATTTCCTTAATGCTTAATTAATAATCGTAACCATTATTAATATATATTTTTCAGTAATTACTAATTATGCATTATATTATTACACTGATGTGCATGATTCTGGGGTTTCCTCCAAAGTGTGTCTACTTTACTAAATTTGATGTGCTGATTCCAAAACTAATCAGTTTTTTCCTACCATGTACAACTTTTTATAATTAGCCATTATACCTAAAATGTTTTAATGTAGTTCTGCACATAAATATTGTACAGAACTGAGACATACTAATAATTTATTTGTTGAAATTAATACGTTTCACAACAATGATACAAATGTAACAGAAAACAATACTAAAATTCGTTTGAAAGGTGTATTGTTGTACAATGGACGAAAATATGTCTTAGTTCCAGTAGAAAATTCAGTTTACCTAAAATTAGTTCTACTAAAAGTCAAATATGCAGAACATAAGTGGCAGGTATGTGGAGATTTAAAAGTTATTGCTAAGTTACTAGGTCAGCAATAAGACTATTTTAAAATTCCATGTTTTATTTGTGATTGGTATAGTAGAGATCGATCCAAGCACCGGAGAAGAAAAAATTGGAAGCAGAGACACAGTCTCATGCCAGGAATGAAAAATGTTATTTATGAGTGTGTTGTGGACCCAAACTATGTTCTCTTATCACCTTTATACATAAAATTATATTTAATGAAGCAATTTGTTAAGGCTTTAAATAAGAATCACAATTGCTCAAATGAATCTGCAAGAATCCCCTGAAATATCTTATGCTAAAATTAAAGACAGAATAGTTGTTGGGTTACAGATTAAGAGGTTGATTTCTGATACCTTATTTGAAGAAATGACAACAGACAGTGAAAAACAGGCTGGACTGGTTTTAAAAGTGTCATAAAAAGTTTTCTGGAAAATTAAAAGGATCCAAATTACAAAAATTCTGCAAAAGATCTGCTTAAAACATTTCAGAAGATGGTTTTCAATACGAGTGTGAGGGTACATTTCCTGTACTTTCATATGGACCTTTTCGCACAAAATCTTGGCTGTGTCAGTGACGAGCACGGTAAACGATTTCCCCAGGACATTAAGCAAATGGAAAGATGTGCATTTTAAGGCAAAATATTAAAAACACTAGTGTAATGTTCAAATGTGTGTAATTATTTAGAACAGAGCTGAAATATTACGAGGGCTGTTTAATAAAGAATGACCACAATTTTTTTTGACAACGTACCTTTACTCATCCTTATAATTTTGATGGTCCTTCTCAAAATAGTCTCCCCTGAATGTTATGCATTTGTCACAGTGTTTCTGCCAGTCTTCAAAGACATACTGGAAACCATTTTTGAGAGATCCTTCAAAATCGCCTCCGCAGCCTTCACCACAGCTTCTGATGAGGGATAATGCCTCCCACGAAGGCGTTTCTTCAATTTAGGGAATAGAAAAGTCACATGGGGGCTAAATCCGGACTATAGGGAGGGTGAGGGATGTACTTCACGTTGATTTTTGCAAGATATTCAGCAACAACATTGGCAATATGTGGCCGCGCATTATCGTGGTGCAGCATCCAGCCTGCTTCACGGAAATGTGGTCTTTTGCGCCTGACATGGACTTGCAATGTTTTCAGGACATCCCTGTAGAATTGTCCAGTTACTGATGTGTGTGCAGGTACAACATGCTGATAAACCATTCCATGAATATCAAAGAATGAAATGGCCATAACTTTCCCAGCAGAAGCAACCACTTTTTATTTTGGGGGTTTGGTGATGGATATTTCCACACTGAGCTTTGCTGTTTGCTCTCAGGATCAAAATGATGTAGGCAAGTTTCATTAGCAGTGATTACGTTGGAAAGAAACTCCGGATGTTCCTCCAACATCAACTTTAACTGCATGCAGACCTGCATGCGAATGTCCTTTTGTTCTGGAATCAATAGTCTTGGAAGCCATCGCACACAAACACGTCTCATATGTAATGTTTCTATCACCAACGTGTGGGTGGCACCCAATGAAATGTTCAGTATTTCAGAGAGTGATCTTAAGGTAATTCGTCAATCCTCTCTCACAATGGCAGCAGTAGTGTTGATGTTTTCTTCCGTAAGAGCAGTAACTGGACCACCGGGTACACCTTCCTTTGAAATTGATTGTCTTCCCTGTTTAAACATTTTAAACCACCTTCGGGCTGTGCTGTAGGGAAGAACAGACTCTCCACAGGCCTCCTGTAACATTTTATAGACCTAAACTGAAGATTTGTTGAGGCGAAAGCAGAATTTCAAAGCCGCATATTGTTCCTCACGTGTTACCTCCATTGCAGTGGTAGGCGATACTGAACATGTCTGAACTTGACTGATTCTCACAGGCGGAAACCAGGAGTACCAACAATGAAACTACTACGGCGTATTTGTTTCACATTAAGGTAACAGAATATAATAAGATTGAATTTTAGTGCGAAAAATTATGATCTTTCTTTATTGAACAGTCCTCGTACTTAGGTCATTCAATAATTTGTGGAAACATTTGAATTAACAACAAACAAACATTTTTGGAGCAGTCACATTATTGCAGTGCTTAGAAGTAATCTCCTCCAACTTAAAGAACTTGTCTGTACACATCTGGGAGCTGACGGATGCCATCAACAGCGTCTTGTGGTCCTAATATTCGAACAGACTGCTCTACTGCTGCTGTAATTGTCTGTCTGGTTATAATCATTTCCCCTTGCTAGTTCAATACAAGTCCAACAACAATGCTCTTCCAGGAGTGCTCTAACAACATTCATATGCACATCATCACATGCTGATTATGGTCGGCCAGCTCCACGTTTTTGATGAACGTCTTCCTTTCCTCTACCAAATGCTCGAGCATTGATATCTCTTGCAACCTGAATTTTAACTAAGCATCTTTGTACGTATTTACTAAACATACCTAATTTAGAGCACTAAATATAACAGCCTACAATTAAACTTACTAAACACGTCTTATTAAATAAAATTATTGTCTTTAAACTAACAGCTAACAAATATTAGATGCTCTTGTTTTTTCATTGTTATCAGCTTACATGATTTACGGCTGATAGCGCCAATCAGGCAGTGTTGCCACAATTTTTGGCAGGAATTTGGGTCTATTCGTTGTTAATTTATCTTCATCTTCATCAGCCGCTCGGGTGCAATTTGGGACAGGATTTCTATGTTGGACGCACAATTCTTTCTCTTCTCGTATGAGTTTTTGCGGCTATCTATTTCCTCTGGTCACCAATAGTATCATCTTATTCTAAATAAGAGTCATGAGACATCTGTGTTTCAAGGCGTGGTTCGGAATAAAGAAGTCAAATTCTGTAATTGGTTATATTTATACAGATTCAAATTATAACTTAAAATGTTCTTGATCTAGTACCAATATTCATCACACTCCACTATTACAACAAATACTCTCTCTCTTTAAAACAAGATTATTGATTTATCGTCACTATTCAAAACTTTTATCTTCTCCGCGTCAGGGGCCCAAATGACCTTGTTGTCGACGGGCCCTTAAACACCACCACTCACTCACTCTCCGCGTCATTTTTCCACCATGAAGCCAGATTATTGATTTATCGTAGCTTAACAAGACTGAAGAACATATCTTCCTCCTAAAGATTATTGACTTATCGTAACTATCGTTACTTCTACTTAATTTTGTGATCGGCCGATCCAATGGCACGTCACCACATTACGTCATATTACGTCATACCATTACTACTTCGGCCAATCACACAACTACATATATTTTATAAATTCATAATTCCTCCGAACATAACCCAAAAATACTGTTACACATGTATATGTCGATCATTGCACTCTTTGTATGAAAAGCAGTTTTGTGGATTCACCTGAAAAACTGCATTAATTTGAATGAAGTTCTGTAATGGAGAGGAACATTTCGCTTCTCATATTCTTTGTAAGCATAAGAATGTTTCTTTTCATATATTTTAAAGGAAGTATTTATTTGCTTTTAATCCTCCAATTCAATAATTTTTTTCTCTTTCCATTTTGGGAACACCAGGAGCTTTCATTTATGTCAAGAAAACCATTTCTTTTATTGTGAATGAGATCTACATCAATATTTTATTTTAGTGTGCTTTATTTAGGACTGCTGTAGTCTTGTGTGTTTGTTTGAAAGAGTCAGTATTATTTTAACGTGATACTTAATAGTAAAGGAATGCGTCATTCATCGTAGGCCTAGTTTAGAAACATCTATATCCTCTTGGCTCATAAAAAAGTGAATATAGTTCCACCCTAAAACACAGGAGGTAGCAATTGTTTTATTTTTCATATGATTAAATAACGAATGATGCTCTTTTGTTTGTAACCGCAGTATCAGGCAGCGATTAGGAGGTGGTAAATTAATCGAAATCAGATAACTAAAAAAGAAGATAAATTAATAAAAAATGCTTTGTCAAACTCTTATAAAATCGTGTTACAATAATATGAAATTAGAATGGATAGAGTAATGATTAAAATAGCGGTTGACTTAAAGAATATGAAGGGAAGGATATAATTTAATATAGCATACATGCTAGCGTCCAGGCAAGTGAAAGAAAATATTCTTGTGAAAATCTGTTCACGTCGGAGAGACAGGAAGGAAGGACCGTTACCTTCTTTGTGCTAGTAGAGCTTAAATGTCTGAGAAATATAGAATACTTCCAGCCAGGAATGTTTTTGGGACAAAGGGGCTTTCAAAATGCAGCTGAGCATGAATGCTAAAGTAATTTACTTCGCTGATTTGATAACGATGTATACAGTTACAAACAACTCAGGGTAGGCATTCCCCAACTCAGGGTGGACTGAACGTCAATGAGTTAAATTAGTTTTGCAAACCAATGCGAAAATTCAAAATAAATGAGAAACTAATAATAATGTAACATTTGAGAAGGGTGAGCTAGTTTGATCATGTGATAAAATTAGAGAGGGGGTTTAGAATAAGGTTCGAACTGAATCGTAAAGTAAGAAAAACTTACTTAAAAGGTGACACCACGACAGGAAGGATGTGTTCATGTGCATTAAGAAGAGAAGCGAGGATTTATAAGTCTGAAATGTAGGGAAGTTAAGAATAGCGCAACCAGCGTAAGTGGAAACAGCATTAGAAGTTTATTAGAGCAAAGTAGTCACCGTATAAAGAAGAAATAGAAACCGCGCGGAAGTAATTTTAAACAAGTAATCCAGGGTTTCAAGTAAAATTGAATTTATGTCAGGAATTTTACTAACAGGTGGTCACCGATCCAAGGCGATAAGCAAACTTAGTAGGAATTAAACCAAATAATTCTGCAACAAACAAAGTGCTATTAATACGACTGAGTAGCCAACAACCACCAAAATCCATGTCCTACAACCATTCATCCGAGTATAACAGAACTCATAGCTTCAATTAGAACCCAATCAATTTAACACTAGTATGCGGGTTTGCCACATGTTTTACCAAGCATTCGAAGGGCACTGCCATACCTCGTTTACATCTGACTGCCCTGTAAGCACAAGCCAGACTGATCAAACTTAACAAGAGTTCGCTAGTAAGCGGGCTATTACTAGTAACTTGTTTCATTATATTTTAAAATAAATGTGTATTAATCGTCGAACACATACAAATATAGCATAGCATTTTACACTCTTTGTGTGAGTTTCTGTCTTTCACTGTCAGGATAAGCATTGATATAAGGTTCTTTTTTGTATACAGTTTTACTTAAAAAGAATACAAATGTTCGCTTAGAGCTGTATGTAACTAAGTGTTGCTCTGAATACGGAAAACAAGGGTTCGAGCTTTCATTTTGCATCCTTTAACGTGGAGTGAGTCATCCCTTTGTACCTTCCTGGGTTCAGGACTCTATGTACTGATGTACTGATTAGCAATAACATACCAACCACAAGCTGTCCTAATGAGATAAATTGCCTTGGGCAGAACATTATCATTCTTTTAAGGGTCTTCATGAAACATGAAGTATTTGAGATGCCTCTTGTTTTAAGAAATGTTAATTATAATAATCTGCATAAAATGTCATCTAGAATCTGCAGAGTAATCGTCAAAGTATTGTCTGTATTTCTTTTTCTTCTTTTGCTGTTTACGCCCCTTGTATGGAGGATTTACAAGTGGACGCCTGGGGTCAGATGCCTATCGAGGACCATATAAACTCCGGATCAAAGAGCAGCCAGGATGGGTGATCTGCCCGAAACCTGTGGGTCTGGTGCTGGCGTATTCATCGCACTGTCGCGGGTTCAAATCCCGTTCAGACCAATTCGGTTTAAGTGTGTATGCAATAACTTCATGTAGTGAGTTTATGGAAGTATAAAAGAAGTTCTGCAGAACGTAATTCCGGCATGCTGATATGGTGTTGACAATTGGTAGTGTCGTTAACAAATAAAATATTTTAAACGTTTAACAGAAGTGTAAGACGAGTAAAGTTTAGCACCGACTCTTTTTAGCATATATATTGAGGATTCTATAAGAACATGGAAAAATTGGTGTACCGTAAAAGGAATACAATTTGATCGAAACACAAGACGTAATTTATTACTATATGCAGCTGATCTTTGTATAATAGAAAAAAATTGTAAGTAATTTAAAAAGGCCATATATATGATAAAATATTAGAAAAGTATGAACTTGACATTTTAGTAGATAGATAGCCTTTATTGCCGTAAACTTTACAGTATAGCAACGCCATAAATGATTACTTACCAAGCAACATTATAAAAGTAATTTACAGAATACAATAGATTTGCCACCGACGTATGGCGTCCAATCCTTTGAAACTTAAAATAGGGAGCTGTCTTAGTCTTTGTGGTAAAAAATTATACAGTTTAATGGAAACGACTATAAAACTATTCTGAATTTTAGTATGACCAAATTTATTTATATATAAATTCAAACAGTTACGTATCGTGTAATTGTGTATCTTTGAGCAAAGTGTAAAACTACTAAAATTTTCTTCTTTAACATATAAAAGACAATTCAGCACATACGTCGATGGCAACGTTAAAAATATCTAAATTAATAAAAAGTGGTTTACAATGTTCTTTTGAAAGAACTCCACAAATTAATGTGACAGCTCTTTCTTACAATATAAATATCCTAGCTGCTAAAGAGTTTTATTTATGTATTTATTTATTTATTTATTTATTTATTTATTTATTTATTTATTTATTTATTTATTTATTTATTTATTTATTTATTTATTTATTTATTTATTTATTTATTTATTTATTTATTTATTTATTTATTTATTTATTTATTTATTTATTTATTTATTTATTTATTTATTTATTTATTTATTTATTTATTTATTTATTTATTTATTTATTTATTTATTTATTTATTTATTTATTTATTTATTTATTTATTTATTTATTTTGTAATTTACGTCCTCCAACGTAAAGTCATATCGGACGATGAATAAAATTGGTGAAGTGATGCTCAAATGAGTCCGGAGTCCATGGTGCTTAGAGCTACCCGAATTTCGTCTATCAGGATAAGGGAAACCCCGGGGAAACCTTATCCAGGTAACCCACCCTGACCGAGATTCGAACTCGGGACCTCTTAAACGTGAGGCAGACACGCTACCATCTACGCTATCGAGGCGGGCTGCTAAAGAATGATTTCCCCAGAAAAGTATACCATAATTAACATGCCAATACATATGAGCATAGTAAACCTTCATCAGAACGTCCTTGTTAACACTGCTAGTTAAAATTCTCAACATGAAAATTTCTTCTTTGGTACATAATTGATCTGTGTTGACCAGCCAAGATCTGAATCTATAAATACCTACAAATTTTATAGTGGCACCAGAGCCACCAGAGTTAAATTGATACTTGAATATAAGTGGTTTTTTCAGTGTTTATACTAAGATTGTTCGCGTTTCACCAATTATTAACCACTGTAGTTGCAATAGTGGTTTCAGCTTTATAATAAAAATTAATAGCTAAATCATCTGCATAAAAATATAGAGTAAGGCTTTTGTCACAAATTAAAACACGAAGGTCATTTATATAGATGATTAAAAAGTACAGGTCACAAAATAAAACGAAAGTAACAGCATTTTTAGGAAAATAGCTGGCAAGTGTAAAAATAATAGTGAAGGATCAAATATACAAGCAGATGCAAAATTGTAGTTATCTTGGATGTGATGTATAAGGTAATGATGATTCAGAAGTACCAACATATATATGGGAACTATTATAAGAACTTTAAAAAATACAAGTAAATAAACACAACTTAAATTTTATAAAGTTATTGTCATCCTAGTAATATTATATGAGAGTGATAGTTGGATTTTAAGACAGAAAGATAAGTCATATTTAAGCAGCTGAGAGCAGTTAAGGGAGAGAAGTTGGGATAGATTAACTAATGAAGAAACAAGAGATGATTTAAAGATTAGTGGTACAGGAGATATAAAAAAATGTGTGTGCTTAAGACCACACGACAGAAGTGAAAACTTAAAAAATATTCATTATAAATTATTATTAAAAATTATTTTAAAAATTTTAATGTTAACAGTCATTCTTGTGCAAAGAGTTGAACTCGCATGCTTTCTATTTCCTCATTACGGTCATCTTGCATCGAAGAATTCACTTGCTGAGATTCCATTCGCTTCCTTTTACGATATTTTTTCGTGTGCGCATTGGTCAGTTGCCTTTTCCGTTGTAATTTGTCAATGATTTGATTTCCTTAATCCATTTTCTATAACGTAAAATATTTATAAATTCGTATATAATAAGACGTTAATTAGTATAAGGGCCGTTCTTACAAACGTCGGTCATCCCGCTGTCAACTTGGCCGGGGATTATTTTTGTCCGTTAATGTTAGGGCTGCGACATGACATTGATATTTACGAATCATCGATGTTTACTGGAAAGCATCGCATGTTTTTCACATCGATGCATTGAGGTCGATATTTTTATAACATCAATGTTTTTGTTCGATTTTTTGTCCGATGTTTTGTCTTTAAATTTTTATTTTCCCAACTAAATATTATATATTTAAATATTTTCTTTCTATAAAAAATCAAATTTATATATCAAATCTTTTGACCCTCAGTCGGTCTTTCAGTTTTTGGAAAAACATAACCTATAATTGTAAATGAAAATAAACGCTAAACGTCATTTTAATACGTGAAATGTTATTATTTACGTGTTACTACATTTAATTTATTGATTTTTTGCGTTTTACTACTCACAATAAAGATAAATTGTCAATAAAAATAACCAGTTCTTAAATGAAACATCTCTTTCACGAATTCCTAAAATTTTTATTTCCAATTAGCACACTCTTTTTATTTGTCGTTATTATGGTTTTAATTATTCAAATGCCAAACTTCGGTGATATTATCTGTTCCTTTTGACTATTATTATTGTTTAATGTGGAATTTGAAATGTTGTCGACTTGTTAAATGACAGAAGGTTATCTGACCGGATGGGTTACTGGCACTTGACAGACGTTTGTAAGAACGGCCCTAAGACAATTATTTTTGTTAATGAAACGCCTGTAGGGTTTCTGAATTTTTCATAGTATTTGAAATATGTTATAATACACGAGATTTAACTTGGCAGTTTTTGCACTCTCCTTCTCTAGCAAGGGCGCTAGGCTTCTTTCCTTGAAATGGCCAGGCCCTTTTAAAGCCCTATTGTATTCCCTAATTAACTGCTATGGTATGAGGGTAGAAGCAGGCAGTGAAGTATCGGTTGTTATAGTCTGTCTAGTGAAACCGAGTGCAGTTTGCCTCGCAAAGGAAACGTACTCTCCCACCCACTAATGACCGTCATAAATCTATCTCCACACTTCAGAAATGGAACACTGTCGTTGAGGACCAATAGCAACCCTGATTTTCTCGAAGTGACAGTCGCATGTCTACTCCACGTGGAGTCTCAGTTGCCAAAGTTCCAACTTCCAGTTGATCTGTTTCATTACGTGCAGAAATTCGTTGTGTGTCACGACGTGGAGACCGTGGGAGGGAAATGCAGTGGCAAATGCAAATGAAATAGTAGATAACTTTCAGTCAAGTGAAAATAATCAAAGTGATGACAATAGTGTGGATAACTGGGCCGAGTTATGTTACTGGAAAAGCCTCAAACAACAAAGCTATAACGGGAACTGTTTCTAAGCAAATTCGAGCGCTTGTTTTGAACACGTATAAATATGTGCTGACAAATAATCTTGGTAAGGGGTCGTGCAGTGAACCTGATGATAAATTCTGGATATTCACAGAAATACAGTAAGAAAAATTGTGACGAAAGGAATACCAAAGACGCTGATCAAGTGTGAAAACAAAAGGGAACGTTTCTCTAAAGTAGATACTTTCACATGCGATTTAATTCGTCGAGAAATTTATAGATGCTATGCAAAAGGGAGAGCACCCACCTTAGACGAATTGGTTGGACATTTGCAAGAAATTTGTGATTTTCCTTATCGGCACTGCACTTTGCGCGGTCTCCTAAAGGAGCTGGGTTTCAAATACCGCACTTTGAATAAGATAAGGGTTATTATGGAATCCAGTATATATAAAACTAAGGAAGTTTCGCAGTAATGGTCATAAGATAATTTATTTAGATTAAACCTCGTACGATACCCATGACGTATCGAGAAAGGTGGCAACCTAGCAGAAAGGACTTGGAGAAGGAGGGTCAGTGTTGTAAAACGATTATAAGGGTTCGTCAAAGGAGTCGACCGACATACACACGAGTTAACTAAACAGACTTTATGGTCTTATATCTGGAAGAAAAGAAACAGGAAGGACGCGAGGAAGACCAAGTGGTCAAGAAATTGCATCAGAAAAGAAGAAACGTATAGTTTCTGTAAGGCCTGTTCATGATATCTGCTTTGATGTTACAAGCCATTGGCCAGTTCCATCAGAAAGAAAGGGAAGGTGCAAGAATTGTTCATGTGAGCTCTCCAGAACAGCTTGCTCAAAATGCGAGATTGTGTTATGTTTGACCAAAGACAAAAACTGTTTCTATAACTGGCATCACAAGTAATATGGTAGTCAAAATCCACTCCTACTGCGAACTACTTTTCCAAATAATGTTATATTTTGAGTTTCTAAACAACAGGTACCCTAAAATACGTTTCTAGTATGCTAAAAAAATGTTGTATAATGAAAATTTTTATTAAAACATTTCCTCTTTAACATTAGAAATATTGACGTTATTGCTCAATGTTGCCATATGGCAGCAACCCTTAAAAAATTAATCTATGAGTGAAAATCATAAAAACATCTTTATAACACTTCCTTTACCCATTATTTTATAGGTCCCATGGTAATGGAATTTTTTATCATTAATGATAATTCAGGATTGAAGGGGTTAAAAGTCCTTGATGAAGAATAGCAGTATAACTTACTCGGCCGCAGCGCCACCTTTATTCTCTGTATTTCATGATATTAAATCATTTTTCTTGACATATTTTGAATAGTGACCGAATTTGAAATAAAGTATTAAAGCACTTTAGTACATTTTATTGAACTTCTACCAGTATTGGAAACTTCACTTGAAGTAATGACAGTCATTCAACAGGATTGTGCAAAGGAAACTGTGAGTTCTGCTATTTATTTAAACAAATGAAATCCTAAAATGATAAATGGGGCCGTGTAGTAGAGAGAATGGCTTCTCTTTGGAAAGATCTGCGCCCCTTAATGTAATATGACTTGTTCGGGTCGTTGACTAACAGCTGACTCATCAATAACCACAGGAAGACGTACTTAGGATTTGCATAATAATCCTATTATGTATCTGGTTCATGGGACAATATTGGAGCAGTGTGCAAAAATAACTTTTAACAGGCACCATCTGCTCGGATTTGGATATAAATGTAATTGCGCTACTAGACACACCGGATGTTTTCAAAAGAAACGTAATCTCCTGGAAGCCTAAAACATTCAATCTGATAAAATGTATGCTATTATTATCAAGAGACAAAAGGTGTCAATTAGAGAGAGAGAATATTTCCGGCTGAAAGTCTTAATTTATATTTAGCCAAGATGATTATTCCCTGCCATCGCTGTAGTCTGGAAGAGTACATGTGTATATGCTCAATTATTTCTCGGGCAGGAAGCCAGGTGAAAAGACGATTAGAAATGGACGTTTAGGGAGTGTGCATCTCTCCCATCATAAGGATATTTATTAAATGTTATAACCACAAACTGAAATACTGGATATAACACAACTATAAACAAAGACAAAACACTATCAAAATTCGCATTACTGAAGAAAAGATTGTTTTCAGTAAATTAAATGCCAGGTCAGGAGATGGCGTGAGAAAATTAATTGGGTCAAAGGAAGGTAACTATTTAACTTGATTTTCAAGCTGTATAGATCTGTGCTTCTTAAGTCGACGGATTTCCATTTTAAGGCCGGTTTCCAAGAGGAGCTGAACTGAAATCCAAAATCACGACTAAGCGAGCTCTTATCGGAGGAAATGGCCAAAGCCTCCTTAATTCTGCGGTCCCAGTAAATGTTGCATTTTGCCAAGATGGTCGTCTCCCAAAAATTTGCTTAATGGTAATTGGCTCCATAGAGCCAATTTTCGGGAGACCACTATCTTGGCAATATACAACAATTGCTGGGAGCGGAGAATTAAGGAGGATTTGGCCATTTCCTCCGATAAGAGCACGCTTAGTCATGATTTTGGATTTCAGTTCAGCTGCTCTTGGAAACCGCCCTTAAAATGGAAATCCGTCGACTTAAAAAGCACAGATCTATTCTAAATGGCTCCATAGAGCCAATTTTCGGGACATTACCATCTTGGCAATATACAACAGTTACTGGGAGCGGAGAATTAAGGAGGCTTTGGCCATATCTTCCGACTGGAGCACGCTTAGTCGTGATTTTGGATTTCAGCTTAGCTCCTCTTTGAAACTGGCCTTAAAATGGAAATCCGTCAACTTAAGAAGCACAGATCTATACAGCTTGATAATCAAGTTAAGTAGTCACGTTTCTTTGACACAATTTTCTTTTCTCACGCCATCTCCTGACCTGGCATTTAATTTACTGAAAACAGTCTTTTGTTGAGTAATGCGAATTTTGATAGTGTTTTGTCTTTGTTTATATTTCTGTTATATCCAGTGTTTTATTTGTGGTTATAACATTTTATAAACATACTGATGATGGGAGAGATGCACACTCCCGAAACGTCAATTTCTAATCGTCTTTATACCTGGCTTGCTGCCCGAGAAGAAATTGAGAATATTCATCGCCAGGAAAGCTTCAAGTCTTATTTTACATGTATATATGATTAAATGTTTAGCAGAAAACCTAAACCAAAAATACAAATGTAAACAGTTGACAATTTCCGGTATTATATAACCTAATACATTAAAGGTAGCATGGAACAAGTAAAGAAATTCCCATTGCGATTAAACAAATAGTGGCATACGAAGATGACTATGAAACTGAGGCCGTCAAGCAGTAGATGGTACAGGAAGGGGACTACCGCAGATTACGTGTGATACGAAACGGAAGTAAACTTTCTGTGTAAGGGGAATGAGTAATGGAGTGAGAGAGAACTACCACTTTCTTCCATCCGTAGCCTGCAATTTAATATAAGGCAACATTTATTGCATTCTGAATTTTACATAACAAAGAACCTGATCTGGATATGATGAAAAACGAGGAAGTGACATTAAAAAGTAATTAGCAAAACACATACTTGTTTGAAGTTATCAAATTGTCATTAGTCCCTGCTGTAAGCTAGAAAAGAAAACACGTCACGTATGTGCTGGGAACTGCAAACTTGGTCTCACGTGAAGAAATCCACGTGTGTGCATAGTCCCTCTTTTTGATTTCATTCATTACGTTTCGTTAGCCGCTGCTTTAAAACCCGTATTGTCTATTAACACAGCAGTTGCAATTCATGCAAACACTCTGATCAGCCTTTTCTTGTGGAAATGCATTCCGGTGGTAGTTCCTGCCAATTTAAAAAAGTGGCGTGGTTACTCCGTGACGCCATACCCGCAAGCAAAATTGTTCACTGCCCACCTATATTTGTGTGTGCTTCTTGCACAGGTTTTCAAAAGGTACAAACGATAAGCCGTTTCTTTGTAAGAGACTATGCTAGGTCGATTCAATAAGCACCCTGTTAAGAATGAACATGTCCATTTTTTACACATAAATTCACCGTTATGCATGAGTCTGGAGTTTCCTCTAACATGGGTCTACTTTACTAAATTTGATGTGCTGATTCCAAAACTGTAACCAGTTTTATTTACTACGTAACATTTTTCCACAATTAGTAGTTATACCTAAAATGTTTTAATGTAGTTCTGTGCATAAATATATTGTATGGAACTTAAAAGAAACCAGTAAACGAAGAGATAATACTGATTTCATTGTTGAAATTAAAGTGCTTCACGACAATATAACAATGTAACAGTGTAACAGACAACAATATATGCCTTATTTTAAGTACAGTCCCTGCAAATTTAGCTCAGCCTATAATTTCTTTTCAAATAGTGAGGATTTGTTTTTGTGTGTATCGTCCAACGCCCGTTTTTACTACATATGGCATCGCAGGCGGTGACACTGATGATACATGAGATGAAGATGGAGCACCGGTGGAATGAGATGGTGGGGAAAACCGGAGGTCCCGGAGAAAACCCGCCCCAGCGCCGTGTTGTCCACCACCAATCTCACTTTGCGGTCGCCTGGGATCGAACCCGGGCCGCCTTGGTGAGAGCCAAGCAGTCTAACCACTGAGCCACGGTGCGACCCTTTGTTTTTGTGATATGCAGTTGTATGTCATACGTATTTTGAATATTTGAAGCAATATGTCTTCCAGAAAGTGTAAAAATAACCCTCATATATTTTGCCATATCTGTGACAATTTTGTTGTTTGAAAGAGAAGACAAAATACTACAAATTTTGTTAAAAAGACCTACAAAATCTATTTTCATATGAAGCTTGGAGATCTTGACAAAGCCCGCCTCGGTAGCGTAGTGGTAGCATGTCTTCCTCACATTCAAGAGGTCCCAAGTTCGAATCTCGGTCAGGGTGAGTTACCTTGATAAGTTTTTTTCGGGGTTTTCCCTTATCCTTATAGACGAATGTCGGGTAACTCTAAGCTCTATGGACCCAGGCCTCATTTGAGCATCATTTCACCCATTCCACTCATCTTCCGATATGACTTAACGTTGGAGGACGTAAAATACAAAAAAAAGAAGATCTTGACAAAAAATGGGCTCCAAAAAAGTATGTTATACCTGTGTAGAACAGCTAAGGAAGGGGAGTAAACGAAAAGAAAGCTAGTATGCCGTTTGCTATTCCTATGTTCTCAATAAACCATAACCTCGAAACCATTTGTATATGTGATGTTACAGGCTGCAACACAAAAGTATGAAAGAAATCACTTATCCAAATTTATTGTCAGCAAAAATACCCATATTGCATGGTCCTGGTCTTCCTGTACCTTCTCCAATAGAAGCATTTGGAAAGGAATCATCATCAGATTCCGAGAAAAGTTCTCAGGACATCAGCAATGATTTAGATATAGAACAAGAACAGGAATTTCATAAACCTCAACAATTCACACAGGCATACCTCAATGATTTGGTTAGAGACTTAAATCTCCCAGGAAGAAAATCTTGCATATTGTCACGATATTCCTGGTTTAGTGATTGGCTTGGGAGCTGCTGAATATATTTCAGGTGAATGAAGACCTTTTACACATTCCTCTAAAGTTAGTCTGAAAGGTGTACTCTGCATGATGAAGATAAATATGCATCAGTTCCAAAAGCCCATTCAGTTCACCTCAAGGAAATATATCATAACTTAAAATTACTTACAGAAAAAGTTAAATATGCAGAACATAAGTGGCAGGTATGTGGAGTTTTAAAAGTTATTGGCATGCTACTAGGCCACCAATCAGGCTACAGTAAAATGTCAAGTTCTATTTGTAAATGGGATAGTAGAGCCGGATCCGATCACTGGACAAAAACAAATTGGAAGCAGAGAGACAGTCTCGTGCCAGGAATGAAAAATGTAATTTATGAGTGTCTTGTGGACCCCAAAAATGTTCTTTTACCACTGTTGCACATAAAATTAGGCTTAATGAAGAAATATGCTAAGGCTTTGAATAAGGATGGTAACTGCTACATATATATATCTGCAAGAAGTTCCCTGGAATATCTGATACTAAAATTAAAGAGGGAGTATTTGTTGGTCCACAAATTAGGAAGTTTATTTTTGATACCTTATTTGAAGAAACAATGACAGATACTGAAAAACAGGCATGGATTGTTTTTAAGAGTGTCATCAAAACGTTTCTGGGAAATTACAAGGATCCAAATTACAAAAATATTGTAGAAAATATGCTTGAGAACTTTCGTAAGCTGGACTTCAATGTGAGTGTGAAAGTACATTTTCTGCACTCTCATTTGGATTTTTTTCCGGAAAATCTTGGCTGTGTCAGTGAGGAGCAGAGTAAAAGATTTCACCAGAACATAAAGGAAATCGAAAGATGCTACTAGGGAAAGTGGAATGTGAAAATGATAGCTGATTATTGCTGGTCGCTGAAAAGAGATGTGTCAAATTCTTTCCATAGTAGGAACTCTATAAAACGTACATTTAATTTTAAGGCAGTATGCAAAAAACTGGTTAAATGTTCAAATTTAAGTGATGATGTGAAACAATAGTTAATTCTAAAGAGTGTTGTGTTCACAGTTTTGGATTTATTAACTTATATTTAATAATATAGCATAAATTTGATAGAGACTAGTATAAAAATGCATATTCTGATTCAGCACATTCAAATTAGGGATTATGACATATTAAAATAAAAACCCCAGACAAAAAGTTAAATTTTGCATTTCTCAACACAGTCCCTTTTAGGAGTAAGTATACATTTCTAGCAAGGTTTCAACCTCTCCAAAGAACAGGAATTGTCAGGCTCTGCAAAATACGTCTTTGTCTCGACAGCGACCTCCTCAGTTTGATCTAAATTTTGTTCCCTCTATCTATTTCTTCATGTTTGGGAACAAGAAGAAATGGTAGAGAGTCAGATTCGGCAAGAATGTAGTGTGTGGCAGGAATTTACACAGCCCGCCTCGGTAGCGTATATGGTAGGTGTCTGCCTCAAGTTCAAGAGGTCCCGAATTCGAATCTCGGTCAGGGTGAGTTACCTGGATAGGGTTTTTTCCGGGGTTTACCCTTAACCTCCAAAACTAATGTCAGATAACTCTAAGCTCCATGGACCCTGGCAGCGCCGTGGCTCAGTGGTTAGACCACTTGGCTCTCTCCAAGGCGGCCCGGGTTCGATCCCAGGCGACCGCAAAGTGAGATTTGTGGTGGACAACACGGCGTTGGGGCGGGTTTTCTCCGGGATCTCCGGTTTCCCCCGACATCTCATTCCACCGGTGCTCCATCTTCATCTCATTTATCATCAGTGTCACTGCCTGTGGTGCCGTATGTGTAAAAGCGGGCGTTAAACACTACACATTTCATTTCATTTCCATGGACCCTGGACTCATTTGAGCACCATTTCACCCAATTCATTCACCGTCCGATTTTACTTAACGTTGGAGGACGTAAATTACAAAAAAAAGGAATTTAAAGCGTAATTTATGCCTTATGGAGACACCAGGAGAATGTGCTGGTGCGTTGTAGTGGTGAAACAGCACTTTCTTCTTTGCTAAACGTGGTCCATCTACTTCAGCTTCACGAATTGGGGCAGTACTTCACTGTAGCAATGTTTAGTTATTCGTTTTCCCTTTTTTTTCAAGAAGTCAGTAAACATCATACGCATCCCATCAAATCGTTGTCATTACTTTTTCGGACACTGAAGCTGTCTTTGCCTTCTTTGAAGCAGATATGCCGCAACAAGCCTTTTCATTATTACCTACTGGGTTTCCGAAGATACTGGTGAGTCCAGGTCTCATCGTAGGATGACAAGTCGACGCAACAAGCCTTCGGATTTCGCTTAAACGCATCTTTATATTTGAAATCCGTACCCGCCTTTGTCCAATTTGAGCAAACGTGAGTCGAGCGGACAGCTTTTTCATGTCCAATTTATCCTGCAAAATATTAATTGTTGTCTTCACACCTGTGGCTACATTCATTCTAAAATGAGCGAGGATTATAGCTTGGATATTTTGAAACACTTCTCCGGTTAAAAAAAAAATGCGTAGCGTCCTGGGCGGTACTCATTGATGATGACCTCTTTTAAAGTCGTTCAGCGAATAAGTCAACTATTGTTAAGTTGGCGAACGGTCCCCATAAATAGCGTCCGATTTCGCTTTTATCCCCTCGCAAGTTTTGCCACCCAGAAGTGAAAAGGCAATCGCTGAACGATACTGCACTTCTTCGTTCCAGCGAAAACACCTTGAACTATTAACTGAAATGCCTGATAAATCCAAAGTAACCTATGAATCACTAGCAGATTTGTTTTGACGACATGTAACAAATGCCGGTACACGCTGTTAACAACAACAGGCCTTAGCAACACCATCTATTTTGAAACACGGGTACTTATTGAACCGCCCTCATAAACTCCAACATTCAACAAGCCACTTGTCAGGCCACTTCTTTGTTAAGTGGGTATACGTGCGGACATGTCTTTGTTGCATTGGATGGGATCTGCAATAAAAATAACCCTCATAAATCTGTATGGCCATGAAAGAATGGCAACAGCATGGAGAAGAGGTCTGAAAAACTTCAGTTGAACAGTGGCGGTCCTATGCTTACGATTTAACTGAGTAACCTTACAAACGACTGCAAATTTCAGTCCATCACAGAGGGAATAACAATACATTTGTAGGAAAAATATTCACAGAAAGCGACGTAACAAATATTTTAATTCAATTTACTAAATAGAAACACGAAAAACATAATCGCAGGGGCATTTCCTTAGAACATTTTGGTTGCACAGTTTTCAGTTTGCAATATTTGGAGCCATGCTATCGGAAATACACAAACGAAGTTTAGATCAGAAAGTTGATTTCTATGCTGTATATGCAGTTCTTGGTATAACAAACGAACTGCTCGTATGCTTAAGTATACTGTTTCACGCTAATCCTTGTTTCACGTAAGCTTGCTCCGTATCTCTTAACGGTCACGTGACCTTATCACATCTCACTGGCTGCGGTTGTGTGCAGACTGTTGTGCGGTAAAAATTAGTTCGTTATATAGCATGGTGATATGTCTTTATATGTTGGAAGAGAATTGTCAAATTTATATTTTCATAACTGTTTTAATGAAATATATTACGCAACAGAGTTGATTTATCTGAAATGCATGTTAATTCTTAAACGAAGTAAAGAGGAGGTTCCTTTGCTCTCAAGCACACGGCACGATAGCACGTGATTTAGCGGTAGTGGTGACATATTTGTTTATATGACTTTTATCACTGACCTTGTTTTGAACTGGATTAGTCATATATCGCCATTCGAAGGTGTGTTGTGCCGAGTGCGAGAGCTAAATTATTTTATTGATTGTTTATTGTGCGTGTACTTATTACATGTATAATGGCCGAGTCTAGCGCCCGTTTTTCATTGAAGCGTCGCAAAGGAAAACCTTTACAAAGCGGCGAAAAAAGAGCCGTGGTGCATTGTCTTAATGCACTCACAGAGAAGAATCCGTCTTTGTCAGTGAGAGAAGTCGAACAGCTGTGCTCTGAACTTACAGGTGTGTTAGATGCGTAGGAACATCGCGACATGAAACTGAGACAACAGGAAAGCTTACCACTACAGGGGCGATATTGCTGTGTGGCGAAGAGGTTATTTAAGGACAATCAGACTGTACCGCGATACAAATCGCAAAATATACTACCTTGACGAGACTTTGGTGAATGAAGAACACACGTCAAGTGTGGTGTGACACGACTTTTAAGACTGAAAGACAAGCATTTTGGCAAGGTATGTGTGCTGGTTTAAAAAATCCCAGTGGAAAAGTCCGAAGGCCTTTCATTATAAACTAGTTCCAGTTTCATTGCTCATTCATTCAGTTTCAACTTGCTGAGTTTCGTTATAAGCTTCATTATTTTTGCATACCTTCATATTCTTATTTGTATGATTTTATCTATGTTCCTGGCAATTATTATGATGTTTACTGCAGTTTCAATTTGACGGGAAGGCACCCCTATGGCCTATGGCACGAAAGCATTAGCCAATTAGGAGGAGGGGGAAGGTAGTTGCACGCGGAGTGATACATGTCAGCGGGGCAAGGTTATATGAAACAGAGATTAATTTAATCCTGCTGTAAACAACAAAGCGGAGCTGACTCAATTCGCCTCGTATTAGACGCTACCTGCAGCACATAAGTTTTGCAGCACTAGTAGTATATATAGCAGCGCTAACTTCTAGACAATAAATAGAATTGGGTTACACATTAATTTATTAAATCTATGGGTTGAAATATTAATAGAATCATGCAGTAACATAATGGTTACCTTTAATCGGATTCCTACGAAAACGTTTGATTTGGTGCAGATATTTACGTCTCCACATCACAATATCTTCTCTGTCCACTATAACTGATTTCCGCCCTTGCTGTCGAAATTTCAATCCAATATCTATCAAGAACCGATGGAGAGTACTTCGTGAAAAATTTGGCAAGTTTGTGTCAGAACTTGCCGCACGAAAAACCTTATTTAGAGTCGGTGGTTCATTTCTGAAAAAATAATCATGAGCTTTACTGCGTATAGCACTTTTCGTAACATCGTCGTAGTTCTCCACGTGCTGTTTGCGTTTACGCGATTTTCCCGGTCTGAGTTCCGATGCTTGCTGTTCCTTTCTAATATTATGTACACTACTTGCGGAAATACCAAGGAGATCATCAGTTTCTTTCTCAATGGTTTTTATAGACGATTCCGGGTTTCTTTCTTTAAGCACCGCGAAACAATGCGCAATCATTCGCCTCTCGCCACTTTTTAGTTCGCCTCGATTGTGTTTCATTTCGGCTGAAGCACCGGCCTGCTCCATGATGGAAAGCTTACTGATTTTAAATTGCATATACATAAATGTTCTTGGGCTTGTGTGCAGTAAATACAGTGTTAAATACCAGAAGTAACTCCACACTATAAACAATAACATCTTAATCAGCATTCAACTCGATACAGACCTCGTTGCGAGAGAGCTCCCTGGTATAGGAATGCAAAAATATGATATAATAGTAGTGTCCTTTAGTAATTGTTAAATAAAATGCACCTTAATTTAACATAATAGGTTAAAGGTGTGTATAATTTCACCTGTCTTCTGTCTAATCTGTATATAGTGTACTATTATGTATATATCTGTTGTAAATATTCCTTTCAGGACTCACGAGCCCAGAACACATCTTTGTGGTATGTGAAACAGAAAGATAAAGTGTAGGGCTATTAAGTTTATAAGAATCGAAACATTTGCATACTTCTCTCTCTCCGAAATTAGCTCGCACATAGCAGTGATCAGAAAACTACTTACAGTACTGTACTTAAATGAGGGGTTTGTCGGACGCATGCATATAAAAGGAAACGCCCATTAACTTCGCTAAGCCAATCAATAGCTTAACCGTCCTCTGTCCCAATATCTCTGTCTCTCTTCCCGCCCAGATGTTTACAACAGGATCAAACTAGGATGAGACAGATTATAGCTACTAATATGGTCAGAATCCTGGTCACAAACTTGTGCAAGGGAGAAAATTTGTATAAAGGGAACATAAATCCCATTATACTTTTAAATCTGTCGTTTGCGTCAATTGTATTTTATAAGTAAATTATTTCGAATTGCATTTGCATTGGTACTCAGTCAATATCTACAGAAAATGAGTGTTGGTGGATTTTCCACTTGTGATTTACACATTCTTGAGCTATCCATTTCCAATAGTTGTATTGCTACTATCGGTAATTGGATTATATATTGTAGACAGCTTTAGAAACGTACTAGGTTATGGTCTTTCCGTACTAAAGCGCTGTTTCTACATCTTGATCAATTTATGAACATGAATATTGTCAATATTCTATCCCATCAGCCACTGCACCGAATGTGTTTATAGTTTTCACGTCCTCCAACATTAAGTAATATTGGACGATTAATGAAATGGTGCTTAAATGAGCCTAGGTTTCATAGAGCTTAGAGTTTTCCCAACCTCAAAACCTACACCACCTTCATCCTGCAAATTTCAAACTAACCTTACCTGCGGTGAAACACTTAACGAATGGGCACGCAGCAAAAACCTTCTGGCTGTATACAGCCAGCCAGCACCTAGTGGAGTGGACCTTAGAGTTTCCCGACATTCATCTTTCAGGATTAGGGTTAGAAAACGAAAGAAACCTTATCCAGATAACTCATCCTCGAGAAGCCCACCTCGGTAGCGTAGATGGTAGTATGTCTGCCTCACGTTCAAGAGGTCCCGAGCTTGAATCTCGGTTAGGGTGAGTTACCTGAATAAGGTTTTCCGGGGTTTTCCCTTATCCTGAAATACCAATGTCGGGTAGCTCTAAGCTCCAAAAACCCCGAACTCATTTGACTATCTTTCACCCATTTCATTTATCGTCCTATATGACTTAACGTTGGAGGACTAAACTGAAAAAAACAACTCACCCTCAGGAACTCTTGAACGTGAGGCAGACACACTACAGTCTTAATTACAGTCATTACAGACGATACAGGATGTTTCGAAAGGACACCGAACGAATATATAGAAGTAGTTGCTCAGTTTCTATGTGACACATATAGATAGTCTTTACCGCCAAAAGAGCCGCATAAAAACGCTTCAGAATGAGTGTGGATTAGGCAGTCTCAGGAACAACACCGCGTGCCTCACGCTATCGAAGTTTGCAGGTAGGTGATACACCGTGCCGGCTGCTGTAGCTGTTTGTAAACATACTGACATACTTGTTACTATTAGGAATTTCTTTGGCTTACGAAACCGCAATAAAGAAGCTATTATTTAGTTATTTGTTTATGGGTTTTAAACGTGTTCTAACATTCCGTTATAACAGTCGATGATGGAAAATTATCTGGTGGACATATGCAACTTAAACCTTTTAGAGGGAAGTAATGTGAGTGAGACTGAGAATGAAAACATTAAATGATTAAAAGAACAGAGAACAATATCAAAGAATTATGGATTATGTTTACCAAAACTAAATACCTTATGCAATGAGACAAACATTTTATTTCACTGTGTTTAATAATACTAAATAAAGTATTTGTAACTGAAAAAGAAGCTGTTGATTTTACAGTAAATGGTTGAAAGCACTGTACAATTAAGATCATAGCAAAATTAGCAACCTTAGAACTGTCCGAGTTATTAGTCGACTTTTACACAAGTAACTGCCCTCAGGTAGGCTATGGTCACTGATAACGAGCAAGGAGTAATGTTTTTGTTTTCGTGAACGGTGCGTCCCAATAACAACTTTTGAGGTTCGCACACCAGCGGTTCCTGCGCTGCCTAATCACAAAATAGTGTACTATTTAATACTACATAAAATTATACCTAAGAGAATTTCGAAGCTGTGACACCGAAATTCGGACTGTTTGCGTTATAAATAGGGAGCGGAGTTATAAGCACTAAAAATGTGTGAATAGGCAGGTAAAAAGGCACTAAAATTATGCAAAATAGGCACTTAAGTATGCACTAAAAAAGTAAGTAAGTAAACACTTAGAAATACACAATTTTAGTAAAATGGCTCTTAAAATGCACTACCTATAGCTAATAGTACATATTATACACAATTTCACGCAAGGACACAACAATAAAAGATATAGACATGGAAAATACACAAATAGCTGAAACCAAATGCTTTGTTACTGGAACTTGTTACATAATCACCTGTCACTATCAGCATCACACTTTGAGTTACAATGGACAATTATATCCTTTTCAAAATTTTCAGGAGTAAATTTAAATCAAGATGTTCTTATATTGAGAGAAACTTCTTTCTACTTCGCATGACACAACTGGGCAAAATTTAAAATTTGCTATTTCTTGCGGTTCAAGGTCAAGCTTTTCATGCGCCACAGTTACTGAACTAGCTTCTAGAATATCACCAATGGCTGATATGGTTTCCCAACCAGGATTTCTTTGAAGTACATGCTCAAGCTTTTCTTTTGCTGCCTGACCAACCCTGCCGGGTGCTGCCCCTAATGTTTCGCTAATCTCTCTCACATGGTGACTGTTTCTATTAATGGCTTTTTTCTTGTTTCAAGTTTCACTATTGTATGTGGAATTCCATGAAAGTGGCACTTGATGTAAGCTAGTTCAGCTTTGGTGCTGAAAGGGCCATCTTAGCTTCCCTTACAGAAACTAAAATAGTGTAGTATTGATACAAAAATTACTTTCCCATCTGTGCTGAACGATGAATCACGATTTATCCACTGTTTAAGAAGTACACTTCTGTTTCTTCTCTCTTTTGCCATATTTTTGTAGGTAACTGATCTATGTGTGCACTTGAATTCCCCATATTCCCTACATAAATAGTGGTCATTTGTCAATCCATTGAAATGTCATTTAGCTAGTCTTTGCTACCCGTCCTTGAGGGAATTCTAAGATTTTTCCATTAAGACATTAGCGCATTGTGACACGTCCGTAAGGCAGATACCTAACTGGCTAAAGCCCTTTTTGTATATTGTCACCTAATTATCGGAAGGCACGGACAGCTAGCAGCAGGGTGGGCGACAGGAAGCATTTAGGCCACGCCTACCCATTTATCTCGTATCTCTGAGGGGATGATTAGAAGAGCGGCACGAGCCATGTACCGTCTCTTTCCCCTCCCCTGACGCCTGGAACCTTCGGGATGATTCACTGAACCGCGAGACTTCCAGAAACAGCGATCTTCCTATAAAAAGGGGCTGCAGCTGGCGAGTTAGTTTTGTTATTGGCGAGCCGCCGTGAGGAGCGCCGTACTAGTGAACGGACTGGAAGACTGTGTACGTGTATCAGAGGAGTTGTAGGTAATTGTGAGTGTAGAGTGAACCTGTGACAGTCGAACTGGTGAATTTAATTGTGTGCGCTACGTAATTCTGTGTAATCGGCAAGTGTTCCAACTGTAATTCGGTGGAAATAAAGAACATTTTGAGTTTGTGCCATTGGACTTTTAATTTCACGAACCCACAAAGTCACAATATCCAATGTGCAGCAGTAAGAAATTTCCCTTCTCCGAAAACTTCATCTTGAAACTAATAAATGCAAAGCTGTTGTCACAAATTACAAGCAGAAGAAATTGGCTAAAAGCTTTTAAGCACTAATAAACAGCATAGGCACTAACGTATGAAATAGGTATTTATAGGCACTATAAAACTAATAAATTAGACTAATAATTGTAGTGAACGTGCTTATAACTTAAAAGCTTACGTTTCTGAACAGAAGAATAAAATCTCTAACTGTAAACATCAGATATGTAACCTCAGGGTTGCGATATGGCATTTGGTTCTAGAGTTATATTGTCGCTGTTTAAACACAGCACTGTGTATCTCGACTTGGTTGTTGCTATCTGAACCCTGTATCTGTTACAAGGTGTGTGCTATACAATTACAACAGGTTTAATTCAGATATTTATCGTGATTACCTTATTAAGAAAGAAGCAAGTGTTGAACGTTAACATTTCAATTAAAGTGGATGTTGTTGGTTACAGTCTGTGTCAATAAATGCCTGCGGCCATGTTTGCGTGCGTCACCCGAGAGGGCCCAATGTCTGGTCTTGTTCTAAAAGCTATCTCTGATATTGAAGAGTATTGGTTACAAATTGCGGTAAGAATGCAAACAAAGGACATTGGAACCTGTTGCTGGGTATCCATGGCTTGTGGGTAAACACAGTATCTGGGTTCAGAGTTCCACTGCCGCCCTTCGTGAAAATTGTATGTTTTGAGTGTCTTTTTTCCCTTGCCAAATAGGACGAGCTGTAAAGTCTGTCTAGTGAACGCGTGTGCATTTAGCCCCTCAAAGGGAACTCAACTCACCCTGCCGCCCATTAATGACCGCCATAAATCCATTTCCACACTTAAAAAATTGCACACTGTCGTTGAGGACCAATAGCAAACCTGATTTTCTCGAACTGACAGTCGCATGTCTACTCCACGTGGAGTCTCAGTTGCCAAAGTTCCAACTTCCAGTTGATCTGTTTCACTACGTGCAGAAATTCGTTGTTTCTCACGATCTGGAGACTGTGAGAGGGAAATGCAGTGGTAAATGCAACATGTAGTAGATAACTTTCAGTCAAGTGAAAATAATCAAAGTGATGACAATAGTGTGAATAACTGGGCCGAGTTATATTACTAGAAAAGCCTCAAAAAAACAAAGTTATAACGGGAAGTGTTTCTAAGCAAATTCAAGCGCTTTTTTTGAACACTTATAAATATGTGCTGACAAATAATCTTGGTAAGGGGTCATGCAATGAGCCTGATGATAAATTCTGGGTATTCACAGAAATGCAGTAAGATTTTTTTTTAATTTTACGTCCTCCAGCATTAAGTCATATCGGACGGTGAATGAAAATGAGTGAAATGATGCTCAAATGTGTCCAGGGTCCATGGAGCTTAGAGGTACCCGACATTCGTCTGTAAGGAGAAGGGAAAACCCCAGAAAAACCTTATCCAGGTAACTCACCCTGACCGAGATTCGAACTCGGGACATCTTGAACGTGAGACAGACATGCTACCATATACGCTACCGAGGCAGGCTAAGAAATATTGTGACGAAAGGAATACCAAATACGCCGATCAAGTGTAAAAACAAAAAGAAACGTTTCTCTAAAGTAGATAATTTCACATGCGATTTAATTCGTCGAGAAATTTATAGATTCTATGCAAAAGGGAGAGCGCCCACCTTAGACGAATTGGTTGCACATTTGCAAGAAATTGTGATTTTCCTTATGGGCACTGCACTTTGCGTGGCCTCCTAAAGGAGCTGGGTTTCAAAAACCGCACTTTGAGTAAGTTAAGGGTTATTATAGAATCAAGTAGAGTTGTAGCTATATGTGTGAAAACTAAGGAAGTTTCGCAGTAATGGTCATAAGCTAATTTATTTAGACGAAACCTCGTACGATACCGATGACGTATGGAGAAAGGTGGCAACCTTGGAGAAAGATCAGGGAGAAGGAGGGTCTGTGTTGTAAAACGATTCGTCAAAGGAGTCGGCCGACGTGCATACGAGTTAACTAAACAGACTCTACATCCAACTAAAAACAATACACTGCATTGCTTATATCTGACATCACCCTAAACTCTGTACATTAAAAATAGAATGTTAAATTCACATGACATTCTCCACTTTCTACCTTTTATTATAGGTTATACAACGAAGGGAAACACATCGCGCACCAAGTCCATTCTGATTACCACCCTGTTGGAGGAAGGAATGAGGTCAAGATATCTCACGAGGCTACAGGTCACAGAGACGCATTGTCTAATAATTCCATGCTCACTGGAGTTGCCTAGAGGGTGATAAACGACCCGTCAACCAATCAGCCCTCTAATGTCCACAGGGAGTACTCTTTCCCTTGAGCAAACATCCGCGCCAACTGTCCGGTATTGTCCTACGCCAGTAAAACCTGGAACACAATAAAGGCGCGAACAGAATGAAACAGCAATGATGCAAAGGAAATCGTGCAAAACAAGAAACCACCTCCGCGCCTGATATGACACCGCGCAGACATCTCGGCCCTGTCGTTAAAAGGACAAACGAGTAAAGGAGAGAAAACTGAAAGTGTACCCATGTAGATCGATTGTGGCTAAAAGTCCTCAAGAGGAAGGGAAGAAGTAAGGGAACCACAGGAGGTCACTGAGCCAATGAGAGTATACATTATATTGCGCATGCATCAACGCCATCTATCATACACTGCGAGCCTAGAAGCACATCTAAAATATGATGAGTGAATGGAATGAAGGGCAAACGATAGAAAGGAAATTGTGTTATTAATGTAAGGACACAAACATTCGCCCAAGTGAGCTCAAACCGCGATCTCCCGAATGCAGGTACCACCTCGCTCGATGTGTGTAGACAAACTATTTCTTCGAAAGCGTAATTTCTTTATCTATTTCACTTTAATCCAAATAAATATTTACAAAAATAGCTACATTACACATTTCTTTGTATATACAAAGAAAATAGCAATAATCAAATGGAGCCTCTGGTACTACAAAAAGCTATTTGACATAAATTGTACATTTTAAAAAGTTCTTGCGTTTTGGCTTATCGCTTGACGATTACCAGTTTTAATCAGAGAGAGAGAGAGAGAGAGAGAGAGAGAGAGAGAGAGAGAGAGAGAGAGAGAGAGAGAGAGAGGTCTCAGGCGGTAGCGTCTTTGACCCTGATTCGGAAGGTCATAGGTTCGATTTCCATCTCCTACCTTCCTGGGCCATGGGTTTTTTCTAGGGTTTCCCCAGATCGTTAGCGTTAGGCGAAGTCTGGGAAAGTTCACCTCCATTCTCATTTCACTTCACCCTTCATTCGATTGGTTGTTTTGGTGTTGACCCAATTCGACAGCTATTTCGGGAGATGTCTGAGAGGATTTTGTAATAAAGCTTCGTCCGATGGCGGCGTTGCAATCTCTGGCTTTATACTCAGTGGAGGTCGTGTCCAGCTTCTGTAGTGGAAGCTGCCGGTTGAAGTGGACGACGCCAGGATGAATGAATCTGTAAAATGGTACGGAACCTGCCCTCTGCTATGTCGGAGCTCCTGGGTCGGGCGCTGTGTGTCTACTCTTGCCTCGCCCGCTTCTGCCGAGTTGTCCTAATCCCTCAGGAGGCACTGGTGCCAAAGATCGCATGACCGTGGTTTCGCAAGTTTCTGTCTAACCATAAGACCTTTGTACCTTACCTCACCAGTTATAAAAGATCATAGAAAGTTCTTTCTGAATGAAGAGGGCTTCAAAAGCTGCTCCCTCCAGGGTTAAAGTGGAAACACACATAAAAATTGGCGTTTGCATTACTCCTCCGACAAACACGTGTTAACGTTCTCTGCCGTCAGCTGTTTACGCCTGACTCTTAGCGCAGCCGTCATATCTTTCTCTGCAGCAGTGTAGGGTTAGAAAAGCATTCGGCTCATATTTACTAAATAAATTAATTAATGAACAGTGGGAGGCTCTTGTTTAAAAAGAAACTATGTACTTTAAAGCGAATAAGACTAAATAGCCTTTCCATTTTCTTTTGAGAGTTTTTTTCAGTGTCTGTTCATTTATTTTCGGTTCTCATATTTGAAATGGCTTTCAGACACACTGGTTGCTCCAGACTTCAGTTCAGTCCTTCACAGCCAGTGTGTCATAATGTAGAAAGATAAAGTTAAATACTTTAATACAATACCGTTTCACTATTTCTTAAAGGCTTTTAACTCTTATGTATCTGGACACTACTTTCAGGAACTGATTACTTCGGCATACTCACTTAACGCGCGTACAAGGGGCACTATTTTTATTTTCAGCTGCAGCGGTTCCCCTCCTTGTGGGTTGGATTTATATCACACGATGCGGTGACATATCTGAAGTTGGATTCGCCCCTTCGTGAGGTCTACGCCCCACACACGCAAAAGTTTTGTGCTCCCTTGGTGTGGCGACGCATGTAGAAGCCAAACCTTACCTTGATGTAGAAGCGATGAACCTTTCGTCTAAATGCCGTGAAGATGATGTTCTCGAAGATTTCTATAAATCCTCTCTCCGCCCCTGCGGCGAGCGATGACATGTGAAACTTCTCAGGCGTGGTATCGATACAAAAGGGATTTCAGTTTTGGGCAACTATGGAATAAAATAATTAATACCATTTCACTTTCCTTGGAATTCTATTTCTCGACATCATTTTCTTCTTTATATGTGACTTTTTTTTTATAAATGATGCAACGGTTTTTCACTTAAATTATTTATCATAGCGTCGCGTATTTGATGTATATTTTAAACGTTCATAAATGATGAACTCCAATAACTTCTCGTAGTTACAAGAAGTCTTTTACCGAAAACGCGTCTAACTTCTTCGAGAGTTCAAGCCAGAAGAAAAAAATTAAGACTAAAGTCATTGGTTCTTTTTTCTGTTTTGGTTGCTAAGTTACCATAATACTTAATTCTGATTGATCCTACGTCACAATTTGGGATTTCAATAAACCTAAGCATTTGTTGCATCATCTATATAGCCTGCTGGGTTATTAACTTAAGTTGAATTACAGATGGCCATGTTTACTTAAGATGTCCATGTATGCAATATCAGCTTCAAAGCCTAATAATTAAAACAAGGCCGCGCCATGGTTGAGTGCTTAGACCACTTGGCTCTCACCCAGGCGGCCCGGGTTCGATCCCAGGCGACTGCAAAGTGGAATTTGTGGTGGACAGCATGGCGTTGGGGTGCGTTTCCTCCGGGTCCTCCGGTTTCCCCCACCATCATTCCACCAACTGCTTCGGCTCCCTCGCTCTGAGGGAACTCAAGCGCCTCCTAACGTCACCATTGATGAGAAAGGGAGAAAAAAATAATTAAAACAAAGTAATTTCTGATTAAAAACTGCTTTATTCTTTTTTAAAATATTCTCATTTGTGAACAATACACTTTTGCATCCGTTTGAACTATTTGTTAAAGCATTTATTTCAGGTTTCTTGAGACACCTCTAAGACATGGTTTTTGAAGGCAACAACGGCTTCTTCTGCCGACGAAAATCTTTGTCCAAGTAATTTATTCTTGATGTTGGGGAAAAGAAATTCATTGGGTACCAATCAGGATTGTATGGCGAATAACCCATTAGTTCAAATTTTGAGCCTTCAAATACTCTGTTGTTAGACGAGATGTGTGTGTGTGCTCGCATTGTCTTGATGAAGAACGATCCTATGTTTCTTGTTGGTTTTCCTTACTTCTCCAAAGACTTCCGGCAAACAAATGGTTGTGAATCATTTAGCATTGACCGTTTTATGTCCTCTTAAGGCACTGTTGCCACCTGACCAGTTTTGCTGAAAAAGCAAGCCACCATTTGCTTCGAAGTGCTTCGAGTGCGAACAACTGTTGTTGGATTTCCTTCATCTTCAAACACCCATACAGTCGACTGCTGTTTACGTTTTGGTTCGTACACATAGATCCATGTTACAATCTTATATAACTACATATTTTGAGGCAGCGCCATTGTATTTCTTGGGCACATTTGTACACCAATCAACACGTGCATCTTTTTGAGATTGCATCAAATTATGTGGGATCCAATGAGAGCAAATATTTTTCACGGCTAAATAATTATGCAATATTTTATATATGCTAGTGGAACTAATGCGTAGGGTTGCGTCAGTCTCACAATATGTCGCATGACGATCTTGAATTATTAGTTTTTGCACAGCACAAAAAATTATTTTGGATGACCTTCACGAACGTCATCATTGAGCGAACGGCAGCCACGATTAAATTCGTTATACCAGCGTTTTACTGTGGCAAAGGATGGAGCTTCGTCGTTAGTTGATCGATGCACTTTTGTCTTGATAATCCACGTCGGAAGTCGTAAGAAATCATTGCACGAATATTTTCACGAGTTAATTCCATGCTTTGTTGAGATTCAATTTTCAAGTTGATGTAAATAAAACAAATAACACTCTATTGACAAAATATCTGAAGTAGATTTGTGGTCTGTTTTCATGTTTTTCTATTTTTATTTTATTTATTTGCTAAGGCATATACAATTGAATGTGACCGGTGTGCAGTCCTGGCTCTGTACCAGTCATACTCGTTTTTACAGTAGATCCTTATTTCCAAACAATTAATCATAATAATGCAAGTTCGCTATTAGTTCTGTTCACTGCCTATAACCACTTATTTAAAACTTTTTTCAAGAATTTCCCGATCTTCTTACTATCTTTAATAAACATTTCAGCTATAACTTCTAGGGCTGTTCAATAAAGAATGATAATAATTTTTACGGTCATAATTTTTCGCAATAAAATTCAATCTAATTATATTCTGTTAGCTTAATGTGAAAAAAAAAAACAAGCCGTAGTAGTTTCATTGTTGGTACTCCTGGATTCCCGCCTGTGAGAACCAGGTAAGTTCAGACATGTTCAGTATCGCCTACCGCTGCAATGGCAATAACATGAAGTTAAAGTTGATGTTAGAGGAAGACCCGGAGTTTCTTTCAAACGTACTCACTGCTGATGAAACTTGGCTACATCATTTTGATCCTGAGAGCAAACAGCAAAGCTCAGTGTGGAAACCTCCTTTATCACCAACCCCCAAAAAGCGAAAGTGGTTGCTCCTGCTGGGAAAGTTATGGTCATCTCATTCTTTTATATTCATGGAATGGTTTATCAGAATGTTGTATCTGCACACACATCAGTAACTGGGCAATACTACAGGGATGTCCTGAAAACATTACAAGTCCATATCAGGCACAAAAGACCACATTTCCGTGAAGCAGGCTGGTTGCTGCACCACGATAATGCCTGGCCGCATATTGCCAATGTTGTTGCTGAATATCTTGCAAAAATCAACGTAAAGTGCATCCCTGACCCTCCCTATAGTCCGGATTTAGCCCCATGTGACTTTATGCTATTCCCTAACTTGAATAAACGCCTTCGTGGGAAGCATTATCCATCATCAGAAGCAGCGGTGAAGGCTGCGGAGGCGATTTTGAAGGATCTGTCAAAAATTGTTTCTAGTATGTCTTTGAAGACCGGCAGAAACACAGGGACAGGTGCATCGCATTCAGGGGAGACTATTTTGAGAAGGGCCATCAAAATTATGAGGATGAGTAAAGGTACGTTATCAAAAAAAAAAAAAAAATTGTGTTCATTGTTTATTGAACAGCCATCGTATATTCCTGTCTAGCTTACACCATCTCTTGTTTGTAAACTCTTTTCTCCAAATTTCTGTCCATTTACACTCACAAAATATATGTTCTAAGTTCTGATTCCGCCTACATATGTGACAGTAATTTTGTATAATACCCTTCCTTATAGCTTTTAGTCGCCATACTCGTGCTCTCACCTTCTCTCTCCTCTTTATTCGTCACATCTATGTACTTTTCCCTTCCCCAAGTTCCCTTCATTGGTATATAGAAAACTAAAGACCTCTTCTCAGCTATTTCACTTAATATTTTCTGCACTTCTATGTCTTCGAATATTTTTCTTGCAGAGTTCCAGAAATTTGTTTCATTACTTTCTCTTTTTGTCCTTATTTGCCCTAACCCAGTGTTCTCTAGGTTATGTCTAAGACATTCTTACCATCCCTTGTTCTTTAAACTTTTCTCTTCACAAATTGAACATTATTTTAACAAATTCATTTCTTCTAGATTCAATGTTCTATACCAGATTTTCAATGCCCTTTACATAATCTTCCCTTTACTGGCCACTCTACCTATATATATATTTATGCTACCTCCCTAACAGTTGCATTTGGTGCCCACCTCGGTAGCGCGGTGATAGCGTGTCTGCCTCACGTTCAAGAGGTCCCGAGTTCGAATCTCGGTCGCGGTGAGTTACCTGGATAAGGTATTTTCCAGGGTTTACCCTTATCCTGAAAGACGAATGTTGGATAACTCTAAGCTCTACGGACCCTGGACTCAGAAGAGCATCATTTCATCCATTCCATTCATCGTCCGATATGACTTAACGTTGGAGGACGCAAATTACAAAAAAAGGTTGCATTTGGTAATACAAGCATTTCTTTACAGCATCTCCTATGCACCTCATCTATAACTTCCTATTCTCCTTCTAGTCCCCATACTTCTATCCCATATAACATTTTTGCCTCTACCACCATACTATAAAGTTTTTCTAACCATATGATATTTATATCTGGTACTTTGAACTACATGGCTTATAGACCTCCTTTTCTTTTTGCTAAGGCTAATTTCCTTTGTTTCTTCCAATTCCCTCTGCTGCCTATTTTAATTCATAAATAAATGCAATCTTTAACTACCCTACCTCTTTTTCGTTTTCATTCATCCATTTTTCATATTTACTTAGTTTCTCTCCTTTTTTAAACACTATGATCTTGTCTTATCCTGGTTTACTTTTAAACTGCATTGTTTATAGTACTTATATCCTGCTTCCAAAGATTTTTAATTCATTCTCCGCAGCTGCATCTGCAATTAGGTCATCTACAGAAGTAATCCTTGAATGGGTATATTATTACTTATTGGCATAAGGTTATTACATATCACAATTTCCTTTGATACATGATTTATGGTCAGCAATGTCAAACTTTCCATTGGAAACGTCAGATGGCATCTACGACATTCAGGATTGCCAAGGCTCAGAATATAAGCAGTGCCCCTCGAACACGCAATACATTGGACGAGTGGCAGACCATTGCTTCAACGCATTCGCGGAAGTACCAAGTACCACGTGACAATAAATGGAAGTAAAATATCTAAACTCATGTTTATATGTTCTGGAAGTTAAATTACGGTATTTGTTTACTCCTTTCATTGCTTGAATGTATCAAGTGATAATATATGTAATGTGGCAGGGAACTTCACTGTTTCACTCTCTCTAAAACTTGTGCTACGGCCTAATGTTGGCATCCGTACACATTATAAGGTTTAATAGATTATAGTTACATGTTGTGATGTAAATATCTTAATCATATGGTATTTAATTAAAATAATTAGAACTATTTTAGTTTTGAAAATTAATTATTCTTTCACGCTGGCCGTGTGTAGGTAAAGTATGGAAAGGTAGAGTCAGACTGAAAAATTCAGTGCCATAGCCGAGATATGAACCATGCATCTTCTGATCTCCGTCCAGTCGCTCTAACCCTTGAGCTACTATGGTCAACGTGCCGACATGACATTAAATTCTCCAACTGACTCGTGTTTTTCCCTGTAAACCGCTTAGGAGTTCTCATAAACACATGAGAGAACTACGTTAATGGCGACTTACTATGCTGCAAGTACTTTAAGGCCCGGGCTTTATAGTTAACCACTATTAGGTTAATTAATGGAAATTAATTGTTCTTTCACACTAGCCGTATGTAGGATAAAGTATGGAAAGATAGAGTGAGACTGAAAAATTCAATGCCATAGCCGGGATTTGAACCACGGATCTTCTGGTTGCCATCCAGTCGCTCTAACCCTTGAGCTACTATGGCCAACGTTCCGACATGATACTAAATTCTCCCACTGTCTCTTGTTTTTCCTGGTAAAGCACTTAGAAGCTCTCATAAACACATGAGGGAACTACCTTAATGGCGACCTATAACGTGTAAGTACTTTAAGGCCCGGGCTTTATAGTTAACCACTATTAGGTCAATTAATGGAAATTAATTGTTCTTTCACACTAGCCGTGTGTAGGCTAAAGAGTGCAAAGGTAGAGTCAGACTGAAGAATTCAGTGCCATAGCCGAGATTTGAACCATGCATCTTCTGATCTCCGTCCAGCCGCTCTAACCCTTGAGCTACTATGGTCAACGTGCCGATATGACATTAAATTCTCCAACTGACTCGTGTTTCTCCCGGTAAACCACTTAGGAGTTCTCATAAACACATGGGACAACTACCTTAATGGCGACTTACCATGCTGTAAGTACTTTAAGGCCCGGGCTTTATAGTTAACCACTATTAGTGTCTATTAATGGAAATTAATTGTTCTTTCACACTGGCCGTGTGTAGGTTAAAGCATGGAAAGATAGAGTGAGACTGAAAAATTCAATGCCATAGCCGGGATTTGAACCACGGATCTTCTGGATCTTAAAGTACTTACACGTTGTAAGTCGCCATTAAGGTGGTTGTCTCGTGTGTTTAAGAGAACTCCTAAGTGGTTCCGGGAAAAACACAAGTCAGTTGGAGAATTTAATGTCATATGGTCACGTTGGCTATAGTAGCTCAATGGTAAGAGTAGCTGGACGGCAACCAGAGGATCCGTGGTTCAAATCCCGGCTATGGCATTGAATTTTTCAGCCTGACTCTATCTTTCCATATTTTAGTTTTGGTCAAGGGATTTTCTTGAAAATCTATGTGCCGCATCATTTTTATTTACCATATTCTTTGCACAGGCATGCAGTGCCTTTATTTTTATTCGAGGATCTTCAAAACATGCACTTCCGGTTTTAGTTTAGAATGCAATACTTTCTGTATCTACTTGCCTTAACTCCCAATAGATCCGGGTTCAGCCGAACCTGAACATGAATGACAAACGAAGTCCTAACCTCTCTCCAATAGTAATTAGGAAATATGGCGAGACCTAAGAAACACTGTCTTGTTGACCTTTAAGCAGCCCTAAGTTGTCATCTTCTTCACCTTCTTCTCCTTAGATATTATTGGCCTCTGTCCAATTGAGAATGACGTAGCTGTAGACATTCCTTGCACCAAGGTACCCAATTGAACAATTTAACGAACGATTATAGCCCGTTAATGCTTTGCAATATTAATAAACTGCAAAATTTAAACCCACATAATATATAACGTGCAATGAGACAAAATAATCAAAACTAGAGCAGCAAGTGACATGTAAGTTGTAAAGCAGGAAGTTTTTTTTTTTTTGGATAATGAAAACTAAGACAAAACAACTGTCGAGGTCATGTGAGCAAGTATGATTTCGGGATGTCAAGCATTTCATTTTATTGCATGCTGAGATTGTCTACTCACAACGGCATTGCAGTGATGATTGCATAAAACGCGGTTTCAAAACATTTTGATGTCAGTAAATGTCTTCAATTTTTGAGGAGAACAGCTTTATATTTCATTTTAAAACTGAAAGATATTATCATTAAATAAAAACTTTTATGAAGTTGTTTTTATTACGTTTAAAAATATACCAGTTGCAATAATAGCCTAAAATGCAATAATACTGTGTTCATTAACATTCATGTATGCGATAAGTGTAAAACTGGAATTAGCTACAGTAAATATAAGTAACCGAGCTAGATGGCGCCGCGGTAGCGTGTGCGACTCGCATTCGGAAGGTCGTGGGTTCGAATCCCGTCGAACGTGCACTCTTGACTTGGAATTTTCTTGGCTTCTGTTTGTAACTTAGGCAGTATTGGGGTGCTTACCTTTGTACGACTTTTTTTTTTGTCACGACGTACCGTAATTGTGCAGTGTAATGCAAGAAATGGAATTACTTATTACCTGTCTGACGAATGAGTGGAGTTGTTATGGTAGGTCGCTGGTGTAGCATGGCACGGTTTAGAGAGGTCAGATAAGGAGGTAATATAGTACAGTACAGTCCGACAGTCAAAACATCAGCACAGCGTACGTAACGCGACCATTAATTTCTTCTTGCGAAATTGATATCAAATGCCTTTACCTATGCTCTAGAATGTATCTCTCTACCTTGAAAAGTGATCTTTTCTTTAACAGCATTCATGTGTTTATGCAGTGTAGGAATTTCTCTTCGCTGTTCGTAAAACTGGAGAAAAGTTCGTGTACAACACATTTTTCAAACTCATCGAGTTCGAACCTTTTTGGATGTGGGCGATGTGTATTAGGTGTTGAAAATTTATCTCCCGTACGTTTTGAATTTTGAACCCCTTTCACTATATTTTGTATAGTTCGTTCACTTTTTCACCACTTTGCTGTGCTTTTTATGATATTATTTAACGAAATTCATTTCTCTAATTTATAAAAGTTTAACACATTGAATATTAATTTTGTGCTTTGTGAGCATTGACTTCAATCGGCGTTGTTTATATTTTGACTTGATTCGAACTCGTCCTCTGTAAGAGACAATAGCTGCATTTCAGTATCGCTGAACGGTACAGGGAATGGTGTTTGTTTTTACGCAAGCTTCCACTGTTGGTCGTCTGCATTTATTCTTCAGACATTCCCAAACTAGTTACCCTTATTGAATGTTATAGTAGGGTGGCTGAGAATTAGGTCATGACGTCACCTGTTTCTTCCCCACGTGTCCGCCGTTAGTAGTAAACATCCAGAAATTTCATTGTCATCACCTTCCTGCCGTCGATCGATATATTCCCCGTTATCGTCCTGTAACGTGAAGGAGGGGGAGGAAATGGGAGAGAGGAGAGCCATGGTGGAAGACACCACTCCAACATTCGCTTTACTGACCAAGAAGGAACCCCGCCCGCCTCGGTAGCGTAGATGGTAGCGTGTCTGCCTCACGTTCAAGAGGTCCCGAGTTCGAATCTCGGTGTTATTTCCTTATTGTAGCATACAACCACTTTCCTATTGCTTATTTTGGAACCATTTGCAGGCAACATGTAAAGTAAAGTGCACAGAAGATTTTCCTTACCTTTAAATTGGTAATAAGGCAGAAAAACTGACATCTCCATTGAAGATGAGATTACTTTACCATAGTTTCGTGGTAGTATAAGGAAACATACTAAAATGTTGACACTATTTGCTATTTCATTATTTAATGTCCAGAATTACGTTAATTTTAAAAATAAGGACAGGATAAGCACATTAATGACTTACTTCTCAGGAAAAAACCATTTTGGTAAAAGTATTATTTTTATACTAGAATTTTATCCATCAGGGGCATCTTGTTCATGTCTTAATTAGAAATCTGGGATTTCTGAGATATTAATAGCTTCAAAATCGGTTTATCTATGACTAAGTGAAAATTTGTAGCACATGATCAAAGCCGCCTCGGTAGCGTAGATGGTAGCGTGTGTGCCTCACGTTCAAGAGGTCCCGAGTTCGAATCTCGGTCAGGGTGAATTACCTGGATAAGGATTTTCCGGGGGTTTTCCTTATCCTGATAGAAAAATGCCAGGTAACTCTAAGCTCCGTGGTCTCCGGACTCATTTGAATGATTTCACCCATTTCATTCATGGACTTAACGTTGGAGGACATAAATTACGAAAAAGATGATCAAAGTGTCCACAGTTAAACATTTGGCTTCTTAAACTAAACAGCCCGCCTCGGTAGCGTGGTGGCAGTGTGTCTGCCTGACGTTCAAGAGGTCCCGAGTTCGAATTTTGGTCAGGGTGATTTACCTGGATAAGTTTTTTACAGACGAATGTCGGGTAACTCCAAGCTCTATGCACCCTGGGCTCATTTGAGCATCATTTCACCCATTCCATTTCACCGTCCAATATGATTTGACGTTGGAGGACATAAATTACAAAAAAGAGAAGGAACCCATGGTCAGAGTGGCGGTCATCAGAGTGCGAACCTGGTACCTCCCGAATGAGAGTCTCACGCTTTAGAGCGGAGCCATCTATCGGTTGAACTGTTTAAGCTGGGCGCTCTGTTGTAAGAGATTCTGTTCCACATACCCAGATAGAGTTACGAAATTACAGAAGTTGGTTATTATTTTCTAATGTTCTAATATACCTGGACCACATTAGGGTCACCAATATCAAGGTCCTTTGGTTCTCATACGAATGGGGCTCTTAAACAATTGCTTAAATTCCACAATATACCCTGCATTTTGTTTATATCGCACAGCTAGTAATGTCATTCGGATGTGTGTTTTACTATCAGAATACTCGTAAAGACATTCTCGTTAGCAGAAACGAGTTATGTGGTATACATAAACATCCATTAACATCCGGTAATAAGGTTCATATCTTAATGAGTCCAGTCTGGGTGTGTTCTGATTTACAGAGATCGCTGTTCGTTTACCTGCTCCGTTGTAGTAATAACCACGGAATATTATATTTCGTTATTGGTGTTGAATTGCTAGAAACCTGTTTGGGCTACACATCTTTGCCATATCAGGAAAAGGACCAATTCTCTCAATCTGTGCCCAGAGTAGACATCAGCTGGCAACGTTCTCAGCAGTTTGTTTGCACAACCTTTGTCTCAGACCATTAATCACAAATACATTCACTTCTAAATAACTATTTGTTTAATTTAAACAAAAAGCACGGCAGTTTAATTACCACGAGGAAGTTTAAAACCAGGTCTCTTTGGAGGTTCAAATAACAACGTTATTTTTATACATTTGTGATCACATTTTATATGTATTTGCTGCGTGAAAAACACTAACGAGTACTAAAATACAATTCAATGTCGAATAACTTATTTTATCCAACACTTAGTTGTGAAGATGTACTTTAATAATAGAAATTAACCTACTAAAGTAACATTTTACTATTAAAAAATTAACTTTCTGGATAAAATTTGTCTTCAAACACTGTATCAATAAAATACAATCACTGAGCCTGCATTTTATGTATAATATTTATTGTAGTTTTAGATTTAGATTTGTCTCGTAACAAATCTTCTTTTTTTATTTATTTTTTTTTTTTATTTTTTTTTTTTACTTGTTCCATTTATACCACGCCTTTAACTGCAATGGCCATATCTGCGGCCGTTCTCATTTGGAACATACCGAGGGTGTTAACTCGTATACGTTCGGTTTTAATCATTACATCACACACACATTCGCACTCTCTTCATACTTTCAGACTGGGGAAGAAGAGAAATTATCTTGGTTGCAGAAAAATCCCCAACCGCACTGCCGAGAATCGAACCAGGGACCCCTAGCACGGCAGGCAGGTGCTCTAACGACTGAGCTACGAGGGCAGCTGCCGTTAGTTATTGTCACCCAATTATCGGAAGGCACGACCAACTGGAGCTGGGTAGGGGACAGGAGGCATTCAGACCACGCCCACCCATTTATCTTGTAGCGCTAACATAGGGGATGGCTAGGAAATTGTCACTAGGCACTTTACCGTCTGTTTCCCCTCCTCCTGACGTCTGGAACAGTCGGGATAAATGTTCCGAGCCGCGAAGCTTACAGAAACAGCGATCTTTCTATACACGGGCTGCAGTGGACGAGTCAGTTGAGTTCTTGGCGAGCAGCCGTGAAGAGCGCAGTGCTAGCGAACGAACTGGAAGACTGCGTACATGTATCAGAGGAGTTTTTAGTCAGCTCTAGAGAGAGTTGTACGTAATTGTGAGTGTTGCGTAATAGTGATTGTGGAGTGGACCTGTGACAGACGAACTGGAGGATTGTAATTGTGTGCGCTAACGTAATTCTATGTAATCAGAAAGTGTACCACCTGTAATTCGGTGGAAATAAAGAATATTTTGAGTTTGTGCAACTGGACTTTTAATTTCACGAACCCACAAAGTCACATTATAGAATCTATACCAACAACTAAAACAGTTCCCTAGAAATGACTAGACAACATCGATTCTCTCATATTATTATTAGGTATTAGCTAACGATGTTAGCCAGCCTTGGTCTAAATAGCGCTAAATCCCAGAATATAAAATTACAAATAATTGTCCTATTTTACTATAGTTTAGTTTAAAAAGTAATGAGCCTTTTTAATAACACTGATATGCATGTTTCTGTCGTTTTCTCCAAAAATTTCTTCTTTACTAAATTTACTGTGTTGATTTCAAAACTATAATCAGTTCCACTTTTTTGTAATTAGTAGTCATACCTAAAATGTTTTACTGTAGTTCTGAGCATAAATATTTTATGGAACTAAGAAATAGTAATATTTTTGTTGAAAATAATGTTTCATAACAATGACCAATATAACAGACAACAATATAATGCAAAGCTATCAAAATTAGTTTAGTCTATATTGATTTTCAAACAATGAGGATCTCTATGTGAGATACATTTGTGTCTTTGATGCCATATTGTCTTCCAGAAAATGTAAAAATAACCCTAATACAGTGCGATCCACATAAACCTGAACCATTTCAACAGGCCATAACTTTTGAACCAATAATGGGACACATGTGCAACTTTGGGAGAATATATTACGCAATTGGGAGATTATATTACCCTATTTATATCTCAGAGAAAATGCTGGAAGTGTCATCCACCATCATCTATAGGTATATGTTTGCACTCGTCTCACCATATTCTCTGAAGCTTTACGGAGAGTATCCTCGCCAGTGTTACTTATTTCGGTTCGAGTGGAGTCCTTGAGAGCATTAATTGTCCGTGGACTATTCCTGTATATTCTATTTTAAAGATACCCCCACAAGAAAAATTCCGGTGAGGTTAGGTCAGGGGATCTGGGGCGCGACAGACCATTTGATATTATTCGATTATCAAAGAAACTGATTACAAGTTCCATGGCGTCATTAGATGTATAGCACGTTGCTCCATCTTGGTGGAAATTACCCTCTCTCAATTCCATATCATCCAGCTGCTCCACAAATGTCTTGAAGATACCCATATAAACTTCAGTGTCTACAGTTGTATCATGCATAGATGCTGGTGGAGGACACTTCCAACATTTTCTCTGAGATGTAATATTTTGCCATATCTGTGGTAATTCTGTTGTTCGAAAGAGAGGACAAAATATTACAAATTTTGTTAAAAAGGCCTTTTTACATATGAAGCTTGGAGATTGTGACAAAAAATGGGAACCAAAAAAGTAAGTTATACTTCCGTACAGTAACTAAGCAAATGGAGTCAAGGAAAAGACGCCAGTACAGCGCTTTGCTATTTCTATGATCTGGCATGATCCTCTGGTATGTGGATGATTGCTATTTTTATGCATGTGATCTTATAGAATGCAACACAAAGAATATGAAAGAAATCACTTAGCTAAATTTACTGTCAGCATAAAGGCCCATATCACGTGGTCCTTGTCTTGTAATAAGTTATCACGTATAGTATTTCTCCTAGCAAATTTAAAAAAAAAACAGTCCAAAAGAATTTGTTAGAATGGCATATTTTTCATTTTTTCAGTCCATCCTAAGATATGGCATAGTCTTATGGGGTAGTAATCCACGTATAAGTGAGGTATTGAAAATTCAAAAAAGGACAGTAAGAATTTTGACTAACTCAAAGAAACTTGAACACTGCAAACCACTATTTATACAATTAGAAATTCCAACCGTTGTTAATTTATATATACGATGTCTTAATTCGCATAAAAGAAAATTTGAATATCTTTGAAGTTAGGAGTGATATATATATAGTCACAATACACGTAGTAGTAATAAAATTGATATGCCATACCACAGACTACAGAAGACTTCCAAGTACTACAGAGTTATATGCATTAAACTATATAATTCACTTCTATCAAAAATGACGTCTTCAAACATTCATATATATAAAGAGACGCTATACAAATGGCTCACAAAGCAGCCTTTTTACAGTGTACAAGAATTTCATGCAACAAGTAAATGTGATATGTAAATATGTGTAATTAATTTAATGTAATAATGTATAGTTATAAGTTCATCTCTTTTGCTTTCTCTGACGAAGTCTATTGGAATTACCAAATGGTGAATAAATATTAAATATTATTATTATTTCTGTGTCTTCTCTGTTGGTAGCATTTGGAAAGGAATCATCATTAGAATCCAAAGATAGTAGATAGAAGAATCCGAAGAAAATAGCAGTGATTCTGATATAGTCCAAGATTTTCATCAAATTCATCACACACTTTCGCTCAGTCAGAACTTAATGATTTGGTTAGAGGCTTAAATCTTTCTAAGGTTTCTGCTAAATTATAGAGCTCCGGTATAAAAGAAAAATACCTCCTTTCATTGGGAATGTCGGTTTCTTGGTACAAATACCATGAAGAAAGAGGAAATTGTTTCGTATTTCTCTCTGGAAGGAAATCTTGCATATGGTCACTATATTCCTGATTTGGTGTTTGCCGTAGCAGCTGCTTAATACCTTCCATGTGAATGGAGACTTTTTAGAGATTCCTATAAAATTACACCTAAAATTAGCTTAATGAAGTAATTTTAAATGCTTTAAATAAGGGTAAATAACTGCTACAAATAAATCAGGAAGAAATGCCTTTAAATATCTCATGCTAATGTTAAAGAGAGAATATTTGTTGGGCCAGAAATTATGAAGTTGATGTCTAGAAATGATTACAAATACTGCTAAATGGCATGGATTGATTTTAAGAGTGTCATCGAAACAGCGGCGGCTCTTCCTTGATGCACTTGAATCACCGAGTCCACCTACTTGCTTTTAATAGCTCACATGGTTATGTTTTATGTTATAGCATTTTCTCCAAGTTATATTTTGTAATGGAGCCGCTCTCTTGGCGCCTACGCGTCGATAATGCAGCTAGCTTACTTCCCAACTAAGTGATTCGTTATTAAAAAGTTATGGTGAACGTAAACACTTGCGGCGAGTGAGGAGAGATTGAACAGGTAGAATGCATTGCTGGTTACCATGGCTACGGGTTCGATTCATAGAAGCCGTATATTCCGCACCAACTCGTGTTGCCAACACAGTACAGGAACTTCTTCGTACTTTTTCGTTTATTTGAAAAGAAATTTGTTGGTAGAAGTGGTTACCCATTTGATGCGAGCCCCGCGTGCCATGTGCTACTGTTTATTATCATGTTGCATCCTGTGTAAGAACGTAATTTGATCAGTGATTATTGTCTGATATATGAAGTGTTTAATTTTTCATATTTAAGGGATTTATAATGAATGAAACAAAGGACTTGATGTGTTCCATTCTCCAAACAACCTTTTCTTTGTGGAAGAATGACAAATGCGACGTGGTAAATGTCGGTAGGCCAGCAACAGTGATAGTTCAGAGAAACTTTGCAGCGAAGCATCTTCAAAATACATCAGGAAATTTAAGGCTCGTTGGTATAAGGAACATAATTGTGTCTGATTGAAGGAGCGGAGAAAAAAAACTAACAGAATTGCGGACGCTCTTTGGGAAATTCTCATGTCTATATATTGTAAAATACAATAAGAACTTTAAGCTTAACAGGCTTTTCATGCGATATCCCATTACGAAAGTAGACAAGAAATGACATTTCGTGGACATAATGAAAGCAAGGACTCTTTAAATAAAGGTAATTTTAAGAAACTTTTGAATTCATATACAGAGGGGAGCTCCACCGAAGTTAAAAACCACTATTCCAGTATAAAATACGTTTTTGCGAATTTAGGTTAGCCAATTTTCCAAGTCACCTAATCAATTCGGCCAGAGCCGCGTAATTTCTGAGAAACTGTATCCAAATCACAAAAATGTTGCAGAAAACATGCTTGAGAAATTTCGAAAGCTGGATTGCAATATGAGTGTTTTTTTTTTTTTTTTTTTTTTGTAATTTTAAGTCGTATCGGACGGTGAAATGATGCTCATAATGTATCCAGGGTCCTTGTAGCTTAGAGCTAACCGACATTCTTCTTTAATGACAAGGGAAAACCCCGGAAGAAACCTTATCCAGGCAACTCACCCTTACCGAGTTTCGAACTCGGGACCTCTTGAACGGGAGGCAGACACGCTACCATCTGCGCTACCGAGGCGGCTGTCAGCGAGGATCAGAGTCAACGATTTCACCAGCACATAAGGGAAATGGAAACGTGCATTTCAAGGCAAAAAATAAATTTAAAAAATGGTGTAGGGCTTACATTTATGTGATTATTTAGAACAGAAGTATTAGTGTATTATAAAGAATGCTGTACTGACAGGTGTGTGTTATTTGCTTTTATTTAATAATATTACACAAATTCGATATAGTATAGTATAAAAATGCATATTTTACTATTTCCTCTATTGTATGGAATTGGTACGTGATGTTTATAGTCTGATTCAGCTTACTCAAATTAGGCATAACGACATTAGAATAAAAACTCCAGACAAAAAGTTAAAATGTGCATATTAGTGCAATTAGGTTAAGTGTTGGATAAAAACATCGTATGCAACCAGTGAATCAAGACTTCACGTGTCAAACCTTCCACTCGTGGATGAAATACATCTTGCTTCATCAGTCCATAAATAACGATTGTAATGTTTTAATTATTTTCAAAATATCCTTATGTTGTGCAGTTGTGCTAGAAGTTCACTTCAGTATGTGTTTCGAAGTGTTCGATTCTTCCTTAGCATTGCTTCCTTCGGAAGGGAAGTAAAGCAGGTGGTCCTGTGTCGTAGAATGATCCTTAAACTTGATAAAGAGGTTTCTGAGCAACATTAAACAATCTTTCACGCCCAGTATAGAACGGAACCCTAAGAGCTATAGCAGCTAAAAAGCGACCATAAATAAAAAGTCCATTTAAATGTCCTCTTGTCGGACCCCTCCCCTTTTCTCTTCGCGTAAAGTCGTTGCCAGCCGAAACTGGCTTGTGATATAAACAGTCGAGTGTTATTTCCTTATTGTAGCATAAAACCACTTTCGTATTGCTTATTTTGGAACCATTTGTAGGCAACATGTAAAGTAAGGTGCACAGAAGATTTTCTTTGCCTTTGAATTGGTAATAAGGCAGAAGAACTGACATATCCATTGAAGATGAGATTACTTTACCATAGTTTCGTGGTAGTATAAGGAAACATACTAAAATGTAGCCACTATTAGCTATTTCATTATATAATGTCCAGAATTACGTTAATTTTAAAAATAAGGACAGGATAAGCACATTAATGACTTGATAGATAGAGTCAACATGAAAAATTCAATGTCATGGCCGGGATTTGAAACTCGTATCTCCTGGTTTCCGTCCAGTCGCTCTTAACCTCTGAGCTACCATGGCCAACGTGCCGTCCTGACATTAAATTCTCCATTTGACTCATATGATTCCCCGGTAGACCACTAGGGGCTCCCGCATCCGAGATACACCGTTTGTGGCGACTTACTTATCACTAGGGAACACGTTTTTTGTACCCGAAACAAAATAGGCTAATTCTTATACAAAATGACTCGCTGATTCCAAAAATGCCCCTGAAAGTGCTGTATCACGTAACGTTTTTGAGATATTCTTATTCTTTTATATAAAATTACAGAAATGAGGTATGATACCAACTCATATTGACTTAATTTAAAATAATAGCCATTGACTCTTCTAAATACAGCTTAAAGGCAGTGTTGCTTCATAATGGCAATTTACTACCTTCAATATCTTTATTTCATGCCATAGGAATGAAGGAGACATACGATTCCATGTCCATAATTTTAGATGCCATTAGTTATGAAAACCATGGCTGGGAAATTTGTAATGACCTCAAGGTAGTTGCATTGCTAACGGGACTGCACGGAGGTTTCACAAAATATTGCTGTTTTTTGTGCTTATGAGACAGTAGGGCACTGACAAGCATTTTATAGTGAAAGAGTGGGGGAAAAGGGAAGACTATACCCCTGGAGCAAGCAGTGTTAAGTATGTGCCTCTAGTAGACCCAAACAAAGTTCTTCTCCCCCCACTTCACATAAAACTCGGTCTAATGAAGAATTTTGCTAAAGGTTTGGACAAAAGTGGAAGTGCATTTGAGTATTTAAGAAGTATCTTTCCCAAAATAACTGAATCTAAATTGCAGGAAGGTATATTTGTCGGTCCTCAAATAAGACTACTTCTTAAAGACAGTTTTTTAGAATCAAAGCTTAAACGTGTTGAACTGGCAGCATGGAAATAATTTAAATCAGTGGTGGAAGGCTTCCTGGGCAATAACAAAGAAGAAATTTATGAAACTTTAGTCTCAGAACTATTAAGGAGCTACAAAGAAATGGGTTGCCGTATGTCACTTAAAATCCACTTTTTGCACTATCACCTTGATAGTTTCCCTACAAACCTAGGGGCTGTAGTAAGTGAGCGTTTTCACCAGGACATTTCTGACATGGAAAGACATTACCAGGGTATCGCTGGGATTCTCCTCTAACGGGAGAGTCAATACAAAAAAAAATCAACAGTGAAGCACTTCTGAGATAATTCAGGTATTGGTTTTCATCATTATATTGTGTTTATTTGTTTTAATAATAATTATTAATAATAATTATTATTAATGTTATTTGGCAATAAAATACCTATTATTTTCAATTAATCAAATATGAGTTATCTCATCACATTTCTGTAAGTTTTCATAAAAAAATTATGTTTACCTAAAAAACGTTACGTGATAGAGCATTTTGAGGGGCATTTTTGGAGTCAGCAGATCAGTTTACATAAGAATTTGGCTATTTTGTTTCGGGTATATAATTTTGTGTGTGTGTGTGTGTGTGTGTGTGTGTGTGTGTGTGTGTGTGTGTGTGTGTGTGTGTGTGTGTGTGTGTGTGTGTGTGTGTGTGTGTGTGTGTGTGTGTGTGTGTGTGTGTGTGTGTGTGTGTGTGTGTGTGTGTGTGTGTGTGTGTGTGTGTGTGTGTGTGTGTGTGTGTGTGTGTGTGTGTGTGTGTGTGTGTGTGTGTGTGTGTGTGTGTGTGTGTGTGTGTGTGTGTGTGTGTGTGTGTGTGTGTGTGTGTGTGTGTGTGTGTGTGTGTGTGTGTGTGTGTGTGTGTGTGTGTGTGTGTGTGTGTGTGTGTGTGTGTGTGTGTGTGTGTGTGTGTGTGTGTGTGTGTGTGTGTGTGTGTGTGTGTGTGTGTGTGTGTGTGTGTGTGTGTGTGTGTGTGTGTGTGTGTGTGTGTGTGTGTGTGTGTGTGTGTGTGTGTGTGTGTGTGTGTGTGTGTGTGTGTGTGTGTGTGTGTGTGTGTGTGTGTGTGTGTGTGTGTGTGTGTGTGTGTGTGTGTGTGTGTGTGTGTGTGTGTGTGTGTGTGTGTGTGTGTGTGTGTGTGTGTGTGTGTGTGTGTGTGTGTGTGTGTGTGTGTGTGTGTGTGTGTGTGTGTGTGTGTGTGTGTGTGTGTGTGTGTGTGTGTGTGTGTGTGTGTGTGTGTGTGTGTGTGTGTGTGTGTGTGTGTGTGTGTGTGTGTGTGTGTGTGTGTGTGTGTGTGTGTGTGTGTGTGTGTGTGTGTGTGTGTGTGTGTGTGTGTGTGTGTGTGTGTGTGTGTGTGTGTGTGTGTGTGTGTGTGTGTGTGTGTGTGTGTGTGTGTGTGTGTGTGTGTGTGTGTGTGTGTGTGTGTGTGTGTGTGTGTGTGTGTGTGTGTGTGTGTGTGTGTGTGTGTGTGTGTGTGTGTGTGTGTGTGTGTGTGTGTGTGTGTGTGTGTGTGTGTGTGTGTGTGTGTGTGTGTGTGTGTGTGTGTGTGTGTGTGTGTGTGTGTGTGTGTGTGTGTGTGTGTGTGTGTGTGTGTGTGTGTGTGTGTGTGTGTGTGTGTGTGTGTGTGTGTGTGTGTGTGTGTGTGTGTGTGTGTGTGTGTGTGTGTGTGTGTGTGTGTGTGTGTGTGTGTGTGTGTGTGTGTGTGTGTGTGTGTGTGTGTGTGTGTGTGTGTGTGTGTGTGTGTGTGTGTGTGTGTGTGTGTGTGTGTGTGTGTGTGTGTGTGTGTGTGTGTGTGTGTGTGTGTGTGTGTGTGTGTGTGTGTGTGTGTGTGTGTGTGTGTGTGTGTGTGTGTGTGTGTGTGTGTGTGTGTGTGTGTGTGTGTGTGTGTGTGTGTGTGTGTGTGTGTGTGTGTGTGTGTGTGTGTGTGTGTGTGTGTGTGTGTGTGTGTGTGTGTGTGTGTGTGTGTGTGTGTGTGTGTGTGTGTGTGTGTGTGTGTGTGTGTGTGTGTGTGTGTGTGTGTGTGTGTGTGTGTGTGTGTGTGTGTGTGTGTGTGTGTGTGTGTGTGTGTGTGTGTGTGTGTGTGTGTGTGTGTGTGTGTGTGTGTGTGTGTGTGTGTGTGTGTGTGTGTGTGTGTGTGTGTGTGTGTGTGTGTGTGTGTGTGTGTGTGTGTGTGTGTGTGTGTGTGTGTGTGTGTGTGTGTGTGTGTGTGTGTGTGTGTGTGTGTGTGTGTGTGTGTGTGTGTGTGTGTGTGTGTGTGTGTGTGTGTGTGTGTGTGTGTGTGTGTGTGTGTGTGTGTGTGTGTGTGTGTGTGTGTGTGTGTGTGTGTGTGTGTGTGTGTGTGTGTGTGTGTGTGTGTGTGTGTGTGTGTGTGTGTGTGTGTGTGTGTGTGTGTGTGTGTGTGTGTGTGTGTGTGTGTGTGTGTGTGTGTGTGTGTGTGTGTGTGTGTGTGTGTGTGTGTGTGTGTGTGTGTGTGTGTGTGTGTGTGTGTGTGTGTGTGTGTGTGTGTGTGTGTGTGTGTGTGTGTGTGTGTGTGTGTGTGTGTGTGTGTGTGTGTGTGTGTGTGTGTGTGTGTGTGTGTGTGTGTGTGTGTGTGTGTGTGTGTGTGTGTGTGTGTGTGTGTGTGTGTGTGTGTGTGTGTGTGTGTGTGTGTGTGTGTGTGTGTGTGTGTGTGTGTGTGTGTGTGTGTGTGTGTGTGTGTGTGTGTGTGTGTGTGTGTGTGTGTGTGTGTGTGTGTGTGTGTGTGTGTGTGTGTGTGTGTGTGTGTGTGTGTGTGTGTGTGTGTGTGTGTGTGTGTGTGTGTGTGTGTGTGTGTGTGTGTGTGTGTGTGTGTGTGTGTGTGTGTGTGTGTGTGTGTGTGTGTGTGTGTGTGTGTGTGTGTGTGTGTGTGTGTGTGTGTGTGTGTGTGTGTGTGTGTGTGTGTGTGTGTGTGTGTGTGTGTGTGTGTGTGTGTGTGTGTGTGTGTGTGTGTGTGTGTGTGTGTGTGTGTGTGTGTGTGTGTGTGTGTGTGTGTGTGTGTGTGTGTGTGTGTGTGTGTGTGTGTGTGTGTGTGTGTGTGTGTGTGTGTGTGTGTGTGTGTGTGTGTGTGTGTGTGTGTGTGTGTGTGTGTGTGTGTGTGTGTGTGTGTGTGTGTGTGTGTGTGTGTGTGTGTGTGTGTGTGTGTGTGTGTGTGTGTGTGTGTGTGTGTGTGTGTGTGTGTGTGTGTGTGTGTGTGTGTGTGTGTGTGTGTGTGTGTGTGTGTGTGTGTGTGTGTGTGTGTGTGTGTGTGTGTGTGTGTGTGTGTGTGTGTGTGTGTGTGTGTGTGTGTGTGTGTGTGTGTGTGTGTGTGTGTGTGTGTGTGTGTGTGTGTGTGTGTGTGTGTGTGTGTGTGTGTGTGTGTGTGTGTGTGTGTGTGTGTGTGTGTGTGTGTGTGTGTGTGTGTGTGTGTGTGTGTGTGTGTGTGTGTGTGTGTGTGTGTGTGTGTGTGTGTGTGTGTGTGTGTGTGTGTGTGTGTGTGTGTGTGTGTGTGTGTGTGTGTGTGTGTGTGTGTGTGTGTGTGTGTGTGTGTGTGTGTGTGTGTGTGTGTGTGTGTGTGTGTGTGTGTGTGTGTGTGTGTGTGTGTGTGTGTGTGTGTGTGTGTGTGTGTGTGTGTGTGTGTGTGTGTGTGTGTGTGTGTGTGTGTGTGTGTGTGTGTGTGTGTGTGTGTGTGTGTGTGTGTGTGTGTGTGTGTGTGTGTGTGTGTGTGTGTGTGTGTGTGTGTGTGTGTGTGTGTGTGTGTGTGTGTGTGTGTGTGTGTGTGTGTGTGTGTGTGTGTGTGTGTGTGTGTGTGTGATGTGTGTGTGTGTGTGTGTGTGTGTGTGTGTGTGTGTGTGTGTGTGTGTGTGTGTGTGTGTGTGTGTGTGTGTGTGTGTGTGTGTGTGTGTGTGTGTGTGTGTGTGTGTGTGTGTGTGTGTGTGTGTGTGTGTGTGTGTGTGTGTGTGTGTGTGTGTGTGTGTGTGTGTGTGTGTGTGTGTGTGTGTGTGTGTGTGTGTGTGTGTGTGTGTGTGTGTGTGTGTGTGTGTGTGTGTGTGTGTGTGTGTGTGTGTGTGTGTGTGTGTGTGTGTGTGTGTGTGTGTGTGTGTGTGTGTGTGTGTGTGTGTGTGTGTGTGTGTGTGTGTGTGTGTGTGTGTGTGTGTGTGTGTGTGTGTGTGTGTGTGTGTGTGTGTGTGTGTGTGTGTGTGTGTGTGTGTGTGTGTGTGTGTGTGTGTGTGTGTGTGTGTGTGTGTGTGTGTGTGTGTGTGTGTGTGTGTGTGTGTGTGTGTGTGTGTGTGTGTGTGTGTGTGTGTGTGTGTGTGTGTGTGTGTGTGTGTGTGTGTGTGTGTGTGTGTGTGTGTGTGTGTGTGTGTGTGTGTGTGTGTGTGTGTGTGTGTGTGTGTGTGTGTGTGTGTGTGTGTGTGTGTGTGTGTGTGTGTGTGTGTGTGTGTGTGTGTGTGTGTGTGTGTGTGTGTGTGTGTGTGTGTGTGTGTGTGTGTGTGTGTGTGTGTGTGTGTGTGTGTGTGTGTGTGTGTGTGTGTGTGTGTGTGTGTGTGTGTGTGTGTGTGTGTGTGTGTGTGTGTGTGTGTGTGTGTGTGTGTGTGTGTGTGTGTGTGTGTGTGTGTGTGTGTGTGTGTGTGTGTGTGTGTGTGTGTGTGTGTGTGTGTGTGTGTGTGTGTGTGTGTGTGTGTGTGTGTGTGTGTGTGTGTGTGTGTGTGTGTGTGTGTGTGTGTGTGTGTGTGTGTGTGTGTGTGTGTGTGTGTGTGTGTGTGTGTGTGTGTGTGTGTGTGTGTGTGTGTGTGTGTGTGTGTGTGTGTGTGTGTGTGTGTGTGTGTGTGTGTGTGTGTGTGTGTGTGTGTGTGTGTGTGTGTGTGTGTGTGTGTGTGTGTGTGTGTGTGTGTGTGTGTGTGTGTGTGTGTGTGTGTGTGTGTGTGTGTGTGTGTGTGTGTGTGTGTGTGTGTGTGTGTGTGTGTGTGTGTGTGTGTGTGTGTGTGTGTGTGTGTGTGTGTGTGTGTGTGTGTGTGTGTGTGTGTGTGTGTGTGTGTGTGTGTGTGTGTGTGTGTGTGTGTGTGTGTGTGTGTGTTCGTTCCCCAGCGATCGTAAGTACTTGAGTACCGGGAAACATATGAGTCAAACGGAGAGTTTAATGTCAGGATGGCACGTTGGCCATTGTAGCATAAAGGTTAAGAGCGACTGGACGGAAACCAGGAGATCCGTGGTTCAAATCCCGGCCATGGCACTGAATTTTTCATGTTGACTCTATCTATCAAAAACCTTAGCCTATGTACGGCTAGTGTGGAGAAATAATTAATTTCCATCAATTACCTAAAATAACATTAATGACCTACTTCTCAGGAAAAAAAAAACATTATGGTAAAAGTATTCTTTTTATACTGGAATTTTATTCATCAGGGGCATCTTGTTCATATCTTAATTAGAAATCTGGGACTTCTGAGATATTAATAGCTTCAAAATCGGTTTATCTATGACTAAGTGAAAATTTGTAGCACATGATCAAAGCCCGCCTCGGTAGCGTAGATGGTAGCGTATGTGCCTCACGTTCAAGAGGTCCCGAGTTCGAATCTTGGTTAGGGTGAGTTACCTGGATAAAGTTTTTCCGGGGTATCCTGACAGACAAATGCCAGGTGACTCTAAGCTCCGTGGTCCCCGGACTCATTTGAGCATCATTTCACCAATTCCATTCATCGTCCGATATGACTTAACGTTGGAGGACGTAAATTACTAAAAACATGATCAAAGTGTTCACAGTTAAACATTTGGCTTCTTAAAATAAACAGCCCGCCTCGGTAGCGTGGTGGCAGTGTGTGTGCCTCACATTCAAGAGGTCCCGAGTTCGAATCACGGTCAGGGTGAGTTACCTGGATAAGGTTTTTCCGGGGTTTCCCTTATCCTGAAAGACGAATGTCGGGTAGCTATAGGCTCCATGGACCCTGGGCTCATTTGAGCATCATTTCACCAATTCCATTCATCGTCCGATATGACTTAATGTTGAAAGACGTAAATTACAACAAAACTAAACATTATACAAATGTTTGATTTTTTTAATTGTATTTCATTACACCTGCACGCACGAAAGTGTCCAAAAGACGCTGAATTGAAAATTGAGAGTATGAGCGGTGTTTTAATGAAAATGAATCGTTTTTTCACACTAGCCGTATGTAGGATAAGGTTTGGTTATATGTCATTGTGCCTAATGGCCGCGTCGTGGCTCAGTGGTTAGACCACTTGGCTCTCACCAAGGTGGCCCGGGTTCGAGTCCAGGCGACCGCAAAGTGAGATTGTGGTGGACAACATGGCGCTGGGGCGGGTTTTCTCCGGGATCTCCGGTTTCCCCCGCCATCCCATTCCACCGGTGCTCCATCTTCATCTCATGAATCATCAGTGTCATCGCCTGCGGTGCCATATGTAGTAAAAGCGGGCGTTAAACACTACATATGTCATTGTGCTTAACGAGAACTTCTAGTAGTTTACCGGGAAAATACGAGTCAGTTGGAGAAGTTAGAGTCATGCTGGCATGTTGGCCATAGTAGTTCGATGTATAGGAGCATACGGACGGAGATAGTGAGATCCGTGATTCAAATCCCGGCTATGGCATTATATTTTCAGTCTTGTTTGTAACTATCCCAACGGTACTTTTAATTTGCTGCTTAGTGCCACTTCAAGCAATTGTCTATTTTCGAAAAAGACCACTCACTTATATTAATACTGCCCGATATATTACAGAGACACATTTCAGAAACGAGATTCAGTATGTTAATTTGCACTGAAAAGGTACAACGAAATGAAATAAGTACAGTGTACAATCTGACTCAAACTAGAACGATCCCGTTGTAAACATGTTGGAGGCGAGAATGAGACAGACAGAGGTGCTTTAACGAAACTCTCTTAGGCTGCTGATTGGTGGAAGAGAATTTTTGGTTATGCCCGACGAGAACCGCAAACCTGCAGGTTAAGACTGTTCCGTGAAAGTTATGTCTGCACACATCTCTCTTTCTCACAGCCCATTACATTTTCAAAATAATAGTTCTAGTTTGAGGTGAATTGCATTGTCAAAAATTCTGCTCGCAGAAACTGACCTTCCTTAAAAAGTCCCAGATACTTGCATTTTAATCCCAGATTACTGAAAACATAATCACATGTTGCCCTGTTTAGCAAAAATAATGTGTAATACATTTAAAAAGTGCATGGTTAACAGCTCCAGAGTTATTATCACGTACTTTTAACTATCGGTCGATTTTATGGAAATGTTGTAGCGTATAAAAAATTTACTCTGGGTTTCTAGGGCGTTGTGTTTTGGTTCCCTACCATGGAATGCGCCGGGGTTCCATCTCACCCTGAGAGGCGCGGATTTTAAGTCCCAGGTATAGGACCCGTGACCACTCGGCATCGCCAGGAAATTGAGGAGCTACGATAGGTAGCGAACCCTGGTCTAGAAAGCCAACTTTCCGGCTGGGGGTGCGTCATGCTGACCATATCCCCTCCCCGTATCGGTTGAATGATTGCCCACCTCTTCCTTTTGCATGTGGGCGTGAGGTCGACTGTAGGGTTGGCAGGTCTTGGTCCACCAGGACTGTTACGCCATGGGTTACTTTATTTTACCTACTTTTAAAACACTTCAAGAGTTTAAATTTTAATTTTTACATTTCTTTAAAATATAACTGTCTCTTTAATTCAGTGCAAAAAATAGGTATGCAAAAACGCCTTGTATGTAGGGAAAACGTTTAATTATTTTGGATTTTATTACACTTTGAAAATGTTTTTTGGGGGGAGGGGGCATGTAGAAACCAAGTCGTTACATTAGGATTATCTTATACAAAGCAAAATGTAAATGAGATGTTAACATGTGAAAAATATAAAATGAATCCATTTTATTTTTAATGCAGAGCCAAAAAATATATTTCAGTCCAATCACTTTATAGTCTGTGCAAAAATATACCTACATTACTTTCATTTTCGTTTGTTTATAAGTTCTTAGAATATTGCTAGATTCTGACAAAACTGAAACAGTTCTTATTTGTTTACAATATGTATTGTGTGTATAATAAAGGTACAGTAACAATATAAAGTATCTGTCTCTGCTTTAAAGCATTCTAGCAACCAAAATAAAACTCGTAATATGCAGGAAAAACAAAGGACATTATAGTTTAGATCTTTTGAAACGTTCCAAGAAATTTTAGGTTTAATACACATAGAATACGTTTTTAAATTTTTATTCGTAATGTTTGTAATATTACTTTAAATTGCGTTAGTAGAGCAGGTTTATAAGTAACCTGGTAATGTTGCCAACCTGATGAGAAAAACATTTGTAAAGTTGTAGAAACTGATGCGTTACTGAGGAGATTTTAGTCCGTCAGCTCAAACTTCAGAGAACCGTATTTTCAGGTTATATTCTCTAAACGTAATCCTTACTGTGTATAATATAATTCATCAACACGTACAATAAACTTTTTTTTTTTTTTTTTTTTTTTTTTTTTTTTTTTTTTTTTTTTTTTTTTTTTGTAATTTACGTTTTCCAACGTTAAGTAATATCGGACGATGAATGGAATGGGTGAAATGATGCTCAAATGAGCCTAGAGTCCATAGAGCTTAGTCACCTGACATTCGTCTTTCAGGATAAGGGAAAACCCTAGAAAAACCTTATCCAGGTAAGTCACCCTGACCGAGATTCGAACTCGGGACCTGTTGAACGTGAGGCAGACATGCTACCATCACGCTACCGAGGCGGGTTTACAAGAAACTTGAAAATTTGGTCAGTTGAAAAAAAGAAAACTATCAAAGCAATAAAATAAAAAAAAAACTTTAAGAATCCAATAACACATATACCGTAATATACTTTATTCTTTTTATATATTACAGATTAGAATTTTCTCTCTGTTAATTTGAATGCTAGATTTTTTTTAATCGGAGACGAATTTATTATGATTAAATGGAGAAAAGGACAAAATCTTATCGCATTTTTAAATTAATTTCTTTATACTTCAACCCTAAAATAATTAACTCAAGGAAGAATATTTCTTTTGAACAAAGCAGACTTTATTCAGTTTTTCTTTTCCATAAATTTTTCCGAAACTTCTTATCCGTTTTTCTCTGTTTTAACATAGTTATTTACAACATAGATCGTCATTTTCTGAGAGGCTTTGCAGACCTTATTGCTTCGAAGTTTAACTCAAATTTGTTTCTTTCAGTTAATACAGCTAAGAACTAATTTTATACAGTTTTACATTTTCTGCTTACTTTATCTCTTATTTTGATTTATGTGTTTTAATTAACCAGCATAATCAAGTGGAAATTCGTATTTAAATATTTTTAAGTCTAATATTCTCCATTCAAAAATTCCATGCAAGATTACAAGGGAAATAAAAATTTGATTGACAATCAGAAATTATTTTTAAGAAAAGGTCTTGTGTGGCTGTGTGTGTGGGGGGAGGGGGGAGTTTACGCGCGTATCTGTCTATGTTTAAGCGGCATAATTAAAAGTAACCATATGTTTGAGTTATTGTTATGACATTGAAATGTATATTTTGACATTTCCGGAAACAGCCTCTGAAGTGCTCTTCATTTTGAATGACTTGCATAACTGGTAAATCGTAAGGATCAAAATATTTCTACAAAAAATAAATAAGTAAAAAAATAAAAAATAAAAGTGAATAAAAATCAATGTGAAACTTCCTAAACTACATAATATGTCATTATTTTAGTTAACTACTCCCAATATATTCCTTTTTATTGATTTACATTTTATTGTAGTTATATTTTTCTTATTTGTTTTCTTTCCTCGCTGTATCTGGCCATGCAATAATAACTACATTCAAAGCCATTACATAACGACCAGCTCTTAAAGGATTTTACTATCATTTAAAGTTTACTGTATACTATATACCAACAGGGAAATATGTAATAACATAATTTCTACATATATTTATCTCGATTTATCAAAATAATTACATGTAAGAATAGTTTAAGAGTGAGTTCAAGAAAACATGTCACTGCAACATGTGAAATTTTTTATTAAGACTTACTGATTATTTTCAATTTTTGAAGACATATTTTTATACCTGGCTTTTTATTTAGCACCAAAATTTAGTAAAAGTTCAAAATAAAAGCAGAAATTGAATATTGAGCGTTAATTTTTGTGAATACGATAAAAATGTACGTACAAAAATGGTAAATTCCTAGGTTTCACTTCCACGTGATTACGTAACGAACAAAAGCATCTGCGTAAATTTTCCACCTTGTTTTACATTACAGAACTTCTAGCATGACCTAAAAGTAATGGTTTTTTAAAGTTTGATTGCGATGAATAAGATGTAGGCGTTTCCAGAACATTTCCCCTCTCCGCTCCCTCCCCGCACACCTGTCCTACCACCCCTCTCTGCTTGCCGACCGCGGTCTACACTCACATCTCAGTCACGTTGGGATACCTGAGTCAGTCGCAGTGCTGCAATGTGTTTGTGTGTGTGAGGTACCCAAACATCGTAAAATGGAAACATCGCCCAAGAGGGACACCGGTGCCGTACCCAAGGCGGCGTCACCGCCCACTAAACCGAGGTCCAGCAGCACAGGAAGCCCGGGAAGCAAGCTCGGGCCCTTCAGGTTGAAGAAAGGCTCTTCGTCGCCCGAAATGAAGGAAGAAAAGGAGAAGGAAAAGGAAAAGAAGAAGAGCAAGAAGTCGAAAGGTAAAAACAAAGGTAATAAAGATGTAGAGGCGTCAGCAGAGAGTGACAAACCGGAGGCTGAACAACAACAAGAGAACACTTCGCCAGGGGCTACCCCTCCAGTTGTAAAACAGAGCAAGTCGAAGGCTTCCTCACTGGTACGTAAACTAAGTATCGGTAAGTACAAGAACAAGACACCCAAATCATCTCAATCGCCCTCTCCAACACTAGAGGGTTCTCCGGCACAATCCAAGTCGGACCTCACCGTCGAGGACGATAGATTCTCCACAGCGTCATCGTCTACCGGAGGACGGTTCGGCGAAGACGGCGCTGGAGGCGGTGGTAATTCAGACGTGATCGCCGTCACTTCGTCCTTCCCCGCTTCTCCAGTCTCCCCTCCAGTGGCCAACAAGGAGGGTGGGGGGAATGACGTAAGCGAACCTGGTGGTGCGGATACTAGCACAGAAGAGAGGGTAGCTGGCGAAAATGGCGAGCCCACAACTTCGGGAGACAGTTCCGCTCCGGTAGAGGACAGGTTGTTGAAGCGTCAAGCTTGGCTCACCCAGAACTTGGACAAGACATTGACCGCCTCCGAGGCCGAAGCAGTAGAGAACGCGGCAGTAACGCCTCTTAGCACCAAGGACCAAATCTTGTCCATCACAACACCACTGGTAGAAAAACAGCGCGAGGAAGTTGCCGAGATCCAGAAGTTCATCGAACAAGAGAGTGGCGGCAGTGCGGTCCTCTCTAACATCGAAGAAGAGGAGGGTCGACTAGAGACCAGCGAGGAAGCTGTCGAGGAAGGCAATAAAGAGTTAACGGCGACCATGCCTGCTGCTTCCAACACCACAGAAGGCGATACCGTACCTCCTCGTTTGTCGCAGAGCCTGGGTCCCTCCATGGTGAGTACTTAACTGTTATATAACTCATTTCTGTCGTATTGGTATAAACAATACTTTGGCCGCTTTTCAATTAAAAATAGAACTGTGATTTTTAACAGTAGTGGTACTGATTCGGGACTTAAACATTAACCTAATTTCAGGTTAATTTAACCAATCTTAGTGGAAATATTCCACGCTAGGCAGGCCACTTATGTAACCACATGGTGCAATCGTCCGGCCGATATTCAGTTGCAAGTAAAATGGTGAAACTTTGCATTGTGGATGTCGATGTAAAACGACAATATTATTGTATTAGCCGGTTCCTATAGTAATACATTGGCCAAATTGTACTCTGTAATAGTTAGATATTTTATTTTCAGGTTAGGACAGTCTGTTCCAAAGTAAACAGCATTTAGTTTTCTTATCGACCAGTTTCATTTGCTGGTTTTTATATTAAAATGGTTGAGGTAGAAAGGTTTCAAAATTTGCCAGCTTTACTTCGTAACTACAGTCTTGAATCCAATCCAATATGGCGAGTCATCTCTGTCCTATTAATTAGTTCAAACATTTAGGATACAGTTAGTCGCTATCTAGAACTTCTTTCTGAACATCACATTTGTATTTAAGCAGTTTTTTTCCCAGGGTTTTGCAACGTGTTTGCTTTGTCTTCCACTTGTAATTTGCCCAATATTTTAGATGTCTCCAAAATAATTTTTAATTCACGAAATAAAAATAAGGAATTAGACGAAAAGTGTATCTGTTTCTGAATAGCATGACTCGAAAACAGAAAAAAAATTACATATACCGGATAGCTAAGCTTAAATATTTATATGAATTTGCACTGTTTTATGCAATACACTTTCATATATGAAGTGCTTCTTCCTTCGTTTTCAGGTAAAGCATATGTAATATCAAGAACTTTAGCACATATGTAAATATAAAATTAGATATATTGTCAAGTCTTTAACGCATTTTGTAATATTTTTCTTATGTTCAGCCTCCTGTAGTTGCTATTGCGTGATAGGTAATGGATAAATAGACTTAATTTCGATTAAAATGAGTACTAATAGGTAGAGGAAATCGTGTGATTGTTACACATACTTCACGTATTATCGCAGCTGCATGACATTGTTTGGCTCATTGTAAATAACCATTATTGAACGAAATTCCTCTCTAAAGTTACAACTGACAGTTACACGTGGTCATTTTTACTCCTTTGTACATACTCGCAGCCCAATTCATGGTAACAATGAGCGTGGTGATAAAAAATCAAGCCCCTGTTTATTTAAAACCGTTTAGCGGCTAACTTATGGGAAAGTCAATAAACATTAGTATCACAGCATTACTAGCATAAGTGTGTATGCTTTTTAAGAGCCCAAAGGCATTTTGATATGTTGAAACTCTAGCCGTAACCTTTCTCATAAAACACTACCGAGTTTATATGAACGCAACCCTTACAGCCATATTCTCGTGAGAGGAACACAGTACTTAATGCACATAGCAGATCAATTTATGACATCATCGTGAGCTGCCTTGCTCACCCTTCCCCCTCGGATATTTTCTCATCAAAAGGCTCTCAGTAATGAAGTCTGGTCGTAAACTCCAGATGAATGTAGCTGGAATATTTCCTGGCCATATCGATTCCGGAGCATAATTTCCGACGTTCATACGTAAGCCAAACGTTTAATGCGAGTTTATGAAGGTTATCTGTCAAAATAGTTTAACTGGCACCTCATTAATCCTGTTTTTTCCGCAGTAGGGGGGAAAATCTGATTGGAGTTTCTGAAGCAACGAATTTGTATATGTTTACCTTGGAACTGTTACAAATTAAACAAGAGAGGTTCAGCATTCAAATGTTTATTCGTGTTAACAAGTTTCTTCGATGGGAGGAAACAAAAGAAGGAAACTCGCAAACTTTCAGTATGCCTTTTAGACGACGCTTATCAAAAGGAATTCTTCGAGGAACAAACATTGAAATAAAATTGTGTATTCTACAGTGTTATAAAAGCTTACTACATATTGACCGTAGTAAACCTTTTGCATTTAGTTAATATTTATTTATCCAATTTCAGTTTATAAAGAAAAATTCACTGATATTCAAATAAAATTCGAAATAATATGCCAAAATATTTTACATGCGAAATTTCAACCATCACAAGTGTTACGGAGAGTACACCTCTAAACCAAACCGAATGGAAAGATATTTTATTTATTATTATTTTTTTAATTTTAATAAGTACATCTGAATCATTTACATTTCGAGTTTTGAGCAGCAATTGCATTAGGAAAGTGGTCATGGTAAAAATTATGTTATCACAGATAAAAATAGATTTATTTACAGGACAGACTGAAAAGGTCTAAATGGTTTAGTTCAATTTTTGTTATAAGTAACAAAACTTTTGTTCTGGGATACAGGTTTTTTTTTTTTTTTTTTTTTTTTTTTTTTACAAATTTATGTTAGCGTTCTCGGATTTTATCCTCTGCTGCAATTTCTAAGTAAAGTGGTGGTTGGCCCTCGACTTAATAATTGGATTTTGAATAAATGTTACGTAAAGAACCAGTTTTGGCCGTTGACCTTAGTGTTAAACTGTGCGTTCCGACGACGTCTGTAGCGGGCGCGTTTTCTCCCGGTATTTATAATGTGCATGTATTAAAGAAAATAAGGTTCAACGGACTCGCAAGGCTGATTACTTCAGTAAACCTTCACTTTTAAATGTTGCTTCGATTACAAGACCATTTATGCAATAGCTGCAAAAATGTTTAAGGAGGTTCGTTTTAACAAATGCATTATGAAATGCTACACCAATAAAAACTAGGCAACCCTTCTAAACACTGTAGAAATTTCTAGCTTAAGAGCATTTTTACTGTATTGTTATCCATGTAATCACCTGCCATATGTGTAGCGTGGGTGGTAGCATGTTTGGCTCACGTTCAGGAGGTCCCGAGTTCGAATCTCGGTCAGGGCAGGTTATCTGGATAAGGTTTTCTCTTATTCTGAGACATGAATGTTGGATAACTCTAAGCTCTATGGACTCTGGGCTCATTTGAGCATCATTTCGTTCATCGTCCGATATGACTTAATGTTGGAGCACGTAAATTTGAAGAAAAAAAAAAAGAACCACCTGTTGCATTTACATGCCTCCCCCCTTTTTCCCTCTATTTCGGTAACCAAAGTACTACTTCTCCAGAAAGCATTCCTTCGCATTTAAAATAGTTATCGGAAAAGTGTAAAATATCGTTTTTAATAAGCAGAAGGAAGTAGAAATATTAGTTTTCCTGAGGGCGACGTTCTTCCAGAATTTTCATTTAAATTCTCTGTCTAAAAATTGCAGCGATTTCTCAACATTTCCACATATATTGCTAACAAAATTATTTGATATCTATTTAACAGAATTGGAGTTTTTATTTTTTGGCTATTAACACATTGTTTTTGCAATTTACGTTCTCCAACGTTAAGTCGTATCGGACGGTGAATGAAATGGCTAAAATGATGCTCAAACAAGTCCAGGGTCCATGGAGCTTAAGCGTTACCTGACATTCGTCTATCAGGATAAGGGAAAAGCCCGGAAAAAACCTTATCCAGGTAACTCACCCTGACCGAGGTTCGAACTCGAGAGCTCTTGAACGTGAGACAGACACGCTACCATCTACGCTACCGAGGCGGGCTATTAATTCATTGTGTCCACTTTTCCAAGCCTCTACGATTTCCACGTCATTGGACATATTGTTAATTTTATATAATAAAGTAAGAATAAATCAAATTGCTAAGATAACTATAAAACTAAAGGATGAGGAAGTTCAGTAAGAACGTTAATACTCCTTGGATAACTTTTCCCTTCGTGAGATGAAAAGCCATTTTCATCGTAATTTCAGGTGTCATAGCGAAATATTTGCTCTACTAAATGCATGCAGAATAATTATGGGAATGCCATGCACAAAAAGCCTAAAATCGGTCTGTTAAAATAGAATTAAAAAGTAGTCGAAACCATAGTTAGGACGAATAAATTCTAGAGATTGTGTATGTAATTTACTTTCGAGAAAAAGTAGACCTATAATTTGTTTCTCTACTTGCTTAATTAAGTCCCGTCCTGCAGCAAAAGTTTTCAACTGGTATACTCCCAACAAGTTTTTATGTGGGTATTCCGGCCACTCTTTCGGCAGCTTGTTTAGATTTTCCAGTTTTTAGAACACAAAACTAGCGCTTTGAGATACGCTAAGTCAAACAGACGAAGAAGCTTCGGTTACAAATGAAAAATTCTCCTGTAGGCCCATGAAGAAGGAATCGTCAACATTAGTGAAGCACCTTTTACTTTCCCTATCAGGCAAATATTTTCAAGAAAATCCCCTGACCTTAAACGATACTTTGTGGAAATTGTTTTTATTTCCCCCGAAAATAGCCCTTAAACATGTTAATATGTCCTCATATGTAGGGCTTAACACCCTCAGGACCCACAAGTGAACGCTTGGTTCAGATTGAGTACCCAGGAGAGGGAGGAAGTACATGACCTAGAATGTGGTCGAAATGAATGTACGGAAAGGCGATAATGGTGCAATTAGTGGAATGTGGGAAACAGGCGATCTAATATGCGGTTGTCTGAGATCGAACCTTGGCCGCCTTGGTGAGAGTCAACCGCTCGGCCGTGGCGCGGTCTCTTTTCCAAAATCATGGTATTTTACATTTCTGTGGCCTGACTGCTCTCAACTCCCTCTGCCCCTACTCCTCCAATTTGGAAGCAGAATCAACACCCAAACCTTGGGAAGCTGAAGACGAAATTCCCAACCTCAGAGCTCTAAACTGTCAAGAAAAGAGTCAAAAGAAGTATGTATCAAGACGGGGTAACAAACAAAGGAAGACAGATTCCAAAGTTGAAGCTTTGATTCTCGTGATATCTGTTGTGCAACTACAGAAGTGTGCTTGAGCTGCTATAGGGAATTTTGTCAAGCTATTTACGTGACAATTGGCATATTTTAATAAGTACAATATTTCAAAGCTGTAGCTAAAACAATTTCTCAGATAATAGGATTAAATATTTATAATTAGCAATAAATTTAACATAATTGTATTATTGTAAGCAGCTAAATTATAGATTTTATGAAGCAATTAGTGTTAAAACATTCCTAGTTTTTCAGAATGAATTAATATATTTATGTAGCAATGAATAAAACAATCAGAGTCTGTTTGAATTGTGTAGTAATTTCAGACTATGCAGGTAAATTTTCTTACAAATTAGAACTAAAAGGTATAATATTCATCTGGAAAATTGTAAAACTGAAGGAGAAATACTACAGAAAGCGGTAATGGATGGGTCCATTGGGGTTAAAAAGGACTTAAGGTTATGTAAACATCTCTGGGCCTTTAAAAATGGCAGTCTTGAGAAATGTTTGGCCTAAATACTGCATAAGGTTTATAGAATATTTATAGGCATATCAAACATTAAAAATGTACTTTTCCTCTAAAAATTCAGCCGCAGTGTTCCTTAAGAGAACAGTTTTGTCACTGAGCGCTGTTCTCCTGGGACCACGCTCATTGTTATTGGTTCGAGTCCTGCCTTGAGAGTAACTCGTCGCCTTCAGCTTCCCAAAGGAGAACGTAGTTCTTAGGTTTTGTGTTCCTCTCGCACACTGACGGTAATGAGAGAGACACGTTCTCAAATTCCAACTCGTGGGAACGAATTGCTGAAGTCACAAGACTTTAAGACTGTAGGTATTTCTGATTTTACAGCTTAGAATTTTTGGTTTTGATGTAGTATTTATTATCTTCTACAATGACAAGTGCTGAGAAAGTAAGTTGGGGAAACATTGTATTCCACCCAAAAATTCGATCGCGGGATTTCACCGGAAATCCATAATTTGAAACTCTCCATGTTGAAAAACACACATTTTCACAAAAATGTTTGTCTAGCATATGTCCAAAAGTCGGTTAAATACCAAACTTAGTATTTAAGGTCAGCAATTTCCAAGTTTACGACACTAAGATTTACGTTTTTCGATAATTTTGATTTTCTTAAAAATAGGTCCAACGATTTTCGTTAATATATCTAACCTATGTTTAAGATATTTTCATGGCAAATGAACATTATATTTTGAAAACTCTATAAATGTCCTGTTCTTTCCAGGTGATCTTTATATAACTGGTAAAGGTAAAAGATAGACACAATCTTAAGATCTGGTAAAAACCTACAATTTGTCAATTTTTATGCAGTGATCTATCAGTGATCAGTTATTCCTTGTTATTTGTCTGCATTTTCCAACACTTCCACTCTTGTCAGATGGGAAGTTGTTTGTTTTTTCTCTTTATTAAGTTTTGGGCCAGCAAAGAGAGTGGATAGCGACCAACTCATAAAAAGATCTGATTATGGCTTAAGCCTAACTGTATTCTGTAATGGAAATATGTAATAAGGCCATTTGTACAAACGTGAGTCAGTAGAGAAATTCATGCGAGTCGCACATCAAATTTTTTGCTGCTATAAGTTCTAACGTTGTTTTATCTGTGCATCAATTAAAATCGTAAAAAATGCACTTTTCTTTTTTAACTTACTCGAAAAACATGCTTTATTTTAATGTAGGTTAGTCCGCAACATTTCGAGTTGAACCTGATAATGTAAACCAAAATTTACGGAATCTTAGGTTATAAGTCTAGAATTTGGTGTACATTTACGTACAAAAAATCTCGAGGATGTAGGAGCGCGGGAGTTGGTATTGAAATGTCAAGACCAACCCTTCAAACTGATCGATAACGCCCTTCGCTTGTCCTTCAAGTTTCAACAAATTTGTCGTGTTTCTCCTCACTTCCGTGATATTAACCGTTAATTGATTTATGTTTACCCATATCAGACAAAAAAAAAAAAAAAAAAAAAAAAAAAAAAACATGCAGGTTGGGTGGGGTTATATATTGCTTAGATCATTTTTGGCAATTTTAATTCAATTAGATTTAATGTAGTTGATAGACAAAATACACGCGAACTTCATGTTTCAAGGTGGGACTTCCGAGGAAATCTCAATTTAAGAAAATGTCATGTTTGTTCTGAGATGTGAAACTCTGTACGATACAGGCACGTACTTTGAAGATCATAAGTGGAAACATATTTTGGAAAATCTTTGTTTTTACTCAAGTTCTTTTCGAGAAGCCAGCCAGGTGAAAAGACGCTACCAGAATAAACGAACATTACTGGAGCATTCGTTTAATGCAACCTGAGAAGTCTGGGCGGGCAGAGCATTGTTTTGATAACGACCATAGAGCCAACTTTCGGGAGACGCCCATATTGGCAAAATGCAACAGTTACTGGGAGCGGAGAATTAAGGAGGCTTTGGCCATTTCTTCTGAAAGTAGCACGCTTAATCGTGATGCTGGATTTCAGTTCAGCTCCTCTTGGAAACCGACCTTAAAAATGGAAATCCGTCGACAGATCAATACAGCTTGATAATCAATTAGTTTGGTTTCTTTGACCCAACTAATTTTCTATTCTCACGCCATCTCCTGACCTGGCATTTAATTTACTGAAAACAGTCTTTTGTTCAGTAATGCGAATTTTGACAGTGTTTTGTCTTTGTTTATAGTTGTGTTATATCCAGTGATTCATTTGTGGTTCTAACATTTTATAAATGTCGTCATAATGGGAGAGATACACACTCCCAAAACGTCGATTCCTAATCGTCTTTTAACCTGGCTTGCTTCCCAAGAACAACTTGAGCATATTCGTCGACAGGAAAGCTTCGGGACTTAAGTTTTTGTTATTGCAGTTGTTACAAAAAAAAAAAAAAACGCAGAACTTTAATGCAGAGTTCAGTATATATATTTTATGAGGATTGTGTAGAATTTATTGCTCTGTAACGTAAGATTTATGAGAAATTCTCTTTGCCCGCCTCGGTAGCGTGGTGGTAGCGTGTCTGTCTCACGTTCAAGAGGTCCCGAGTTCGAATCTCGGTCAGGGTGAGTTACCTGGATAAGGTTTTTTTCCGGGGTCTTCCCTTATCCTTAAAGACGAATGTCGGGTAACTCTAAGCATCATTTGAGCATCATTTCACCCATTTCATTCATCGTCCGATATGACAACGTTGGAGGACGTAAATTACGCAAAAAAGAGAGAGAAAAAAAATTCATTGCTTTTTTAATTACAACGTTACGTTAAAATGTTAAAATCAAATAGCTACTAATTTGGCAGGCCGTTGATATCTCGCCTAGTTGACTGAAAGCTTTAAAAAATAGAGAAACTTTGTTATTAATGGTGTAAAAATGTATAGAAATCAACTTTTAACATTACTGAAGTTCCATTTCTTGGCAAGTACTTTGAAAAGTAATAGGAAGAGGGAGAAAACGAGAAATAATCTGTTTCAAAAGGTTAACTGATGCATTAAAAACTTCCCTTTAAAGAGAAATGACATTTAAGAAGGGGAATAAAAAGATTAGGAAGTTGAAATGGGTCTTGCCATTAAGATAAGTTCCTAGTTAGGACAAATCGTAGGAAAATCAGAGCTTTAAATCCATATAAGTTTGTAGTGTTTCAATTGGAGAATGTGGTTGTTTTGGTAACAGAGAAATATTGATATTTTGTTGTATTTGACAAGTAAACAAATACCATGCCCCAGAACGCAAAGAAAGGTACTCCTTAAAATTGATGGTACACGATCCTGAGGATGGTCTGCTGAACCTTGGTATGGCTTCTGCTTGCTGATGTGGATAAATCGATGGGAAAGCGACAAGGAAGGGCTTGGTGAGAAGTCCCAGACGGGGGAGGGGGGGGGAAATGCATTTTAATCCACCGTAGCCGCAGGAAACATTTGAATACAATGGGAGCATCCCTCACCTCCCCGCCGCCGTCATTAGTGTAAGTAGATATTGCATACGCGCTGCTAATGGCACTCTACCGAGCACAAGATTGTTTAACTTGTGCTAATTAATTGTTAGGCGCGAGGGCGTTTTCACCATCCGTATTCTTTTATTGGCTCTTCAGAAACTTGCAAAATTAGTTAACATCTCGTTTGTTTTTCCGCTGATAACGTCACAATGACGAGCACACCACGTCAGGAAAATGCTCGTGCAACTTAAACGTCTTCCAAAAATGCGACACGATTTGTAAACTGGTAAATAGTGAGAATTCGGCAAAATATTACTACAACAAATGTAGATTTCCTCAAATTTGTTTTAGCATTATCAATTTCTGACATGTTCTTTGTTATTGGTTTTAAGTTAATTTTGTTTTTTAGTTAGTCCTCCAACGTAGTCGTATCGGACTACGAATGGAATAGGTGGAATGATGTTCGATGAATCCATAGAGTATAGAGCTAACAGGCATTCATGTTTCAGGATAATAGAAAAAAAAAACGGAAAAAAAACCTTGCCCAGGTTAGAGTTAACGAGAGAGTTAAGGCAACGCCACTGAGGATGTTCGACGCAGCTTCGGACGAAACGTCTGGAAGGAGATTCCTAACTAGACCACGGCCCACAAGCCCGGATAATCAGTTTTTATATTATGATACCGGCCGTGAAAGCTTACGCAGTTTGATCTTGCCCAGGTAATTCGCCGCCTGCCTCGGTGGTGTAGATGGTAGTCTGTCTGCCTCCCGTTCAAGAGGTCCCGAGTTCAAATCTTGGTCAGGGTGAGTTACCTGGATAAGTTTTTCCAGGGTTTTCCCTTATCGTGAAACACGAATGTTGGGTAACTCTAAGCTCTATGGACCATGGGCTCATTTGAGCATCATTTCACCCCTTCCACTCATCGTCCGATATGACTTAACGTTGGACAACGTAAATTTAAAAAAAAAAGTAACTTGCCGTAACCGAGATTCGAACTCGGGACCTCTTAAACGTGAGGCACACACGTTATCACCTATGCTACAGAGGTTTGCTTACTTTTTTCCAAGGGGAAAGTCATTATTCGTTTCTCAAGGCCACCACAAAGCGAAATTCTTCTCATTTAACCCACTGGAAGAATGGGTAGAGAAAGTCATAAATACACATTAGATTTCTCCTGGATTGGAAATGTCTAGTAAGTCCTTATAGTAAGTTTTTCCTGTGTATGGCAAGTGAAATGATGCTCAAATGTGTCCAGGATACAAGGAGCTTAGAGGTACCCGACATTCGTCTTTAAAGATAAGGGAAAGCCCCCGAAAACCTTATATAGGTACCTCACCCTGACCGAGATTCGAACTGTGGACCTCTTGAACATGAGGCAGACACGCTACCGAGGCGGGCATAACTTAAACTGTTTAAAATCGTATGTCTATGATTAAGATGAAATCGATTTGATTTGAATAGTCCTTACGAAATATCCGAAATCGTAATTTATAGGATAAATTTTGCAAATTCCTATGTTCTGGTATTTTCTTCGAGTTTGCAAGTAATGTGGCCAGTAGATAACCCCGTTTCATGTTTCCCTTGTACAAAACAAGTGGTCGACGGTTGATATTGACACCGAGAAAGTTAAAACCCGATCTAGTTCTCGGAGTCCACTGCAGAACCTAGTAGAGTGTAGCGGAGCAGTCGGGTATCTCCGGCACGCGAGCTCTTAAAACAGTACACTCATTGTCATGGGCATTAAAAAGATGGCAGGCAAGATATGAAATATAATTACATAAATCCCAGACCCAAATGTTCAGGAAGTGCTGTCTACGTCATATTCCAATGAGAAATGGCCTTGATAGATTTATTTCCTAGTTGTAACCACCTACCAAATCTTCATTTGGTTGGCTACATTTGCAGAGCAAGGATAAGTAATGTGGTCTCTAGGAACACCGCTGCAGTCCACTGTCAAAGTATTGTGATTTACATAACGCCATGTGCTCTGCAGATTCAGATAAATCACCTCTTGTTAAAGACACAAACATGTACTGCTTTTGATTTTAATTCTACTCTTTTACTCAAGTAGTTGCTGTTAAATATTGTATTAGCAGTGTTTAGCTCAAATGTACTCGTTTGTCATTAGTCTGTTGCATTCACGTGCCTCTATTCACTATTGAAATGCACTGTCACTTTACATTTGCACATTTAATTGTAGGTGTAAAAAGAATACAATGGTTTTAAGTTGTAGACCGATTTTTAAACAGCTTGTTGCTTTGTAATATCTTTGAAATACGACACGTATCAGTGACTTTCCACTTGAAATAAGATAATGTATTCCACAGTTCGTAACAATAACGAATTTCTTGAAAATGGCTAACAACACATCAAATTATTTTAAATAAATTCTGAATTATAAACGCCTTTGTCAATTACGGTTTAGGTATACATACTTAATATTTCTCATATAATTATCTTAAACGTATGTGTTTTCATGAACATTTATGGCTGTTTTTTGAGAAAATAAAAAATAATAAAGCATTGCCTACGTAAAGAGTAGTTCAGGGAGGGATATTTTAATTTTTTATTTTTTATAGTCCTTCACATCCTTGGAGAAAACTGGATTTAGATAACTTTAGCAGTTATATGAATTTAGTTTTTAGTTACGTTTACATATACACGGGTGCGAAGAATTTAAGTATTTTTTATTTTCTCTTTCTTCCCCGGGGAACCTTAATACATTTGCACCTTTAAACAATTAAACAGATATTGTTCACATCAAAGTCGCAGCAACATTGTAAAAGTAGCCACCCGTTTTGCGTGTGTTTCACCCATTGTCCATAGAGTATCACTGCACTGGAAACTTAACCGCTCATCTGTTTTTGGGAGACGCTTAGCGCTGACAAGTTCCCAATCTACTTTTGGTTCACACTCGTCACAATTCCTTGCATCCGTGTTTGGTGCATTAATGGGACTGAAATTTGACTCCCAGCGCAGTTCGAGAAAATACCTCTCACATTTTACTTGTCTTGCTTCACATCAGCTCCTGATAACACATAATTTAAACGTAGTTGGTGCATTTTCTACGAGTGAGACGGTTCAGCGTAGAGATTGGTATTTAGAGGTTAAGGAAACACGCTTGAGAGACTAGTAAAGTAATGAAATCATTTAAATTCCCTTTTAATAGCTAATACAATGCTGTTGGAGGGTAGACATAATGTTTGAAGGCTACTTGTGTTAGTACAAACGTTCCCCAGTGGAACTTGCTGCTGGTGATCTAGTCTGCCAGCGAGGGAAAACGAGATAGTTATATAACACGGTCAATGGCGGACATTCCACCCGGCTGCTCGTACAACCTTAACTGTTGCTGTTTTCAACAACAAAAACAAAAAGGTTTTAAACTAGACTAAATGATAACTAAATTTGGGAGAGGCTCTCTTTGGGATGCTACACCTCATCGCCATTTCAAAACTGATATTTTTACCTTCTCAAGGTTTCACTGGTGTAGGTTTTGAAAGCTCCTCAGCCCAAGAAAACTTTTTAGAAGAAAGGAGTGCTTGCGTGCGTCTTGTCTGTGAACAGCATAACTCAAATAAAAAGTCGGTTAAGAATTAAACTTAGTACTTAAGCCCACAGTTTTCTGAGTTTATAAGAATTTCCTCCCCATTCCAATCCATCCTTTATCTACAACATTTTTTTAATGTCTCTAAACATCTCCATGACGATTTTGATTAAAACATCATATGTTAACATTTTCATAAAAAATGTAAATATCATTTCTTTTTGGTATGTCCTCAGTTCTCTTCATTTTGGTTGTCTTTTGCATAACTGAAACTGTAAGAGATAGACAAAATATTACTACTAAAATGTAAATCTTTTTAAAACAGTATTTTTTTGTGTAATTTACGTCCTCCAACGTTCTCATATCGGACGATGAATGGAATGGGTGAAATGATGCTCAAATGAGCCCAGGGTCCATTGAGCTAAGAGCTACCCGACATTCGTCTTTCAGGATAAGGGAAAACTCCGGAAAAACCTTATCTAGGTAACTCACCCTGACCGAGATTCGAACTCGGGACCTCTTGAACGTGAGGCAGACACGCTACCACAACGCTACCGAGGCAGGCAGTCATTTTTAGTGAACTATTTCTGAGATATTCTTGTTGTTTGTATTTTGCAATCCTTTATGCTTTTATCCTAGGCATGAAAATAAAATGGAATGTCAAAGCCATCACAAAATGACCAGCTCTTAAAAGATTTGACTATGGCTTTGGCCTACTGCATTGCTCTATTACCATTGTCCCTATAAGGAACTGTGGGTTAAATGATTTCTATAAATATGTATATCGATTAACATGAAGTAGATAGATGAATAAGTGTTTGTATAAGAAAATGAACTCATTGAGTGCAACACGTCAGATATTTTAAAAATAATTCATAAATAAAAGGTACATTTTGACACTTCTAATCCTTGTGATTTTATTGTGGATTTACGAAAGTTGTCTTTAGTTTTATAAACAGAAAATGGTGAAAACTCACAAAGATAAGGGATTGTTAAAAATATGTACGTCGTGTCGAAAACCTACTGGGGTTGATAATGGGAATTGATTTCATGTGAACTCTAATGCATGCCAGGTGTTGCGTTCTAAACTGATGGCTGAGAAATTGAAATATTTGCTGTTTTGCTCAACTATACCTGCAGGAAATCAACAGATTGCAGTTTGAGAAATAAGGGAGGAATGTCGAACCAGAAGAAAATTCTAGTGAACCGGTATGTGCTCTGGAGTATGTAAGTCTATCTAGGAGGAATGACCTCCACATGTGCTGGAAATTTCCAGCGCTTGAATGATACTATAAAATGTCAGTACGAACAAGTAAGGTCTTCTAGTGTTGGCTTTTGTCATGTTAAATCACTGGTCTGTCCAGAAGTGCGAGCCTTCGACCAAGGGTAATTGAAGTAGACGAAATGATACACCAGAAATAAGTACAGGTCCATTGAGCATAACATTGCCCTAACGTAGATTGGAACTCGGACTTCATGCTACTACCTTATCGCAGAGGTGGATAAATACTCATGTATTTTGTTTCTTCTGTATGTTTAGTTAACGACTTCTTCTTAATTTATAATAGCTTTTGAGTTATTTTAAAGTGAATTTATTGGTTTAGGGTGCATGCTAATACGCATTTACTGCTGAATGTATTAGTTTATTGAAATATCCATTACTTTGGTAGCTCTGTGTGCAACTTTGATATTTCGGTATTGTAATAAAGGTTCAGATGAGCTTTACAGAACCAATAAAATAGTAGATATTGGAGGCACCTCGTACATGCGACCTCCATGGGTGCAACGCCTCAGGTGGTGGGATAAAGTGAAGGAATCGCAGTAAGCTACAAGCCCTACAGACGCGCGGAAGTCTCTAGAGCTCCAGGCTCGGAAGACTCATTCCATTTTGGAGCTGTCTAGATGGGCGATGAAACACCAAGCGGTCTTCTAGTGTCCATCTGTCCGTCTCCGCATTACGCATCGCCTGCGGTGCCGTATGTGGTAAAAGCGTGCGTTAAACACTACACATTTCCGCATTACGCTCTCTTTGGCATTCACCCACAAAAAATCGAAAGTAGTCGGGAACCTCCCAAATGCGAGTTTCACTCGGTAATAACAGAAATAGTGCACTACCTTTTTTGTAGATTATGTCAAGCTTTTCACAAACTTCTGTTCTACAGGTCTTTTTTAAAAAACAAACTACTTTAATGGAAAGATGGACTGAAAAATTCAATGGCATTGCCGGGATTTGTACCACGGATCTTCTGGTTGCCGTCCAGCCGCTCTAACACTTGAGTTACTATGGCCAGCATGCCGACATGACGTTAAATTCTCCATCTGACTCGTGTTTCTCCCGGTAAACCACTTAGGAGTTCTCATAAACACATGAGACAACTACCTTAATGGCGACTTACAATATGTAAGTACTTTAAGGCCCGGGCTTTATAGTTAACCACTATTAGGTCAATTAATGGAAATTAATTGTTCTTACACACTGGCCGTGTGTAGACTAAGGTATGGAAAGATAGAGTCAAGCTGAAAAGTTAATTCCATTGCCGGTATTTGAACCACGGATCTTCTGGTTGCCGTCCAGCCGCTCTAACCCTTGAGCTACTATGGCCAACATGCCGACATGACATTGAATTCTCCAACTGACTCGTATTTTCCCGGTAAACCAGCTAGGAGTTCTCATAAACACACGAGAGAACTACCTTAATGGCGACTTACTATGCTGTAAGTACTTTAAGGCCCGGGCTTTATAGTTAACCACTATTAGGTTAATTAATGGAAATTAATTGTTCTTTCACACTGGCCGTGTGCAGGCTGAAGTACGGAAATATAGTCAGACTGAAAAATTCAAAGTACTTACTAGTAAAGTACTTACATGTTGTAAGTCGCCATAGTTGTCTCATGTGTTTACGAGAACTCCTAAGTGGTTTACCGGGAAAAACAGGAGTCAGTTGGAGAATTTAATGTCATGTCGGCATGTTGGCCGTAGTAGCTCAAGGGTTAGAGCGGCTGGATGGCAACCAGAATATCCGTGGTTCAAATCCCGACAATGGCATTGAATTTTTCAGTCTGACTATATTTCCATACTTTAGCCTACACACGGCCAGTGTGAAAGAACAATTACTTTCCAAACTACTTTAATGTTAAAACAATACATGACTTGCCGAAAAAAATTGAATAAGGAAAATGTGGCATTTGAATGCCAAATGGTTACTAGATAGATACAAGGGAGCTAAATTAGCCACAACAGGCAATGTACACGGAAGCCAGAAGTTAATAACGGAGTTTGGCATCCCTAGGTTTCTAAAATTAATTTGCAGTGTTTGCCTTCGTACTTTGTAACACAGGAAATGCACAATCGAAATAAATACGTGTTATACGTCGTTGATTAAAACCAGTGGCTTCGAAGAATGTCATTTGTTTTTCCTTTCTTTGTTCCATTTCCATTTTGCCTTTAACTGCAATGGTAATATCGGAACATATCGAAGGTATTAACTCGTATTCCTTGGGTTTTAATCATTAGATCACGCACACATTCGCACTCTCATACTTCCAGACTCTGAGGAAGATGAGGAATTATCTTGGTCCCACCCCCACTACCGGGAATCGAACCCGGGATCCCTAGCACGGCAGGCAGGTGCTCTACCGACTGAGAATTTGATTTGTTGTGAAACTGTGATTTGCTCAAGATGGCATTCAACCACACAGCGATGTCACCAAACTAGGAATTGTACTCTGAATCATCCCAATAAGGAACAAGCTTATCAAGGGCTTCTTTCAACTCCACGTGTATAATTTATAGCATCGTAGAAACCCTTGACCTTTGCCTAGATGCAAACGAGGGAATGTAGGTATGGTTCATACTATCTTTACATAATAGTTGTCAGATTTCAGGGCGATTGCATGTGTCACCTTGGAGCTTTCACTGTTAACTTCTGCTGTCACTCAAAAAAAAAAAAAACTTGTTTTTGCTTCTGAACAAGGTTAATGGACTATAGACTTAAGTTTAGGATGTTCTACCCTTTCTGCAAGGTACATAGTATTGACATTCACCTTGCCACGCGCGCGAGTATAAAGGCGAACAACCTCTCTCCAGCCTTGTCCATTTCCTTCCTACAAGGCGGCAACGCATCATGCAGGGGAATGCGCTTCCCACAGGCTTAAAACACGTGTGACTCATATTTCATAACTGCTGGGTTCTCCCACAAATTCGACAGTTTCTCTGACTTTTAACACCTCGATTTCAATGTTTTAGCCGAGTGGGATGGCTCAGGAGGTTTCGTCTAGCCCGCATTCGGGATATCCGGGTTCGATTTCCGTGGCCAAACTACATCACCCGCGGGTTTTTATGAGGTTTTCCTGTCTTTGCATTTCATCTCCATTATCGTTTCGCATCTCAGCTGTTGGTCTCTTTTAGGGTAGAATTGTCGGAGGCAGTCTCGGCGCTGCATGGCAGGATGATATGCTCAAGGTAAACACTTCCTTCTTCGGTAGGATGGTCTCCGGATCGGCCTGATGAGCCGTTTCAGGACCACGGTAGGCGATATAAGCTATTTCGAGGTCTAACGGGAAGCCCGTACACTTCTCCCCTAAAACCAGGAAGTCGTCGAGACATGTACTGACCTGCCAGGGAGTTTCCAACTGGTCAATTGTAGAGACCATGACATCTGCTCTGTCGTGTCTCCTCTCACCTCATCCTTCCTCCCGGGGATGCCCCACTTGGGACATAGGTACAATAGAGCGAGACTGGAACTCCTTGCCCAGTCCCCTCCGTAATTTAATCCAATCCAAATGCTCTTGGTTGTCGACTTGACACTCCATTTTAATGACCTGAAAACAAACCATATATAAACATACAAGAACTACTATTTTTTATAGCACATAATTCTCTATCAAGGTTTTTTAACGTCCTCCAACGTTAAGTAAATAGACCAGTGGTGCCATTGAGGGGAAGCAGGGTGATTACCTTTCCCCCCTCCTAGTTAACCTTCGCAAGTGACGTAATAGATATTGGGGTGAGAAAGAGCGTGCGGAGGATTCAGTGACGGGTTGTTGAACTATTTATTCATATTCTTATGTGCATAATGTGTATTGAATACCTGTGTAAATTATACTTTATAGCTATGTGTTAATAATTATTAGTTCATAATTTAAGTAGAGTTCTTATTCTTCGTAGCTATTAATTTGTGGATGTCGGGTTCTGTAACGAGACGTGTTGACGGTCCGCCGCTTACTTGCATTTGTTTTAAAACACAAACGGGTGTAGCCGTATCACAATCGCCAACGCCAGTCAACTGTTCCCTTGCGCCTCCGCGACGCTGAACGAAAAGTTGAACGGGAAAAGGAGGGGAGTCACCCTCAGTGGCACTCGATGCCACCTCTGTAATAGACGTTAAACGAATAGGTGAAATTATGCTCAAATGAGCCCAGGATCCACAGAGCTTAGTTACTAGACATTCATCTTTCAGGTTAAGGGAAACCCGGGAAAGAAAGCTTATTCAGATAACTCGTCCTTACCGAGATTCAATCTCGGAGCATCACCGAGACGCTATCACCTACGTCATAGAGGCGGGTAGCTGTCTATTGACTACCATAGAACTTGTTGCCAAAAGATTTTATTTTGTACGCAAAAATTTTCAGTTTAAAAAATTGCCAGGACTTACAGCCAGCCCATTCCTTTGTTTATTTTCGTACAGTGGTTATAAAATCTGGTGTACTGCATTCACATGGCACTCTCCTTTTCTACAGATAAACCTTACAAACATTAGACTACTTAATGTTAATTACAATAGACATTTGCAGAAAGTATTGCATATTTCGTTGTAGGTACAAAGAGAATATGAGAAGGCTTAATCTGCAAGATGTTTTGAGAGCTTGTCACTATACGAAAACTTTAGATATACCGTACTCTTTGCATGTATAGAATAACTTAGAGTAAGGTGACCTAATATGGAATACTTTTTATATGTACTTAATTTATTGCCCTTAAATTTGATATATAAATCTGATAACTGATAAAACAATTCCTCGCTAACTTAGGAATATAGTATTCAAAACACAAAGCAGACAGTCTTTAAAGTTAATCATAACAAAACATATTCTAGAAATGCACACTTGTTTCCTATTGGGCACATAGTGATCCTAATATGGAATACTCTAAACAACATATGAGCAAATAGAATATCAACCAATTTTGGTAGAAATGTTTTGAAATATTTAAGTTAGAACAGAAGAAAAGAAATAAAGTAATAAAATAAAACTACAAATTTATTCTGAGCGAATTTCGAAGTGATAAATGTTTACATCTCATTTATGCATCCTGACCACTAACTCAAGGTGGTGAAATTAATACTATTTAATTATTTTGGCTTCTATGTGCAAAAGCATTATAACAATTATTACCATATAAAGGTGTTCCCAATATGGAATATTCAACATTGAGATCAATGTGGTATTCCACATTAGGAACATTTTCGCCATTTTATTTTAACCATTCAGCACATGAGCCAGTTATAGCAGCCTTTTAGTAAATTATTCAGGTTATTCCCACTATGATTCATATATAAAAATATAAAAAGTAAATGTTAATTATACTTACTTTATCCAGCTGCACTGCCCATTCAATCGCCAAGTCAGAAAAACTCAAAACTTGGGCAAACCTTTATGGTGACACAGAAAGGCCACTGAACCTTAGCAAGGAACAAAGAGCACTGCCTTCTACACTAGCGTTCCTGTGGTAGCAGTTGCACTCTTTCCCAATAAATGTCACTTTCATACAGAGTGAGAACTTAGGTATTTCACATTAGGCACGTATTCCACATTAGGGCACCTTACCCTACCATTTGCGAAAAGTCTAAGTATTGGAAAATTCAAATAAATAACAAGGACTATCTATATTTGCCGAATAGGATTTGGTTAGTTTAGTAATAGTAAACCTTATAAGTTTGTCGTACTTCACGAAAGTGTCTTTAAATGGCTTCTTCTATTTAATCTAAGCAAAGCTAACAATGTTCCCAAGACCTACAGGAAGCACATAAAGTATTCGCACATCACTAAATCTCAACCGATATTTTGAAAAACACTTGACCACTTGACCACTTCATTAGACCAATAGACAGATTCACTAACATACTATTTTGTATACAAAAACAAAAGGAACAAAATGTAATTTTTATACAAATAAAACGAAATTGCGTATTTCTGAGGCACAAAAAGCAATCTCACACTCCAAAGTAGTACAGTGTTACAAAATGTTGATATTTAGTATTTTCTTGGGTACTCTTTAGCTTTAATTATAGCGTATAATCTTCTTGTTAGAGAGTGGACAATTTTCTTAAATTTTTTATGAGTTTTTTAGAAATTCAAGTCACTAAAGCTTTTCCTTTGTTTTTAAGACATGGTATAGATGTGTTGATATTTTTGCTATTGTTCCTGAAAAACAAATTAATGATGCTTTAAAATTACTAAATTTACAAGATAAAGCTATAAAATTCACATTAGAAACTGAAATTAATGGATTTCTTCCTTTTCTAGATTTGAAATCAATAAGAAATAATACCACATTAGATTTTGGTATTTATAGGAAATATACCCATCTTGATAATTACATAAAAAATATAAGTTTTAACCCTTTTTCACATAAATTTGTGTTTTTAATAGTTAGATTTATAGATTAATAAATATACCCCCGAATAAAGAAGAATTTAATAAAGAATATAAAGAATATAAACATATTATTAACACTGCTTTAATTAATGGTTTTAATAAAGATTTTATACAAAAGAAGATTGAAAAGTTTAAATATAAAAAATACTGTTAATGATATTTCTACTCTTAAAAAAATAAAAGATGATTATAATTTTAAAAAAATTTACTTACCATCCTTGGTTTAATAAACATTTTCAAAATTTTTTAAAGAAGTTGGTATAACTTTAGTTCCTCAAAATAAATACAGTATTAAAAATTTATCGCAATTTTCTAAAGAAAGATAAAATTCCTAATAATAAAAAATCTGGTATTTATCAATTTAATTGTTTGGATTGTGATCAGGTTTATATTGGAAAGACGAAACGTAATTTGGAAACCAGAAAGAACGTTTTCGTAGCATTAAATATAAACAAATTGATAAATCGGCCGTAGCAGATCATTTTTGGTCATTTAACCATGAAATAAATTCCGAAGTTAAATTATTAAAACAATTAAATGGTCCCATAGAGTTAAGTGTAGGAGAAAATATTTATTTTAAAAAATAAACATGGCGTAATGAATTTTGACATACCGGCAATTGATTCTGTTTTTATGTTTGTTTCGTATTCATATGTTGGTAATGTTGGAAACGTAACATAATAAGCGAAAATAACATGGTAACCGAGATTTCCTTAACAACGGAGTTTGTTTAATAAACTGAAGACGAAGGAGCTGTGCCTTCGAAATCGATCTTTTCTAAAGAAGAAGGAATTATCAACTTCTTAAGTTAAGTGGAGGTTCTGTTACAAATATTTTTATTTGTGTAATTTTCTTAATATCTGTTTTTTTTATTTTGTCCCATTCTGCAACAAGAGTCGTTTCCAGTGTTTCTTTGTTGTAAACTTACCTTGTTTTGGCAGGATGCTCCACACGTCCTCGATGGGTTAACGTCTGGCAACTGGGGAGGGGTATGAAGCTGCTTAGGAGCGTTATATAACAACCTAGTCGGAGGTTAAGCGCAGTTTGCTTTGGACCATAATCATCCAGTCTTCTTCGAGGCCCATTTTATCCACAACTCTTGCTTCAGAATGCCTATGTACTTCCTGTGACTCATTATTCCATCGATAATATGAAGATTGTAGACACCTAACAGGCTGATGCAACCCTACACAAAGAGAAGCTTCCACCATGTTTCAGATTTTTGACTCCAGTTCCGTATTTTTCCTCCACAGTTTGCAGCTGCAGTCCCAGCCTCTCACTTTTACTCTGAAGTCTGTCGTCTTTTCACAGTACTTTCAAGCGACTTTTATACATTTTTTCCTTGTTTTGTGAGCTGCCCTACATCTTCAGTGGTACCCTCACGTTGTAACCTTGGTTATTACTAGAGCCCGGATTTCAAAGCAAAATGCTTATAAATACTTAAAAATACTTTTTTTTTGCTGAAATACGGGAGCTGTTTACTTATTTTATGCTTTTTAATTACAATAGCTTATTTTATCAAAATCATGTAAATTTAAAAGTAAATTTTCACTCCTAGCCATCATTTTATTATTGAGACAGTTTACATCGTCTCGCCGAAACAGGAGCCAAAATAAAGCGCGGATCTTCTTGTCTCTAGGGTAAAGAAAGTGTGCTGTCACCTATTAGAGTTAAACTCCTTCCAAATTTTCTGTACCTCAGCCAGTTTTAACTTACGGCAGTACTATCTCTCCGCCTCACAGCTGCACATACCCGAGTCGACGTCGGGACTCCTTCCTCGGCCTCCACGTCGTCGTCGGCTGATTGCTTTACCCTTGGCTCTAGCTGTTTCTCCTGCATGGATTCTTTTATTGGGTTCTCAGGGTGTTAAGGTTGAGACAACATAAACCAACGATAATCTCTGAACTGCTTTAATTTGTCCTTACACTTTGTGGAACCCGGGCACCCTTAAATAACTGCACTTTCGGCGGACATTTTATAATACATTTTATTGGACGCGGCACGTCGTCGGACACACCAGACGGATCTATACAATACACTTGACTGCAATGAGCAATGAGCAAAAATGTGGGCTAAATGGGGGTTGCTACCCTCTTATATACACACAACACGGCGTCACAAGGAAAAACTAAGAGTATATTGACCTATGTAACGGTACAGTAAAATAGCTAGCATTCCATTCTATTGTCTGACATCCGCCCTTCATAGACTGTCGTCCGAGAGTGCAATGTTTCTCACCTGTATCTGCCCAAGTTCATTACAATATTTTACATCAAAGTCTACAATTTTACTTCCACTAACTTAACTAGTTGCAGTTCTTAAATTTATGTATAGTTATTTAAACATATTACATAATTAAATAAATAATTTATCCGAGGACCAAAGTTCCTGTTTCAAACTCGATGGACTTCTTAGTTAGAGGCTGTGTATTACTACACAGAACATTTGAATGAAGTAAAAACAGTATTGTTCTCCTTAGATGCAGAAAATGCAAGCAGCATTGCCGCAGCACAGGAATGTTTTGCTAATATTGGTATCCAAGATAAGATAGAGTACATCCATAACCACTTCTCCAAAATACCTGCTGTTACAACAGTTGGAAGCCCGAAATAATACCTTGGGAACATTCACTTTCTTTGATAGATGATATTTGAGTAATCTTTACCTTTAGACGCTCAAGGTGTTGTTAAAACTACCTTTAAGAAAGTCAGTAAGGTAGTAACGAAAGCAATGGTTACGAAACACTGCAAAATTTCTAAAGACTTTCTACTACAGAGACGTATATCTAAGAGAAATTCACTTAAGAAAAACCGTAGTAAAATAACACCTGAAGTTTTCCAGGTGACGAATATGTTCAAGTTGTCGGGCAGCAAGCCAGGTGAAAAGACGATTCGAAATCGACGGTTCGGGAGTGTGCATCTCTCCCATCATCAGGAGATTTATTAACTGTGAAACACTGGATATAACACAATTATAAACAAAGACAAAACACTATCAAAATTCGCATTGCTGAACAAGACTGTTTTCAGTAAATGAAATGCCAGGTCAGGAGATGGTGTGAGTATAGAAAGTTAATTTGGTCAAAGAAACCTAACTACTTAACTTGATTATCAAGCTGTATTGATTATCAAGCTCTCGGAGGAAAAAGCCAAAGCCTCATTATGGAAATCCGTCGACTTAAGAAGCACAGATCAATACAGCTTCATAATCAAGTTAAGTAGTTACGTTTATTTGACACAGTTAATACTCTATACTCACGCCATCTCCTGACCTGGCATTTAATTAGGCTCGGCAGTTCGGCCCGAGGTTCCTCTAGTAACGTCAGAGGTACTACGAGTGCTAAGGGTCCGCAGCGCCCGCACCACGGCAGCTGAAGAGGACGGATCCCCTAAACTATGGGAATTACTGCTAAACAGTAAAAATAACTGGCATCCAGATATTAATGAAACAAGAAAAGAGGAACAAAAGTCTACCCCTCTCCTCTCTTATGGTAGCCAAATGCCAACCTGACTGCCGGCCTCACGCTCACATACTCAAAGCAGCGGTGGAGATGTGGTCAGCATCTCGGTACCCCCAAGCTTACTCAACCAGGATTCGCCACCTAGCATAGCTCCTCAATTCCCTCACAATGCGAGTGGGACACGTCCTGTAACCGGCACTTAAATCTGCATCTTCCAGCGGCATTCCGTAGCAGGGAACCACAGCACAACGCTCTAGCCTTAAACGCCACGGCGCAGGACGGTAAAGACATTTACGAAACTCAAAATCGCAGGAAATAGTCATTTGGCGCTGAGACATTTAAATGATAACGCGATGAGCAACTTTCTTTATTAGCACACCTTTAGAGGCTCAATGAAAAAAAAAAATGGAAAAAATATAATATACACATGCAAAACTTGCGATAAATTCCAACATTGATATCCAAGTTTAGTATCTTCCAAAGGTACAACATCAAGATTCCAAATTTTCTAATTTTAAATTACCTTTTACTGAGGTAATGTCCGTTATTTTTTATTTTCTCAAAAATAACTAAAGATTTTGACAGAAATAAAATACATTTAAGATATTTATATGACAAAATTGGTATCTTGAATTTCATGGGAATAGCCGTGAAGTCCTGTTCATTCAGAGAGAAGTTTGTATAACTGGTAAAGGATAAGAGACAAACCTGACTCCACAAAAAACCTAATAAAACATACAATTTCAAATAACTTTTGTGGCATCGACCATTCCTAAAAAATCTGTCATTTGATTCAGTGCTTCAATACTTACGTTATTGAAATATGCTGTGGCTAATCAGTTGTTTTTCGCGATGTCGTGGAGAGCATAGGGGCATTTAAGACCAGTTTATAACGTCACTGTCATTTCAGTTTGTTTTATTCATAAATAAATGTGTAGCAAAACTATTTCTTTAAGCTTTGCTACGAATATTTTGAAGAAGCTATTTAAAAGTAAAGGATAGTAGAAGAGGAAGTCATGAGACTGTAACATAAGACTAGTTGATCAAATTTCTGCTCTGACTATCCTTTGGCTGCATCAGGTTATTGCACAATCTTGTATTAGACATTTAAGTTGCAAGTAAAACCGGTTATGCAGAGGCTGTATGATTGGCTGTCAGTTTTGTCAGAACAGAAAATATTTCATCAGGCACATTCTTACTTTTCTTCAAACAGTGTTTATTCATTGTAAAGGATTGTGTTTAATGAAATTGCGAGAAACGACTGCCTTCCGAGAGTTGCTATGAGCAATGCTGACTTCATTATGGAAGAAATTACTACTGTCTGACCAGTCACAGAAGGCGAGAGGGGTCTGCGGCATGAGGGGAGGGTTTGAACGGTTAATTGCTCACGTAGTCCATTTCTTCACTACGAAATATGTGTATGTGATTCATCCATGCTGCCAGTTCTAATATTCATATGTAATTGCTGTGATAGGTATAAGCCATTAATGTGACAACACTTCTGTATTTTATATGATACTAGCGTAAATAAATATGATTGTGACGGTAGAACAAGTTTGCATGGCACATTCGTAAATATGCAATATACAACTTTGTCCTTATAGCTACCATCAAATGCATAACCGAACCTGTTACTTCTAAATACAGTATTTTAAATGCTCACCTGCCTCACATTCAAGAGGTCCCGAGTTCGGTAGGACGAGTTATCTAGATAAGGCTTCTTCCGCGGTTTTCCAATACTCTGAAAGATGAATGTCGGATAACTAAGCTCTATGTGCCCGCCTCGGTAGCGTAGATGTTAGCGTGTCTGTCTCACGTTCAAGAGGTCCCGAGTTCAATCTCGGTCAGGGTGAGTTACCTGGGTAAGGTTTTTTCGGGGTTTCTCCTTATCCTGATAAACGAATATCGGGTAACTCTAAGATCCATGGACCCCGGACTCATTTGAGCATCATTTCACCCATTTCATTCATCGTCCTATATGGCGTAACGTTGTAGGACGTAAATTGCAGAAAGAAATAAAAGCTCTATGTACCCTGGGCTCATTTGAGCAGCATTTCATTCATCGTCCGATATGAGAACGTTCGAGGACATTAAATAAATACATAAATAAAATACCAATAGAAACTTTTCAGACTCAACAATGTTGCAAAAATATAAAATTCTAAAATTACTTCGTTAATTGGCAAAATGCACCATATACGTCAATTTCACAGCAGATAACTGCTTCGGTCACCTATAGAAGAAATTATTTATTTACTACTGGTTAGCGACCAGTCAAAACGCTCAGCCGCTAAGGGTAGAGGGGGACATGTTGTGCACTGTGGCCTACACAGATCTATTGCAGCTAACACCCCTAGGAGGAAAGGATGAAGTGAGAGAAGCACGGGAGGCCACAGGCTTGTAGGAAGCATGAAAAGGAACTGGAATGAAGGGGAAATAGAAAGCAAATCGTAGGCAACCCCCACTTGGAAAGGTCGCGTGCGATCGATGGGGATCGAACCACGACCTATCAAATGCGAGTCGTGTACGTTACGGGGTCGCCATCCCAATTGGTACGTTTATCCGCTAAGACTGCCACAAGCTTAAAACTATTATTAATTAGTTCAGTTTGATAGTTTATATCCTTTATTTTGTATGCTGCTTTATTTTTAATTAATCATTTTTAAGAACACATATACGATGACCTGGTACAGAGATGGCAATACGAATGACGGTAGAAAAATTTTTCATAGGCCGCAACACTATTCAAAATATACAACCTCTATGAAGAACGACATTATGAATTAACATTTCAATTCATGTTGTTATAATGTTTAGTTATTTTCCGCTACCACACACCAACTCTAATGCCCGATTTCACCAACAGATGTTAAAATCGACGTTAACAAATGTAACGTAACAATTGTCACAGCACTAGCACTACTGTTAAATTTCTTGCATTTCACCAACCTGTTTTCTGAAAATGTTAACAAACACGTGTTAACGCCAAGAAACTTGTAAGCATTGCAGCTATAGAACGCTATGGATGAATCGTATTATTTTCTGAACGTACTGCGATGCGCTTTTGTTTTCACTTTTGTCTGCACCTGCAAACAGCTGAAAAAATGGCGGGCGTAAACAAAAGCCGTGAGACAAATTTCTCATCGATGGAGAAAGAATTGTTAAATTGGTGACGAAGTGTAAGGATATCGTGGGAAATGTGTGCGGCGAATGTAAAAAAGAAGATGTCACGTGGGAAAATATTGGAAACGAATTTAATTCAAATGCATCTGTTACTATACAAGCACTAAACAATTTCGTCAGTATTACGTAAATTTAAAACGAGGTGCGAAGAAGGATAAGTGACTTGAACGTTTCAAGACGTGAGGTGGACAATGTATTATCCACATAATTCAGTGAATCATAAAATCGCAAAGTTAGTAATACTTGAAGCAAAGGCGAGATCGGAATATTCCTTTCGATGCATGTTCTAACTCAGTATTACGTACATTTAAAACGAGGAGCGAAGAAGGACAAGTGACTTGAACGTTTCAAGACGGGAGGTGGACAATGTATTATCCACATAATTCAGTGAATCATAAAATACCAAAGTTAATACTTGAAGCAAAGGCGAGATCGGCATGTTCCTTTCGATACATGTTCCAACCTCTCTTGTACTTTCGCAGTAACCTTCATAGCAACTTGTTTTGACAGTCTATACCTCTAGAAAATTTTCTTCGGATAGCTCTTCAAAATCATTTCTCCTCATAAGCCGTACTCTATTACGAATGCCATTTAGACGGTCTTAAATATAGCAAATCGGCATCAACAGCTGAGTTCATGCTCGCCATCTTGACTATTTACAATTGTTAAGGACTTAAACAGAAATTTTGCTTGTTAGTTTAACACGAGTTTTAAGCTAACACATGTTGTGAAATGCAATTTCTGTTTTAACTATTGCTAAACTCGTGTTAAGTCATAAATTCTGTTGGTGAAACCGGGCATTAAGGATTTTATGTTAAAATGGCACTATCTTTATGAAACATTAATAGTGCAATGGCATTTGCTTCCTTATCTGCTATTATCTTGCATTAAGGTCATTTTCTAGTGAATGAAGTATGCTTCACAAAGAATATCGTTTATTTACAGTTTTGTATTAACTAGTGTACCATTAACATTCTCGATAAATGCATTTCTGCTTCCTATAATTGCAGCTAATTTGCTACATTGCGAAGCATTCGTTATACGTAATCAAGGCTGATTTGAAATCCAGCTGAAACTTGTATAACTGTATTAGTTTTCGCAACCAGTTGTTTCTGATATGTTATTATTTCTTGACTGTTTGCTGTGCAGTGAAATAATCATAATTATAAATGCCTCCAAGGTCGTTCGGAATATTTCTGCAGATACGTGGTAGAAAAAACAGCATGACCATGATGTGTTACAACAGACGAGTTTACGATCAGACTATTGCCAAATTAAAGCTTTGACAGAAGTACCTTGTTTTTCTCATATTTAAGAGTAGCCGAATGGGAAACACCCGAAGCTTTTTGTTAAAGATAGCGCCAGACATAACCGCCCCTTTTCTGTAACGTCGTGTTTTGTATGTACATCGTGCTAGTGAAGGTTTTTATCTTATTTAGTTATCAACCTCGCTCTTTCCATAAAACCATGTCTAAACTGTTTTAAATATTAGCTTTATTTTATCTCAGTTTTATCTACCTGGTTGACACGCGTTCCAAATAATCGTTAATGAGGTGCAAGAATTTCAGTGTGGTGCTGTCAATTATGTCGTGATAGCCGTGTTCATTGAACTGTGATATTAGCTTGGATTTTGTGTGCCCAAACGTCTGGTATCCATTGTCAATAAACATCCTCTACCAACACATGCAGTGAGAACGGAAAGTGCTTGTACGCTACAGAACCTTCGATAACGTTTGATATTCTGAAGAATTTTTAAAGGAAATAGCGACATTTATTAGAATTGGCAAATGGCAGCTTCAATAAGATCGAATTTGTTGAAAGAAACTAAGTTATAAACAAGGTGCCACTTCTATAAAAGCAAAGATAATTTGTGATTTTCTCAGGCACAAAAAGTATTCGTATAACAAAGGGAACTACAGTGCGATACATATAAACCTGACTTTTGAACCAACAATAGGATACACGTGCAACTTTGATGTTGATGATGATAGTTGGCACTACAGGCCATGTAGACCCTTGGTTTTCCTAACCACCCTCTTCCATTCTACTCGGTTCTTTGCTTTACTTCTCCAGGCGTTAACCCCCAACTTTCTCAAGCCCTTGATGTATAGGGGAGTTGTTCGGATTGGGTTGGACTCGAGGGGGCAGTGTGTTCCCAACACCCACGGGGAATTTGGTACCTCCAGCCAGGCTACGGCCGCCCGGAGGGTGTAGAGGGTCCCTCATAAGTCCCGGGTACTAGCCTGCAGAGCTAGTAGAAGGTATGCTAGATCACCAGGCGGCCCCACCGAGGTTTTCGGTAGTCTTCCCTGCGGGGTTGACGCGCGTAAGTGGCGTATCCACTCCCAACCCGTCTTGACGTTGTCCTCAGCGGGGGGGGGGGGGCTTTTTAGATTACAGGTCTTGCCCTATGGAAAGGGCCTCGGAGTATCCATCGCTCCCAGGTAGAAGGAGGCCCGGGTTCTTGATCCTACGGGTCCAGGACTAATGGGAGTAGAACCTCTGCACTTAACTACCACTTAACTGGTTACCAGTAATTTATTTATCAATAAGTTTGTGCATTGTTAATTTTATTTTAGTTCTTATTTAAAGTCATATGTATTAAAATGGGGAAGGGATAAATATAAAAAGAAATTTTATACATGTTTTGTGTTATATAAATATGTTATTTATTGTAGTGTATCAGAATTTAGTTTCGGTGTTTTTATTTTTAGTAGGAGATAGTTTTAATATCTGTAAAAAGTTTTGTATAAATTATATAAAAGTTGATATGTATAAGAATTTGGAATATATATACCGTGGCTTGAGAAATTAAGTGCCAGGGTAGGGTATTCCAGGTTTTTATTTATTTTTAGTCAGGTTGGCAGACTTTGGGCCACTAAGGCTGTTGACGCCACGGACTGATTTGATTTGAAATGTCTTTACCATTTAAAATATGTTCCATGCTAATTTTGTGCAGAAACTCCGAGAGAACTAATTTTAAAAGGTGGCCTGTGATTTTACTACACTTCTTTACTGCACACTTAATTGCTTAATATATTGCGAAACTTAATATGAAACCGAGAAAAATTTTGTAAATAAAACATGCTTGTAAGTTGCAATTTTCTTCAGTGTAAGAAAAATGATTTAACTTGGTTTTGTGTTTTAGTATTTAAATGTGTTATCCCCGAGTTTTTCAAAATTATGATTTAATTGGGATAATAAAAGCAACTGAAATGCTTTTCTTTCGAAAACCATTAAATATGCCTGTATGAAACTTAAAAACACTTGGGATTACAGTGGAGTTGTTATCTGCATAAAAACCGCAGTTTCAAGTAATTAGCGCAACGAAACTAAATATGAAATTTATTCAAGATGTAGAAATATTTCAAAAGCTACCTGACAGTATCTGGTCATTCCCGTCAGTGTTTCTTTTTTCTTTTGGGGAGATAAAAGTCGCCCAATATCGATTTTTTAAAAAGAAAATTAAAATTAGTTTAGTTCTTTTTTCAACAAAAATTCGAGTTCGTTAAATGATATATTTAAGTTTATATGAATAAGATTTGAATTTACTGTTGATTTTTTTCTTTTCTATTTTAATTTCATATTATTGTTGTCTGCAATATTTGCACAGATTGAAATAACATTCTGTTACATTTTTTGTAAATGTTTGTTTTATTTGAAACATAATGGCTCTGTATACTACAGAAGTTCCACGTGAATGTTGTTTTGGGCATCTAGCATTAGTTTTAGTGGGTCAAGGTAGCAACAAGCTCGTAGATGAGGTGGAGATAATATTAGTGTTCCAGTCGTGACCGACCCAAATGTGACCTTTGCCTTCACGCACTGATGAAACAAAGAAAGAAACCCAGCACCTACTGCTATCACTTCGAATGCAGGACTGACCTTTGATGATATAAAGTGGTTCTGCTGCATCTTCGCTGGTGGCACGCACCACGTACAGTACAACACTATACTACCTACACTGAAAACATTTTCTGGAGTTTTCACGAAATAAAATGTATATTCATAGTTGTCTTATATAAACATTAGTTTTAAGTTTCATTGAGATATAACTTTTGCTTTCCTACTTGTTAAATTTTAAACTGAATGTTCTTTATACCAAATGCTCCAATCGATACATTTTTAAAAGCAGTTTTTAAAATGTCCTTCAGTTACTTGAAGGTCTAACATATAATTTTGTTTTACTAGTTATAGTGAAGGAAGATTACAATTTTGAAATTCTATTTTAAAACGTTTAGTTTTCTTAATCTTTATGTGGTTTAAAAATTAACTTGGAAACCTTTCGAAAGGCCTGGAAATTGTGATAGATTTAATTGCTTGAGTTTTGGGAATCTACATGACAAATTTTAGAATTGAATAAAAACTACATCATTTGGAACGTTTTGAGAAAGTAAACGCGCTGAACAAAATAAGTTCCAACAAAAAATTCTAATTTGAAAATATAAAAGCTTTGATTCTGGATTTTAACGTACATTATATAACCATAAGTGTTTATATTATACGAAAATAAAAACATTTTTAATTTATAATTAAGAGTTTCTTTTAAGTCGTGGAATACAAAAGGTTTTTTCTTTAATTTGTATTTACTGTCAGTGTGTGGTGATAACAGTTGCATGCTGGCAAAAATGAACACCCAAAATGTTGTGTGTTGCTTCATAAACAGTAGTGAACTACTTTTGTTAATTTAACCAAATTTATTCGATATATGTTTTGGTGTGTCTTACTAAATTTGTTACTGTAGGAGTTTACATTAAAACAGAATGTTTACAGGTTCCTTTAACGTCATTTAACCATCTTGGCCATAAATGAAATAACTGAGAAAGTATTCTAAAGAGGCAGCGTTGCACATAGTCAGGTATAAATGGTCCATTAGCTATTTTAAAAACATTCTAAGAATAGTGAGAAACAGTTATGAGAGAATTTTGAACAATAATACATTTTTCTGGTGCAGTAAGTCACAAGATTGTGGAAAATCGTGTTATATTTGAATTATGAATGAGACCTCGATTCGTCGAATGTCGGTGATATCGAAGTATTTTAAGTTCCGCATTCTTGAAAGTGCTGCCTCTCACATGTCTCTAAAGAGTTGCCTGACTATAGTTATTTACTATTTTTCCTAACACCCCATAGAGTTGCATCTAAATGAAAATAAGCAAAACATTGTGGGGAGTACTAGTACTCCTGTAACATGCAACATTATTATCCTGCTACTCAAAAGGTTACCATGGCTTTGTCTTTGTTAGTGAAAACCTCTCAGATGACGCACTGATTACTCCACGTGGACATAACATCTACTCAAGTTCTCGGGAAGCAAGCCAGGTGAAAAGACGATTTGAAATCGACGTTTCGGGAGTGTGCATCTCTCCCATCATCAGGCTATTTATTAAATTTTATAACCACAAATGAATCAATGGATATATCCAGTGGATGAATGAATATCCAGTGATTCATTTCTGGTTATAACGTCGATTTCTAATCGTCTTTTCACCTGGCTTGCTTCCCTAGAAAAACTTGGGTATATTCGTCGCAGGAAAGCTTCAGGTCTTATATAACATCTGTCATTTGTTCTTCCTTCGTATTCCATTGGCTGAAGTGATGTGTTCATTGTTGCTTAGCACACGATCGAAAAGCGCTCCAGCACACTCTTAACTTTTTCGAGAATAATCAGTGCGTTATCTGAGATGTTTGTATTAAAGCAAGGCTGCACTGAAAATTCGCTGAAAATGTTGAAAATCATGGATATTCTTTTGGCATTTTTGGTAGCTTAGGGTGTGTAGTAATAGATGGCATGCTATTTTTATCATTTGCACCATTTTAGACCATCCGCAACAATTTAAAGATACCTTCATCTTCTGAGAAACTTATTTTCTAACACATTTTCTGTGTACAAAATGCCCCACGCGTCAAAGTTTTCCATTTAACTTGGCGAAACTTCCAGGATAGGTCCATAATATGTAAATAAGAAACTTCTTTTTTTGTTAATGCTCATGTTTTGAAAATTATATGGTGTTAAGGAATAAAACAAGTTAATATTTTCAACATTTTGAGAGCTAACGCATGGAAAATAGTTTAGAACAAAGGCTACAAGAATATTCCAAAAAATAAGAATGTGGTTCTTTTAAAATTGCTCTGTACTAGCCAGAAATAAATATTCAACTTAAAAGCTCAATTTTTTGACGCGTAGAACGTTTTTTATTTTTAGAATATTTTCACAAAGAATAATTAATGAATTATTTGGTGTAGCAACATAAAAATGTGCGTGCAAGTTCAAAATGATACTCTAATTATGTGGCTAAGTTGTTATAATTATAGGTTTATCATTATAGAATTTGGAATTTTCAGTTTAGCCTTGCTTTAACAAAGATAAAGTCAGGGTAACCTTTTGAGCAGCACCATAACTGAGTTGTCTATTTCAACAGCCTGTCTTGGTGACTAGCTCTCGGTCATTACGTTTGTCTACTCCAGCGGAAACAAATGAGAACTTAAGGCCTATAATAATACACTGCATAGGAATATTTGCTCTTTTCCTTCCATCTGTTTGTGTTTCAGAAGTCAAACTCAGGTCACGACCGTAACGTACGACTGTTTTGTTTTACTAATGTACAACAATGATATCGAATAAAACATGAGTTATTTGGAACTGTTTTGAAGTCGACGGTTTTATAATAACAAAACAGTTGCAAAATAGGCAGAAAAGCTTTTTACAGGGTGGCAAGTAGCAGAGTGCAACAAATGTAAAGAAGCCGATTGACGTTTACCCAATAACAATTGTAAAATCACTACATATATTACTAACGTTGCATGAGCAAAATATATCACGATAATGAGTTCTGCATCAAGCTGTAGGGAAACAAAGTAACTGATTGTATAGAGTGCAAGGTGGGTGTAAGACAGGGATGTAAACTCAGTCCGGTGCTATTTAACCTTTTTATAGATGATATTCAAGAGGAGGTTGCTAAAAATAGGGTTCACTCACCAATTATTCATAACAAAGAAATGCCAGGATTGTTATTTTCAGATGACTTCTATATCTGTTGGAGGGCTGAGAAGGGCGATTGAAGCAATAAGTAGTTATTGCCAAAAATGGGGGTTGAGAGTTAACGAAAAGAAAACGAAGATAATGGTTTTTAAGAAAGGATATAGATTACGTAAAGATGAGAAATGCGAGATAAATGGAAGAGAAATAGAGGTCGTAAAGAGATTTGATTATCTGGGGATAAGATTGAGCTTTGATGGTAAATGGACTGAACAGAAAAAATTGGCTCTAGCAAAAGGTAAAATGGCCATAAGTATTGTAAGAGCATGTTTAAGGAAATTACCTGACATTAATGTCAAATGGCTGGAAAGAATCTATACTGCCATAGTAGAAAATAAGATGTTGCATGGGGCAGAGATATGGGGAGTGGATGAAGCATGGGAAGAGGTGGATGTTATTAACAGATCCTTCTGTAAATATATTTTGGGCTTACCTGTAGCTTCACCCAATGGGGCAGCACAATTAGGAGTTGGGAAGACGTTCAACAAGGGTTAAAATTGTCTCAAGGGTATTGAAATATCTATACAGAATTGCCAATTTGGAGGAAAACAATATTATCAAGGAATGTTTTCTTTTGCAGATGAGAAGCAAATGGGGAGAGTCTTGGGCGCAAAAAGTAAGGGAACTGATGGAACAGATAGGTATGGGACATATTTGGAGAAACGAGGAGTATTAGTATAGGGGCTTTTGGAAAGAGGTAGAATTAAGGCTGGAAGATTTAGATACCAAAGTTATATTTACCAGTGTAAGGGGGAAAAGATCATTGAGGATATATAGGGAAATAAAGACAGTGTGGGGGAGGGAGAAGTACATAGATGTGTGTAATAAGTCAGGGCGAGAAGGATTTGCCTGGGCAAGGACAGGAGTTAGAAATTTGAAAGGTATTAGATATGATTAGAATACAGGGAAATGCCCAATGTGTGGAGAAGAGGATACAGATTGGCATAGTATACTTTATCGCAAACAAAGATATGGAGAGAACAAATTTGGCAACAAAAGTGGGACAGTTTTAGGGATGGGGGGAGGTATTAATAATAAAGAAAATGTTATTGGTAAAAGGAGAAAAGAATGTAAGACATATAGGTGAATATCTGCGGAAAGTTAGAGAGAAATGGTTAAGATTGATGAAGAATAAATAACAATTAAGGGCTGGAAAACTAGAACGAGGGATACAAGGGAGAGGAGGGTCATCAATACACGGAAAACCTGGGGTTACGTGTGTTGAGACCGAGACTTGGGGCAAGCAGGTAGGAAAGGTATATTAGATGTGAATAAGCTATTTTGTTATTGTGTGAAAGAAATGTTATAAATGTCAATGTATCAATGAAATTGTATGTAGAAGAAAGATGAGAAATAAATACAAATACAAAATACGTTGCATGTGCGTTTTGCTAAACTAATTTAAAATCAACAAACCAGGAATCATAAAAACTGATACCTCTGACCAGGGAAGAAATATGGAGATGTATCATGGCATTTAATGCTCAAAGAAGTATACATTTGAATTTGTAACATTACTAATTAGAGTATCGAACATATTTTGTTTCTATACCTACTTGCATAAGGACAAAATAAAAGCCTTTCCTTATGTTAGGAATTACATTAAAACCTTGCTGTTCTAATCTAAGAAATGCTGCGGTTTATGCTATGTAATCTTTGTAATTTACCTTCACAGACACCAGCAACAAAAAATATATGGTTGGCGATATTCAGCTTTGAGTCAGCATTATTACTCATTTGCGATGATTTGCATGTCTAGTGTTTTCTCTTTGTGTAATTATTTACAATACAATGGTGTAATCTGTCTCAGTCTAGAATGATCCTGTTGTAAGTATAATGGTACTCGAAAAAGAGACAAATCCTTGAGGGAAAATCAACTTAATGCTCTTATACAAGGTTAATTAATATGGCCCAGATTATGTTCACGAAACACTTTTTTTGATAATGTTATATAAAATTACTTTACATTTAAAAACGAACAATATAATCACAAAAGAGTACCTAATAGTTGATATTTGTTTACTTTATTACAATAATTGTACAGAAAGTTATAAATCAGTTTATACTTGGGTATAACTGCTGTACAAGTAGGTGTTATGTGATTATTAAAAAGTATATTTGTTCAGTATTGTTCTTTTGAAGAATGAGAGAAGAAAAATATAGATTAAGCTGCTATTTTAACATATTTCAATATTACAGAGTCATTATTTTTCAGATTATTACTGTAGCATTAAATGTGTCAGGTTGAAGGTCTCGCACACCTTGAATAACACAAGGGAAACAGCGACCTGAATGGACACATCCTTAGTTTGGGTCATGAATTCAGAACTGTTCTACCCTCAAGGAACTGTTTCCAGACTAAACATTAACTATGACTCTCCCCCCCCCCCCAAGAAAACGAGTAAAAGATACAGATACAAACGCACTCTAATTTCTCAATTGAATAATGCAATTTCTGATGTTTGAGCAGTTATCCTTTTGTAAAATCTGAACATTATGAAGCTCCTTGTAGATGCAGTGTAAATGTGACATCACTAAGGATTCAATGGCCGACAAGAACGGACAAAATGACGTAGAGGAAAATATATCCTAAAATATAAAATAGGACTGTACGTCCAAACATGTTCTAATAAATAAACATTTTCATAAACTGACTTCATCCTTTCGTACAACCGGCTCTCCTCCCCTGGGGGCACAGGACCCGGATGATGAGGTTTGAAACTCCCGCCGACATCTTGAAACGTGAAACAGTACACCAGCATCAAAGGTGAAATGGAGGGACAGGAAATTTCTTACCAACATTTCGCCTAGCGACTGGGGAGAGCCTCAAAATAAACATTGATCAAGAACGGAACACACGACCTCCCGAAATGAGTCTACCATATGAGCTCAGTTAACGGGGTATATAAACAAATATAATATGAATTTTAATGAAAACATTAAGGTTTGGATAGCTAGTCAGACTGAAAAATTCAATACCATAGCCGGGATTTGAACCACGGATCTGCGGGTCTGCGTCCGGTTGCTCTAACCATTGAGCTACCATGGTCAACATGTCAGCATGACATTAAATTCTCCAACTGACTTGTGTTTTTGGCGGTTAACCATTAGGAGTTCTGATATACAATGAGACACACACCTTTTGTGGCAACTTACTATGCTGTAAGTACGTACGTCCCATTTTTTTAACGTTAAGTCATATCGGACGATGAATGAAATTGGTGAAATGATGCTCAAATGAGTCCGGGGTACATGGAGCTTAGTTACCCGACATTCGTCTATCAGGATAAGGGAAAACCCCGGAAAAACCTTATCCAGGTAACTCACCCTGACCGAGGGTTGAACGTAAGGCAGACATGATACCACCACGCTACCGAGGTGGACACGTACGTCCCAGTCTTCGTAGTTAAACCACTAGTAGGTTGAGGGAAATCAAACCGGGAGATCCGTGGTTCATATCTTGGCTGTGGCACTGAATTTTTCAATGTGACACCACCTGTCCAAATCTTGGTACACATTCCAGTGTGGGAGAAAGATTAATTTCCATTATCAAGAATTGTTTGTAATAAGGGAGGAGGCACTTTTTAAATTGCCTGCTTTTGTTTTTCGGTAGAAAACTTAAAATTGAAGGTCAAGAGATACATCCTTCCCAAAACAAAACAAAACATCGTTTGTTTTGCTACAGTTCTGTCACCCGGCACGATAAATTGTGTTCCAAATTGAGTACTACATCCGCAGTAATTAGCTGTCATTGGAGTCATGATATAGAGAGTGAATGGCCTTCATTCACGCAGATCGTAAACAGAAGAGGACTACGGTGAAAGTAGAGTTTAACGACACTGGTGCACAATTCAAGGAAAAAAGTAACGAGTCCTTGTTGGTATGTCGGATATGTAGGCGGACTGCATCCGGATCCGCTTACCTAAGGTAGGGAAAGTAGGGTGTCCTACCCTACAATTAGACTTTGAGTTAACTGAAGGTCCAATCCTCTTATACGAGTCCTAAAAGCTTTACCATTTACATGCTTTGAGTTATTCAAGAAACCCTGCCCGCCTCGGTAGCGTGTCTGTCTCACGTTCAAGCGGTCCCGAGTTCGAATCTCGGCCAGGGGGAGCTACCTGGATAAGTTTTTTTCCGGGGTTTTCCCTTATCCTCAAAGACGAGTGTCAGGTAACTCTTAAGCTCCATGGAACCTCATTTGAGCATCATTTCATGCATTCCATTCATCGTCCGATATGACTTAACGTTGGAGGACGTTAAAAAAACAAAAAAACAAAACAACAACAACTTAATACAACATGTGCTACTTTTTAGATTTGCTAAAATATATATTATAGTTTCCTGTAAATGGGCTTGACATGTTCCTCACTCTCCCAAAATTCAAATGGGAAAAATACAGAAAAAAATGCAGGTTTATTAAAATATGTATGAAACTCAACCAGAGAAAGGCTCCTTCTTCCCCTTTCATGGATAAGTCATTGGCCTGTCCCGATCTCAGTTCCACCTTTACGTTGGTATTTTTTAAAATTAACACCCTCCAACGTTATCATATTGGACGTTGAATGAAATGGTTGCAATGAGCCCAGGTTCCACAAAGCTAAGAATTGCCCGACATTCGTCTTTTAGGATAAGGAAAATCCCGGGAAAAACTTATCCATGTAACTTGCTCTGGACAAAATTCAAACTTGGGACCTCTTGAACGTGAAGCAGACACAATGGTCCTCCTATCGATCTCCTTCCTTTTGGTTTGTATTCTATCACCCTTTTGGTAGCCTGTTTGAATCCATTCTACTGAGATCATTCCATTTCTGTTTACTATTCCCTTTGATATCCCCTATAGCACTATCTTCAAATTATTTCTTCATTAATTAACCTATGCAACTTTGTTACTCCCATAACTGCTTTCATAAAGTTATAAAATTGCAAACTTGTGTGTTATATACTTGTATATACAAAGACACTACCAAATTCGAGCCTGAATACTATCAAAAGTATCTGGAATGCCCTGCAGGATAATGCAAGGAAATAACTATCAGTTAATTAAAAAGAGGGAACAAAGTCCGATATGGGAGTGTTTATTAAATGCCAGAAGTAATAAAGTAATTCACAGAAATGAAACTGTGCCTTTTCTTGCCGAGATGGAATACGATAAATGAAATGAGTGAAATGCTCAAATGAGCCCAGGGTGCATAGAGCTTAGAGCTACCAGACATTCATATTTCAAGATAAGGCAAAACCCCGGTAAAAACCTTATTCAGATAACTCACCCTGACCGAGAATCGAACTCGCGACCCCTTGAACGTGAGGCAGACTCACTACCGAGGCTGGCAAGAGCTTTTAGTTGTGCACAACTTTTATCCTTTGCTCCTTCGAATAAAATTGCTCGATAAATTTTGTGTTTATTGGGTAAATGAAAGACTGCTCATGTTAACACATCCCAATCGCTCTGCCTCCATTTCCAAAATCTCTGAAGAATCATGGACAGATGGTGAAATCGCAATTTTATCGCAATTTAGAAAGTGGCAGTGAAATGTGTTCGGTGATAAAAATGTAGACCAGTCCTGCTGGATTGGTTTTCTTTGGCTTCGGCTGGCCACATACGTAAGTTGTATGGCTGCCGAAGTTGTGCACGCGTGTTAAGAACATGCACAAAACTAGTTAAACCAGAAAAGGTATGCCCTGAAAAAGGTCCAAATCTGAAGTTAGCATTAGGTGTGCTGTTTGCATTTCGAAAGTTCATCTAGATGCTACATTTTTACGGCGAAGGTTTATAATCGGAGAAACTCCAATGCAATATTTCTTCAATACCAGTCTATGGCATGGAGTATTGCCAACTTTCCTACTGTGAGCACAAGCAAGCGGAGTATGACTGCATGTGCAGCTCCTGTAACCGCAAGCAGCAATTGGCTAAAGAAAATGTTATTGAATTTCTCTTAAACCACATATACCTAATTGAAATTCTGTGCATAAGAACTGGAAGAAAAGTTAGAGAGGATTTTAGATTGTTAGATATATCTTTTGGGGTAGATTGCCCGAGAAGCATTCCAAAAGTAGTTTGCTGAAGTACATATAGATGAAAAAAAGTTTTGCATCAAAGATTCTTAAGGATACCTCATTTAGTAGTGGATTTATTGATATTTCTTCATGTTAGAAGGAAAATTATCCCTTTAATAGATTAATTATTGTTATACGTATGCCGCTCTTGCTGTACTTTCTAAACAGGTTTACATAATTCTTTCTGCGGTGCCTCAACGCAATTGATTCAAATAGCCATGGTCGTTAAAGCGATAAGAAATGGACTGCCCATTCATTCAAAACAAAATATCGTGAGATGGAATCTCGGCAAATGAGTCAAATGTGCCTGTGGTAAAGGACAAGGAGGGCCCACGTAAAATCATTGTGATGGTGTTTTGAAATGAGAGGAGCTATAGACAGTACATTTATTTTATTTAATTTTTCAAAAACAATCGTAAAATATATTAGTAAATATGTTGCTGATTTTATATATAAAATCGTATGACACTTAGCTTCCGTAGGCACTGCTTGTTTGAGTGTAAACTTATTTTAACAAATAGAGTGTACAATTTTGTTGTATTAATTTCTGAATTCTATCCAACTTTCACTATCTCACTAAATTTCATACTGATATAGCTGATAAGTATTATTTGCCCAACACATGAAGGCAAGCTAGAGGAATGTTCAACGTAATCATTTTTGCTGTCCCCACGGTGTTATGCTCATCTTTCAAGTATGACAAGGATGGAGGCTTGTGTAAAATACACAAGTGTTGTCACATAACTCATCCATAGATCATACCTATCGCTGCAGTTCCTGCAACAAACATTAGATCTGGCAGCCTGGATGACTCATATATACTCTCATACACTCATTTCCTATAAGTAAACAGATCCCCTTACAGAGCAGATAAACAGTTCAAACCCCTCTCCCCTTCATTTATCTCTTGCCTTCTTGTGGTGGGTAGACTGTACGTCTATATATAATATTCAAATGTATTACTCGACAGAGCGTTGAGGCGTACTGACCTTCAGCTGACCAGCGCTGTAATCGTCTCTTATCGGGTCTTATCTGGTCGGTTAGAAGAGTGAAATATTAGTAGGTTGATGTACAGTAAGTTATGAAACACAAATAGATCGATTTGAAGCTGCTTGTGTCTATATGGTGTTTTCTGGCGCCTGCCGAAAGTATGACACATATGTCCAGAAGACATGATTATATCTGAACAGAGTATACATACACTGGACTCGCCGTGTATGTGCGATAAGTTGAGGTAAACGTCTGTGTTGCGAATTTTTGTCGATACGCTTTCTAGCTTTGCCATGTAGTACTTTAAGGGTATCCCCACACAGAAACCAATTGAATGAGCACATATTTTTGGAATTATTAATAAATGAGCGTATGAATAGTAAATGTGAGTGTTTTTCAAAACAGTTTATAATACAATATATATAATATCTAGGGGTAGGAATTTGAGGAAAAATTCTTTTTACCCCTAGTGTTTGAAGATGAGGCTCACATATGTTAATTATGGATCAGTATAGGCCAGAAAATGTAAGCTTTTATTTGTCCTTTTTCCCTTGCCTTTTTAGCTTTTCTGTATTTTTCTTCACTTCATGGCATAGGCAATCAAGAGCCTGTTCCGCCTTCGAAGTCCTCCAGCCATCGTTTCCTGGGTCTTCCCACCGATCTCCTACCTTTAGGATGATACTGTAATATTTGTTTTGTAAGTCTATTATCTGGCATTCTTTCAACATGTTCCTTCCATTTTTGTTTGAGATCTTTTAACCTATCATTCATACTAAAAATGTCCAGCTCTTCTCTTATATTTTCATTTCTTATTAAGTCCCTCTTCGTGCATCCTTTCACACTTCAAGAATTTCATTTCTGAAGCCTGTATTTTACTCTGTTGCTTTTTAGTTAACGTCCAAGTCTCACTTCCGTATGTCAGTATAGGTACAGCCATAACTTTGTAGAACTTTAATTTTGTTTCTTTACGTATTCTGTTTCTAAATGTTCTATTTATTGTTCCACACATTCTTTGAAATTTGCATATTTTATTGTAGACATCATATTCCTTGTCATAACTAACATCAGTTCCCAAGTAATTAAAATGGCATACCTGTTCAACGCAACGATTATTTATAACTATTTTTGTTCTAATTGGCTCTTTCCCAATGAATGCCGATTTTCTGTATTTAAAGCTCTTTTTTTAGACATTTTTGTTTCGTAAAGCTTTTGCGACTTTAACTTCTTTTGAATATGTTTTTCCTGTTAAATACCAATTTCTATATGCACTCCTAAGACTAGTCACAACAGTTGACATGTGAGAGGACGCTTTCTATTTTATTCAAGTCATTAGAACAGCAGAAAACATACAGTCTGGTTTTTAAAAGAAGATACGTGAACGTCATCTGTTTCTCCACGTGAGGTTCCGCAATGTTGCCTAATAGCAGACAGGAAGTAGTACAGATATCCCCTTTCTTTATCCTCTCAACACTTGAAACATAAACAAGGGTTCGAGTTATCTGATTCATCAGTGTAACCAATCTGGCAACCTTTATTTACGTTACCATAGCAACGACCTTCCCTTCGCGGCCCTTGCTTGATGACCTTCACTTATCTTAAAAAAATCAGACTGTAGTAAACCCTCTCTCAATATCCCATTAATTTTGACAAGTATCGTGACAATGACCTCGACCAGGGGGTAAAGTTTGTCTAGTAAACGCGAGTGCAGTTGCCTCACAAAGGAAACGGACCCCACCGCCCATTAATGGCCGTCATAAATCTATCTCCACACTTAAGAAATTGAACACTGTCGTTGAGGACAAATAGCAACCCTGATTTTCTGGAAATGACGTGGAGTCTCAGTTGCCAAAGTTCCAACTTCCAGTTGATCTGTTTCATTACGTGCAGAAATTCGTTGTGTTTCACGATGTGGAGACCTTGGGAGGGAAATGCAGTGGTAAATGCAAATGAAGTAGTAGATTACTTTCAGTCAAGTGAAAATAATCAAAGTGATGACAATAGTGTGAATAACTGGGCCGAGTTATATTACTGGAGAAGCCTCAAAATACAAAAGTTATAACGGGAACTGTTTCTAAGCAAATTCAAGTGCTTGTTTTGAACACATATAAATATGTGCTGACAAATAATCTTGGTAAGGGGTCGTGCAATGAAACTGATGATAAATTCTGGGTATTCACAGAATATCAATAAGAAAAATTGTGACGAAAGGAACACCAAAGACGCCGATCAAGTGTGAAAACAAAAGGAAACGTTTTTCTTACTTTTCGATAATTTCACATGCGATTTAATTCGCCGAGAAATTTATAGATTCTATGCAAAAGGGAGAGCGCCCACCTTAGACGAATTGGTTGCACGTTTGCAAGTAATTTGTGATTTTCCTTATGGGCTGCACTTTGCGCGGTCTCCTAAAGGAGCTGGGTTTCAAATACCGCACTTTGAATAAGTTAAGGGTTATTATGGAATCCAGTAGAATTGTAGCTCGGCTATATATATCTCAAAACTAAGGAAGTTTTGCAGCAATAGACATAGATAATTTATTTAGACGAAACCTCGTACGATACCCATGACGTATCGAGAAAGGTTGCAACCTTGCAGAAAGGACTGGAGGGCCGGGGTTGTAAAACGATCATAAGGGTTCGTCAAATGAGGCGGCCGAAGTGCATACGAGTTAACTAAACAGACTTTAAGAGTGGGTAGGTTGGTTTCACTGCAGTTTCATATTTTGTGATAGAAATCCTGGCCATAAACATAGCAAAAACTAAGCCTAGTAAAACGTCCTTACGTACTTTATTTCCAATCTTTAGTTTTTTTTTTTTTTTTTTTTTTTTTAATATTGTAGGTTCTGAAATTCCTAGCCCTAGTTATATCACTAAAAAAAGCTACTTTTGTAAAATTACACTTTCTTTGAACTGTGTTATAGTTCGCAGAAAGATCAAACAGGTTTTCAGTTTGGTACTCTGAGGCATTCCAGATGAAACAATTAATCCAAATATTTTTTACTTGTTATTTAACCCTGTTCCGCTCCTTTAGAGTTTAATGTTTGAGTAATATCCGTTTGAGATGCACTTAAATTAAATAGAAGGGTTTGGATGGAAGTGAAACCCATAAGAATTTAACACAAAACTGATTTGACATGAATGGAGCACTGAATACCAGCTAAAGTGCCTTTTGTCGGCACTACATACCTCTAGCACGTACGTAACGTGTTAATCAGCGGTGTTCTCTCAGACGTAACATCTTTATAAGGTCTGCAGAGCTAATGAATGAAATGGGTGAAATGGTTACTCAAATGACCTGGGATTCCATAGAGGTGAGAGTCGCCAAACCACTGTCTTCTCAGGATGAAGAAAAACTTGACCCAGCCGACTCTTCCCTAACGACGTTACAATTTGGAGCCTCCAGATTACAGTGCAGGGTCGTTACACCTACCGTACATTTACACGGTATCACTTTGTGTTTAGGTGTACTTTGTTTTGTTTGCCGTTGTAAACAATTACTAAGTAAAGGGAGTATTGTGTTGACTGATAAATTCGATATGGATGTTAATAAAAGTACATTTTGCTATCCTCTAAATCCGAAAAAATAATTTCCAGAAAAATGGGAGGGAAGAGAGAAGTATGAGAATACGAGGTTGGCTAAATACCATATTTCGTATTTGAGACACACACATACAATGACCTGAATCCAGATAACTCCTTACATCACGTGTGGCGTAATAGTTTCGGTTTTTTTTTTTTTTTAGGCAGGAGTTACAGGTTTTAGGTAAAAGTTACGGGGTTGGTGCAATACATCCCCTCCCCCTTCTCCTTCGCTGGCAGTAACTTTTATTTCCTTTCTCTCACCTACGACCTGGCAGCAAGATGTTTGTTTGTTTCCAGAGTAATGCTTTACATTTAAATATTTACTTTTATAAATATATCATTGAACGGTTTTCGTTGAAGTACAGTGCATTTTTTGTTGTAATTTTCGTCCTCCAACGTTAAGTCATGTCGAATGATGAATGGAATGGGTGAAATGACGCTCAAATTAGCCCGGTGTCAACAGAGCTTAGTCGCTCGACATTCGTCTTTCAGGATAAGGGAAAACACCGGAGAAAACCGTATCCAGGTAACTCACCCTGACCGAGATTCGAACTCTGGACTTCTTCAACGTGAGGCAGACGCACTACCACCACGCTACCGAGGTGGGCACAATGCATTGAGACACTTGCATGCCAAATTCAGCTATGTTCAAAACATCTAGGTTCTCTTTATTCCCATTACATTTTATAGGGATAGAACCAGGGGCGGCTGGTGGCTCTGAAAATTGGTGGTTCACAAAGTTATCCATGCAACTTAATTTTTTTTTTTTAAGTAACAAAATTTCTTTAAGCCTGTCACTACAGACTGCTCTACACACAAGTTGACGGTAATTCACAGCATATAACACAACATTCATATTTCATAAATACTCTAGAATATTTATCGTATCCATGGTTGTTAAAGTTCCTGTTAAAACATCTTGTTTTTGTTTTGACTATCTGTGTGATGTTTAGTTTCGGCGTGGGTCTTCCAAGTCGCTTAAGTTCAATTTTTTCTGCTAAGGTCATGTTTGAAAAAGGATGTGCTAAAAGACACTTTATGGAATTCATTGTTTCTTCTTATAACACAAGTTACCTGTATTTATATAAATATTTCTGATGCACTACTCAAAACACGGCACAAACCATGTGGCTATGCACTGGTAGGTTACATTTAACGCTACTGTGATGAAAGAACGAGCAGGTTAGGCATCCACTATTCTCTGGCAGCTAGGTTAACCAACCACATGCAGCCGTACGCCCCGCATCGCCCCCCTACTTGCCTCGGCAAATCCTAGGTTCGTCCTGCCCTATACCTCCCTATTGTATGCCAGTGGTTTGCATCTGGGAGTGAACTACTTGGCACCTGCAAACAATACAGCGCGCTCAGGTCCCCTTCACTAGACAAGGTCGAAAGAAACTCCAAATGGAATATGCCATTACATTAAAGGGAGACCCAGCATTTTGGTTGTAGCGCAAACATGCTACCCCCTTCAGAAGCCGCCCCTGGATAGAACATTAGTTTTGTCAGTTCCCTTTCTTTCGTGACGTAGCCTCTTCTTACGGACAGTCTATTTGCTGAGTAGTCGAACGTAAGACATGCCCAATCCCGTGCAGTGATAGCACTTGCTACACTTCATGACATTCCTCATACACTCGCTGGGAGAGCATTGACGTGCTTGGCGAGAGGTTCGCTTATGTAGCTAGAGGAATTGTCAATAACTTTCAAGATGTCGAAATATCCAGAAGGTTCTAGCTCTCTGGGCAAACGCGCGGCTTATCTGGTTTACGGTTCCGACTGCCAGTCGCCGACCTCCCGAAGACCTTGCTGTATAGCTGCTGTGTCATAATATAGTTTTTCCACTCATGTTGTGATAAGCATAGTAGTTTATCTATTTTATCTTTACGAGTACTTAGAAATTACCTCTCAAGGGAAGTAAGTCAACTTGCCTCCCTACTTACTTCCCTGCTTAACTCCCTGCTATGAAGGACTGAATTGTTGTAGGCGCTGAAATCATTTACAATATTTTATGCACTTCAAAAAATACTCATTTATTTATTGCTACCCAAAAAAGATATTGAATAACAGAAACAAAGTTAAATACGAATGAAACAAATGTAACATGGAAAACAATAACAGATGTGAGAGATTATTTCCTGCATTGCATAAATAGCTAATTGAAATAGAGTATTAATAGAAACAAATTAAATTTATTAAAAATTGATATTTATTTACATTTTATATCATATAAATTATTTGAAATTTATTGTAATATTGCAATTATTGCAGGAGGTTATAGTTGACACAGCTTTTTGATTAATTTCAGGAATTAACTGTATTTCTTCTTTTACTTCAACACTTTATTGAATTTCAGCCATGTTCATATTAGCAACTACTACCTAATTAGAACTGGAACTACTACTGTCATTCATAATTACACAGAAAAATCAATAAGTCGCAATACCTTCATATAAAAATCAACTACTCTCCCATTGCAACAAACAATACATTGACAAACAAGAGAACGTCAATGAACAATTCGACTCATTAAGTAATATAAATGAATAGGTATAATATAAAATTGAAATTATGTACCACAAATAACTAATAGGCAGGGGCGGCCGGTGAGGCATTGTACTGGCGGTGCCATAAATAAATAAATGAATGAACGAACGAATGAATAAATAAATGCATACATAAATACATAAATTAAATAAATGAATGAATAATAAAGGAATGAATGAATAAATAAATAAAAATAAATAAGGGCTGTTAAAATATAAATATGTGTGCTAATTTCGAATGATTTAGGTAATCTTATCAATAATCCATCCTATTTTATAATATACTGTACCAAACAGAACATACAGGGAAACGGAAATATATATTTATTACATCCGTAATCTTGTTACGCACAGGTGTGTCGACTACAGTAAAAGTTTGATAATACAATTCATGGAGAATGTGATACGAAGCGTTCGTGTACGATTTCGCGACAGAGAGACAGTTATCTTAAGTTATGCGCCAGAGTAATCTCGGCACTACCTGCTCCCATAAGAAGCCGTGTATAAGCAGACATCCTAGCCCTTAACACAGGCGTATATGAGCGTAGACTGGAATCGGCGCCAAGCCACGGAAAACAACCAGGAGAGAGCGCTTGCGTTTAACGCGCCTGTTCACATGAGGGAGCAGATATTCAGAAACAACCTTTTTTGCGCAATTCCTATACACTTCTCTTTCTTTCGTTTTCATACAGATGGTGCCATGACACAGCGGCACTACCCCAGAAGCCGCTCCTGATAATAGGTATATGATAAGCATGAGTGGAAAAAATCTTATATGCAATTTGGGAGGTAGGTAGAATGAGCCATCCTTGGACTCAAGATTGCTAGCCTTCACTTCATTCGGGCGCAAATGTGTTCTCTGATGGTAAATTCCCTTATAGCATATATAACTATTAATGGTCCACATAATGGATGTCGATCTGTTCATAGCGGTTTTTGAGGAGCCTCCCTTCTCATGTTGAGCTCTGTGACTTGATATTTATATACACCTATAAAAACCTGCCCACCTCGGTAGAGTAGATGGTAGCGTGTGTGCCTCACGTTCAAGAGGTCCTGAGTTCGAATCTCGGTCAGGGTGAGTTACCTGAATAAGGTTTTTTCCGGGGTTTGCCTTATCTTGAAAGGTGAATGTCTGGTAGCTCTAAGCTCAATGTACCCTGGGCTCATTTGAGCACCATTTCACCCATTTCACTCATCGTCCGATATGACGCAACGTTGGAGGACGTAAATTACAAACAAAAAAACTATAATAATCGTTGAAAACTTAAGTCTATGGGTCCTCCCCCTCGCTGTATGGACTTCTTAGTGTTATAAACTTCTGTTAATACACTGCAAAGTGAGATTGTAGGTGGACAACACGGCGCTGGGGCGAGTTTTCTCCAGGATATCCGATTTGCCCCGCCATCTCATTCCACCGTTGCTCCATCTTCATCTCATGTATCATCAGCGTCATCGCCTGCGGTGCCGTATGTAGTAAAAGCGGGCGTTAAACACTACACATTTAATTTATTTCTGTTAATACATACAAGCATTTGTTTTGCTTTCGCATTGTGCATGTAATCCATGTCTAATTCAGTCAATTCTAATACGCAATTGCGGTTAAGTTAAATTGAATGGAAGAATAAATGTCCGACACATGTGTTGTCCTTAATATGGAACATTTGTTTACATAAAAAACTAGCCCAGCGGCGCAGCAGTTCTTTCTGGGCCAAGGCCTACCTCCTGGCTGCTGCAACCCCCACCTCTACCCGCTAAAGGCGTAATGATTAGGGTGGAGTGCTGAAAGTGGGACGTGCTCAGTGCGCGATCCTTTCCGGCTGGTATATGGGATTTTCGCAACCAGGGGCCGCTACTTCTGAATTTAGTATCTTCTCAATTGCTACCTAACGAGGAATCGAAACCGGGTATATTGTTTAATCAGCAGCAGCGCTACCATGACGTTAATGACGATTTAAAATCGTAAAACTTAACCCGCAAATATTGTGTAGTTAAATACAGGTTTGGGTGAACATAAAATCTTTAAATGACCATTAAACAAATGAACGAATCTATAGAGTAATTTAGCAAATTAGAAAGTTAATGTCATTTTTTTTAGAAACCTGCCATTTTAACAACATTTGCATAATTCGGCAGTGCGCTCACTGTAGCCGAGCAGATTGCAAGGCGCTGGAACGGATCGTCGGGTAGAGAGAAGGTTGTACAAAACTGAAAATTGTCGTGTTTCACCAGACTAATAATTGGTAGCACGCAACTGGTATTTACTTTCACTTTCCCACACAACAGATGCGGATGTAGATGCAGGATGAGCGTGTCTGTATGTTACCGTTAAAGTCCAGTTATAGTTAATAAATATGTGACTCTAAATAAAGCAAAAAAATGAGTTCTTCAGAACTAGTTCTAAGATGCTCTCTTAGGAGGAAAAAACCGTTTTAAGGAGTGCATTCGGCGACTTTTGTTAAAACTAGTATTTTCCTGCAGCCCTTCAGCATAATGTATAGTTAAAGTTTCATATCCTCTCCGATATCTCGGTCTTCGATGTATCTGCTCCTGCCAGCTGTTCTAGTGGTGCACTATAAGATCATTTTTCTCAAGTTGTGCAGATTATGTGTAATATTATAAAATACGAAGGAAAAGACGTAAATTTTGAAAATTCACTCTTATTCCTGCCTTATAGTCAACGTTAAACTGCTAATTCACTTTAAAATACTTATCACGCTTTCACTTAACATCCAACCCCGAGTGCATGCATGTGTGGTGAAGAATTTCAAACTGTGGTTCATCTCCTTTTCTGTTGTCCATTTTCTGGAGAGAAAGACAAGAATTAATATTCAAGCTAGACTCTCTAGGAACTGAATTTTCTGCTCCGCTCACATCTTTGCTAATGAAGCCACAACAGTATAAGTACTTCATGATGTTTATAAACTCAGTGTTTAAACGTCTGAAATAGTTCAAACTAATATGCATCAGATTAAAACATAATTTCTTCCTTCTAGTATTTAAAATATTTTTGTTAAAATTGTATATTTTCATGTATCAACTCTAACCCTGATATACCACTGTGTAAAATAGGGTTTAATAAATCTGGATTAAAAAAAAACTGCTAATTCGTATCTGAAACAAATTTTTACTTTGTGATTTGTTTAATTCTCAGAATCTTGTTCCCTTTCTAGTTTTCAGAACTTTTGTCTACGTGCCATGATATATTGTGACTTTGTGAGTTCGTAGAATTAAAAGTCCAATTTGCAGAAACTCAAAATGTTTATTTCCATAGAAATACATCTTGGTCAACTCTTACAGTAGCAGAATTACGTAACATGCACAAATACAGTCTTCAAGTTCGTCTGTCACACCCACAAACAAAGAGTTCACTTTCAAAACACAGCTGCACGATTCAGTTCCGATTACACCTCTCTCATTACGACTCTTAGCAAGTCGCGGCTTGTCTTATGTAGCTCCTCGTATTTCTAGATGTTTGTGGAATGTTCTATTCACTGTTCCAGAAATTACCAGATGAAACACGAACCTTTCAGTCGTCTATCTTTATCTGTTTCGGCAAGCCTTTTATCTCCGCGTTGCACTATCTGCCCCTTTGTGCATCGGCCGCCAGCCGCGACAATATGATTTATGAACATAATTTCAGGCACCTAACCTTTAAACTAATGGTAGTTTTGTGGACCGATTTTACCAGAATCCTGCCTTACTGATTATCCTCAACACTTAAGTAATGGCCCTCATGACAAGCATTTACATCAATAAACTCCCTGCCTCTATAGCGTAGTGCCTATCTCAGGCTCAGGAGGTCCTGAGTTCAAATCTCGGTCAGTTTAGGCTATCTGGATTTACTATCCAGAGATATCCCCTTATCCTGAAAGATAAAACTCTATATACCATTTCATTTCATCGATCGTGTGATATGACTTGGAGAATGTAAATTAAAGTAAAAACTGACTATAGGTAACTTTGATTTTAACATAAATTAGTTATTGCAGGTATGTATCCATCTCACTATTACTTTATATAAAATTATTAGTCAATTCGGATATCAATTTGGAATTTGACATCAGGTCCTGTACTGAGGATATGTTTACATGATGTAGGATGTATTCAATCAGTCCTGTTGCAGATATTAGTACACACGTAACGTCCTTAAGGATATCCATGACTGAAAATTTCACATCCTGAAGTAATAACGCTAGCTTTTTAAGATTTATACCACGGGTGTAATTTAGTGCAGATACGATACAGCCCAAATTTTGTCAGTTCCACTGTGATAGTCTGGAAAATATAATCAAATTTATTTTTGGTTACGTCACCTAAAAAGCCTCTTACGACAAAAGAACTTAAATTTTGTTCTAATATTTTAACAACGGGTTCCCAATACATCCATTTTTTTAATTTGCCCTAGGTTTCTCTGTCTCAATAACTTTAGAGCCCAGAAATTTTTAAAGCTATGAATATGGCTCAAAATTTGAATTTTTTGTTTTAAAGTAAAGAAAGTTGGGACAGTAATTCTTTATTCGTAGTTAATTTCTCTCCATCTTAATCAACCACACGTTCGGGCGCAATTTGGTGCGGGATTTCTATGTTGGAGATGGGATGCACGTTGACTATTTCGAAGACCCACGTCGAGAAGCCAGATATAACAGGGTTAATTCATTGTATTTTGATTTGTTTCTTGATGGTTGTGTTTGATTAAATAAGAGTCATGAGAATCTTAAGTTTCAGGGTTGGTTCGGAATAAAGTTTCGGAGAAGTCAAATTTTGTAACAATTTAATTGTATTATTTGGATTACATTTTACTTGAACTTCCTCTCCCAGTCACTTGCAGGTTACTTCCAACATATCGATAAATTCTTACTTTGATTATATTTAAACAGATTCAAACTATTACATAAAAGTTCTTGATCCTGCACCACTATTCATCACACTCACCATTACAAAACATATCTACCAAGATTATCGATTTTTCGTAACTATCGTTACTCCTTTCTTAATTTTGTGATTGGCCGATTTGATTCCACGTCACAACATTACGTCATACAATTATTACTACGACCAAACACAAAATTACATATATTTTTACTTGTTTAAATTACGAAATAGATTTACATAATCATTTTCTTTATAAATTTATAAACTTTTCATACCTTTTCTAAATTAAATCAAAACTGCTGTTACAAAGTGTACTTAAATGCATCTCACAATGAGAGCCAGGGCAATTTCTATTTACTGTCTCTATGAAGGTGTGTAGCAAATTTCATTGGTGTAACTTTGAAACTCTGACACAAGGAGCATCTTAAATGATGAAAAATGATGAAATTTTCAATAGCGAGAAAACAAGGATAAAGAATTAGAATTCATATGTAACACTCGCATTCACGTAACTTTCAAACTAGAGTACAGCATTTAAAAATGGCTTTCAGATGCTGTCTAAGCATTTCTTTGGATTTAGGAAGGCTTACACTATTTTATAGACTAAAAAGACTAAAGACTAAAACACTAACCATTCGTTCATCCAGCACCCACGTGCCTTTTCGTTTATTTTAAAAGATTTATGTTTCATTTAAAATATCAGTTATTGCAATCACGCAGTTTTCCCATTATGTTTCATTTTAATTACATACAGAGAAGCGTATATATTTTGTATAATGGCCTTAATCAAGATATATCAAATTGGTGGGTTGTGTTGTAATGAAAACGTGCCTTAGGTACCGAACAATGCTACTTTATTAAATAAAGCCGACATCTACCATAGAGAATATTACCACAGCGAAGTGTGGACGAACAAATGGTACACACATTGAGACTGGGTGCCATTAAAATGAATTGTGTTCCTTTATTTTATTGTTGAAGTCAAGACATTTATTCGATTGTTGATAGAAGCAAGGCTCGTAGAAGTTCTTGATAAAAAGGAGGATCGCGAAGTGGGAACTAAATGCAGCAAAAAGCTTAATGGAAGCGGTGGTTCTGCTCTGGAATTTAGAATTATTAACGAATAATTGGGACATTTAAATTTAGGAATCAACACTTAAACTGAAAAATCGAATGCCTTCTTCAGACGCTGGTCACTTCACAAATCTTACAGATGAATGCATTGAAGTTACAGGTATACTACAATTAACTTGAGGTGGCAGCTGAGTAAAGATGCACACTAAATGAATTAGCCTATTAGTCCATTGATGGTGCATGCATCAACTGCTCCACGTATAGAAATCATTCTCACTCTCCTTCTAGGTTTGGTAAAGGACTAATTCATTTAGTGTGCATCTTTACTCAGCTGCCACCTCAAGATAATTCGACTTGTAACACTTCAAGTTTGCTTCAACATGATTTCACAGAGCTAAATAAATATATTTCTGAATATATATCTTACTTTCTCCTTTACTTCCGGTAAGTAGGAAAAGTATTCTGTCCCATTCAAAAATTTGATACAGAGATTTCACCGGAAATAACATTTTGAGACACCCTGAGTAAAAATAATTTGAAAATACTTTAATGTATGTGTGTAAACGGCATAACTAAACTTGCATTTAGGTTCAGCATCCTCTAAGGAAGCGACATGAATATTTTCAAGAAAATCTCCCGCCACAAACTTAACTTCTACGTGCAAAATGTTTAGAAAGTTTTGATTTCTCAAAAATGGCCCTAATGATTTTGATTTAAATACCTATGCTTAAGATGGTTTTTTTTTGTTTTGTTTTCAAAAATGAAATGTATGTCTTGAGTTTTCTGGGAATGTCCTCAGAAGTTCTCTTCCTACTCGATGACTTTTGCATTACTGGTAAACCGTAAGAGATAGACAAAATCTTACTTCACAAAAAATGTAGAAATCATAAACACACAATTTATGTCGAAAACTTTTTTTGAGTGAACCATTTCCAATATTTATACTTTTTTCTCACAAGAAAAGCCGTTCGTTTTCTTATATCCTGACCATGCAAAGAGAATGGGATGTCAAAGCCATTACGTAGCGACTAACTCTTAAAAAGATTTTATTATTCCTTAAGCCCACTGTGTTTTCCTGTTCCCATTTTATCTGATCAAATATGTAATGAAACCGTTTCTTCAAACGTCTACCTCGATTAACATGAAGTAGATTGAAGTGTAACGTTTTTAAAAATGGTTTGTAGGCACAAGTGTGAGTAGAGAAAGTCGTGCGAGTGTACACATTAGAAATGTCTTCATATTTGCCACACCAGTGTAACTTAACTGAGAAATAATTGATTATAGCTGATATATGCAGCAATATAGCTTTTATGCTGTTTCAGAAGGAGATGAAAACTGCTTTCTAGGTACTCTCTGCCCGCCCGTCTGTGTTGCGTGGTGGTAGCGTGTATGCTTCACGTTCAAGAGGTCCCGAGTTTGAATCTCGGTCAGAGTGAATGATTTGGAATCGGTTTTTTCCTGAATTTGTCTTCATCCTGAAAGATGAATATCGAGTCTATGGACCCTTGACGTAAATTGTATATCTTAGATTGAAAACTATTTTAAAGCTGTATACAGATACTTCCCAGACTCTCATTTTGGTCATTTTAGTATCTCGATTTTTGATGAAAGCAGAAAGAAAGACAAACTTTTTCTCGTTTGAGGTTAATTTGGAATAAGTGGAGATTCCAAATGGGGTTCTGCCTATGGAATTTAGCACTTAATGAATTTGTATTATTTTCTCTAGTGTGTACTTAATATTAATCAAAGGAAGTAGGTATTGTAGTTCACCCTAAACTTCAATATCCAAATATAAACGGAAATGCATGTTTTGAGTGCTTGAACCAATTAAAAGCAACTTAAGAGAAAAGCTGACGTGTTTGAACAATATAACCCAGAAATGAAGACTCCGTTAAGTTTATATCTTCCAAAGAACCAACACACTCCAAAAATTATTCTAAAGATTTTGCTCAGTTCCATGTTTGTCATTTTCATAATAAATGAAGTGTGTATTTTGGATTTTCTGGGAACGAACTCTGAAGTCCTGTTCATTATGAATGACATTTTCATAAATGATAAATTCTTATTGCACAGAACACACAATTTACGTCAAATGCATAAGATTTTTTTGAGATATTCCGAATGTTTGATTTGAATGTTCAAATGCTCACACTTTTCTGGATTACGGTATCGCTATTTGGTTTTTTCTTCTCCTGATCGTGCAAAAACAGAATTTTTACAGCGAATCGCTCTTAGAAAATTTGACTATCGCTTAAGTCTGTGTTCCCCTGGTCACTCGTAACGTAGTAGACCAGAGAATGAGTTTTTAACGTTTTTAAAGAATAGGTAGAGAAATTAAGGTCAGTGTTATAAATCAGATTATGCTGCACCTTTCTGTAAATACACCGTGTTTAATGAAAATAGCTCAAGATGGAATGTTTGATTCGGGTGCTGTTGCTCGATTGAATATTGAGGACGCAGGTTACAAGTTTGGTCCTCCCAAATTTACTTAATGGGTCGTTAATAAATGAATAATTTTTGCATTAGTGTAGCTATCCATCATCTTGAAGTAGCTGTTGCGGGTTGTAACTGGCAATTACCAGGCAGTAAAATGTATAATGCCCTGCAAAACAAAATGTGTTAATACAACGACTCCGTAACTACTTTATAATTTTATGCCACATTCCCATTATCACGGGTGCAATATCTTCGGAACGTCAAAAAGCGCAGGTTCCGTGTGACTTATGTTTTTTCGTTCTGTATTAATTCGTGAAATCGTGTTCCATATGCAATTGACATACGAATGTCATTTCATTGCTGAATCCAAGAGAAACGTGTGAGTTGACACAAACTCATAAACTAAATCTAAGGTTCGTCTGGTTTGACTTGAAACATATCGTACTTAGCACTGCCACTGGAACATGTAAAATTGTGCAAAATGAGCGATGATTATAGATGAATTACGCCTTCACCTTTGGTGACGATCTGGTAGAATTCTTGTTGATGTATGCCTCGGCGCTCTGTAACAATGAGTTCTTTCTCATGGATTGGTATCGGAGTGAGAATTATTATGTTGCTATGGTAAAAAACTAACAAATTTTCTGTTCTTTAAAAATCTTGGAATTTATTCCGCAAAAACCGTTAATAGATCTTATCACAATGTTAAACTGTGTATGTTATGTCCTTTCATAAAATGATTAATACTGCATCGTTGCACTTTAAGTTTCTACAGACGTGCAGCATGACACCAAAGAAAACGTCTTAACACGACGATGATCTTGTGCAGAATGACGCCAAAACTATCTGTATATTCTGGAATCCCTACACATGAGGTTTCTAGAACATCTAAATTACTTCTATCCTATTGGCTCACGTCACAACATTACATAATTACATTATTGTGATAACCAATAGGGACACTATTACGTAAGTTATATTTTTCTGTGGCCTACCCAGTGTTACATTCTATTTTATACAAATCGAATTTTTAGAACAATCCAGAACAAATTTTTAATATTTGAAAAAATATGAAATGACCGCCACACCCCTCCCTATGACAAGGCAGGGGTTAGTTTTGTAACACATTGCCACTGCTATATATCCGTGATAATTAAATGGACATACCTTACCTCCGCATCATTTTGATATAAATGCTATCAAGCTAACATGGACAGAAATTTAAGCAGAATGTGACAGTAAAAGAAGTGAGATCTTTTGTAATGCATTACTGAAAGTTACTCCAGAATTTAAAAGGCTGCCCGTAGATATGTGAATGGCGTAGAAGAAATGTACTGGGAAAAACACGGATTAATTGATACGTTAGAAAAGCTCGTCATAAATTTAGAAGAAAATAACTCTGAATCGGACGATGGCTTTGAAGACTGCGAGTGTAGTCCAGCATCCGATGACAAATGGAGCAGTTTGCTGGGACCCCTAATGGACTGTATATCTATACTAACGTCATCTAAAGGTGTAGGGAAATAATCATTTCTTCCACACTAGCCGCGTGTAGGCTAAGGTTTGAATGAGTAGAGCCAGACTGAAAAATTCAATGCCATAGTCGGGATTTGAACCACGGATCTCCCGCTTTCCGTGCGGTTGCTCTAACTACTGACCTACTATGGCCAACATGCCGACATGACATTAAATTCTCCAACTGACTCATCTGTTTTCCCGGTAGAGCACTAGGAGTTCTCATATGCTATGAGACACACACCTTTTGTGGCGACTGACTATGCTGTAAGTACAGGCTTTATTGTTATCCAGGTAAATTGATGGAAATAATCATTTCTTCCACACTAGCCATGTGTAGGCTAAGGTTTGGATGAGTAGAGCCAGACTGAAAGTCATGTCGGCATGTTGGCGATAGTAGCTCAGATGGTTAGAGCAACAGCACGGAGAGCGGGAGATCCGTGGTTCAAATCCCGGCTATGCCAATGAATTTTTCAGTACTACTACTACTGCTAGGGGGATTCTGGGTTTATCTCGCCCAAGGCTGTTTCAGGGCTTATTTCGCCCTCTTCAGCCAGCTTGCTTATTGGTTTGGAGGGAGGGATAGATAGATGGCTTTTTTTTTATTGATGCTATTTGTATATAGTATTTTTTTTATTCATTTTTTATTTTTTTATACTTGTTATTTAATTTTTTTACATCTATTTTTTATCATATATATTTTTTATTTATTTATATATGTATGTATATTTATTTATTTAATTTCCGTGAGGTCGTCATTTGGGTGTACCTTTGTCATTGCAGGAGTTGTCGTAGGTGTTGCTGTATTTGTCGTTCTTCTTCTTTTGCTTCTTCATGCTGTCTGATGGTGGTTAACAGATGGTGTATTTGTGTTCTCTTGTATTGTTTTGCAGTGTTGATGATCTCTTGCATTGTCTATGTGTTTAGTGGTGTTCTTCTTTATTGTGTCTTCTATTGCTGCGGTTTTTGCTATGTCGTGCACTTCATTGCTTCTGGACCATGGTGGCAACTTCCTAGCGATTCTCAAACATTTCCGTTCGAACCCGGAGTTACTGTCCTTTGTTTTTTGGGAGGTGATGGGCCATAAAACGATTGCTGCGTATGTGAATGTTGGTCTGATAGTTTTATATAGCTGGGTTAGGGTGCCTGGGGATAGACCTTCCTTTCCAATTTTGGAGAGGAACCTCAGGCATGACGTTGCTACTTTTGCTTCTTGCAGTTTGATTTTGTAGTGAGCGTTGGTAGACAGCTTCTCGTCTTGCTCTACTCATTTAAAGCTGTAGGGTTTAAAGCCCTACGCTTTGAAACTATTAAAGTGATAACTACAATGTAAGTCAATCCAAACGTTGTATGGAAGTGATGAGATGTGAGATTAGGCAGTTATGGGTTACTTACAACAGCGTGGGCGATATTGCCATCTGTCTCTCTGTCTCTCTCTAATTCCCGTGCTTCAAGATAAACCAGACAAACTGTCATAATGTTCTCTCTTTTAATGCCACTCGAAAGAGCTTTGTAGAGTTAAAAATCGCTACTTTATGCAAAAGGGCACATGCAGAAATATCAGGGTGTATGCTGATTACATACCGTGGTTTTACTCGTACTGTCTCTGGTGGTGTAGTGAGCAGGGACGTTTTTTATTCCACCGTACAATTCGATACTGAGATTCACCAGAAATCGTCCTTTTGAGACGATCTGAATCCAAAAAACAAAATAATAATGATGATAATAATAATTAATAAATAAGAACAACATGTGCATACTGTTTGCCTTTTTTATATAATCTGTCTATCCATTTGTTAACAGCATTACTCAAAAGGGAAAGTTTGTTATTTAAGTATTTGTAATTTCAGTTCAACATCATCTAAAGATTTGATACGAAAATTTTCAAGAAAATCCCTCCACCTCAAACTGCCCTTTACATGGATAAGTTGATTTTCTCAAAACCGACTCTTTAAAATAGCATATATTTACGATATTTTTCATGGCAAATGAAAGGTATATCTTGGACATATGGGAATAGCCCCTAAAGTTCGCTTAATTATGAACGACTTGCATACGTGATAAACCGTAAGACAGACAAAATCTCGTTCATATTCATAATTTATGTAAAATACATATTTTTGTGTCGAGTTAACCATATCAAAGATGTTCATTCCTATCCTTTTGCATTTTAAAACACTCTTTCCTCAAATATGAAGTTATTTTTCGTATTTTTATTTCTTGGCCATGCCAAAGAATTTCAAAGCTATCATATAGCGATCAGGTATTAAAAGATTTGACTGTCGCGAAGCCTGTATTACCTGGTAGCTACAGTTCGTCTGGTTTATCTTGAAACACGGAAATCAGGTAGAGAGAGAGAGAGAGAGAGAGAGAGAGAGAGAGAGAGAGAGAGAGAGAGAGAGAGAGAGAGAGAGAGAGAGAGAGAGAGAGAGAGAGAGCTCACTATTGCCCGCACTGTAGTAGGTAATCCATTACTGCCTAATCCCACATCGCATCACTTCTATGTAACGTTTCGATTGACTCCGTCTGATTATATTGTAGCTACCCGTTTAATACTTTCAAGCGCGGTGCTTTTTAGACTACTGGTAGATGTCGGTAGTATAGATATACCGTCCATTACGGATTTCTTTGGAGAGTCACTTCTTTCTAAATTTATGGTAATTACATTGTCCAACATGTCAACTAATCAGTCTTTCCCCAGTACATCTTTTCTACCGCATTCATTGATTTCTTCCCATATTAGCTCGATAGCATTCCTATCAGATTGACACGGAGGTGAGGTATGTCCATTTAATTCAGCTATGGAGTTGATTGTATACAGTTTGAATTTATCTTTGTTTCTCTTAATTCTCTTACAACACCGTTTCCATTGTTACCATATTTCACTGTCAATATAAAGCATTGTTTGTAAATAATGATACCGAAATTAAGGTTTGCCATTAAGTAAAGAATCATGATGGATGTCAAAGGAATGTTGGTTCTTTGTTACCACACGTGCAAGGCCAGTTGGGTCGAATAGCAGTTGTGGGGGAAAGTTGTTATAACAAAAACAATGTAAGAAACAGTGTCCTTAGCAGATTTCTAAAGGGGCTCATTTGACTTGTTGAATAGGGTATTCTTTGGATCATTCATAATGGCAACAAAACAGCCACAAAGGGATCTTTGGTTGAAAAGGAGTGATACACCCACGCGCATCTATGGACATTCAAACAGTCTTCGGCGTGGAGCCGATTAGAACAGTCTGAGGCGTGAGGGCGATTAGGGCAGTCCTCTTGTTCTGTCTTGGATATTTTTCGGTTCATATATATATATTATATATATGAGGAACGAATAAAGTGTATCGAGTAATAAACATTCTGCCGTCAGTAACTCTAAACAGGGATATTGGTAACCCTTGGTCGGCAACTTCAATTTCGATGTTCTAAAAAAAAGAAGCAGTGAATAAATAAGTTGGAAACGGGCATTCCAGTGTTATTAAATATCCTTCTCACACACATCCACGCATACCCTGTGAGAAACCTCATTGTTTTCCCCTGAGCCACACATATTATAATAGCTTCAAAGTAGCATCAACGTAGAACTCCTTGCTCGCCAACTTATTTGCTCGCCATTATATTGTATCAATAAGCAAGCCCTGCACGTGTAGCTGTCTGACGGAGACTAGGCAATCGCGGATAGCAGTGACAATGTGTTTACAAAATGTTTCAGCCCTCTTTTGTCACAGGTAGCGCTAAGTAGGTTAAGCAATATGCAATAAGATAGGTTCTACAAATGTGAGCAAATGTGAGTGGGGAAGAGCGTGTGAGTGAATCAAATCGAGATTTTTAATTCGTAATATATCGTCACCCAATTATCGGAAGGCATGACCAACTGGAGCTGGGTAGGGGACAGGAGGCATTTAAGCCACGCCCACCAATTTATCTTGTAGCGCTATCATAGGGGATGGTTAGGAAAGTGTCACTAGGCACTGTACCGTCTCTTTCCCCTTCCCCTGACGTCTGGAACAATCGGGATGATGTTCCTAGCCGTGAAGCTTCCAGAAACAGCGATCTTCCTATATAAGGGCTGCAGTAGACGACTCGGGCAGTTCTTGACGAGCAGCCGTGAAGAGCGCAGTGCTAGCGAACGGACTGGAAGACTGAGTAAATGTATCAGAGGAGTTGTACGTAATTGTGAGTGTGGAGTGGACCTGTGACAGACGAACTGGTGGATTGTAATTGTGTGCGCTACGTAATTATATGTAATCGTCAAGTGTTCCAACTGTAATTCTTTGGAAATAAAGAACATTTTGAGTTTGTGCAATTGGACTTTTAATTTCACGAACCCACAAAGTCACTATATATATATATATATATATATATATATATATATATATCGATTAACAGAGAATTCTATTTTTTTCAACTGAAGTACTTAATAAAAGAGCTTATATAATCATTACCTTCACATTAAAAAGTTAGGCATTTCTTCCTTTGGCCATTCTTTCAAACGTCTACGTAAGCATTAACTGAAATACCGTTTAATACCATTATATAAATGCTTATATATTGGGCCAGATTCTTAAGTCATAAAATGACGAAAAATGTGGTAATTTTTGTTAGGAATATGTTTTGTTACAGGTGTATTAAAAATATACCATTCCCCACAACAGTACATCAACATTAAATCCCAAAACAAACAATTGCTCACTTGTTTTGGAAGAAAAATATGCCTTTTAATCACGAAGTAAATAACAGAACGCAATGAGATTTCGAGGCAGCGGTTCACTCCCGCAGTATGTCCGTTGTATTTCAAATTTTATACCAGTGATTCACCTGGCCACGAAACTAACGGTACTAAAAGATGATACGGTAAGAAAGGGGCAGTTCTTTACTTAGCTTCACTGAGAGATTGTTTTGTGGAATGCTACTCCATCGAGTGAGATTTTAATGTCAGAATAATAATTTAAAAAAAAATAATAAAATAAAGTATCGCCCAGGGATGGTAGATTATTAGGAATTTAGTATGTGGAATGTTGAAATATGTAACGGACAGACAACATAAAAGTTCGACAATTCCAGGAATTTGGGAAGTAGTTTTCTTAACTGAAATGATGGACAGTGTTGTTTTTCCAGGACATTAGGACAATGTCCTCACATTCCCCCTATCTTTAAAGGGAGAAAAATAAATAACGAGGCTACTGCAAACCTAGAACCGTTTGCTGTAACTGTTGCAGCACCCGGTCGTTCACTTGCGGAAGAAACGAACGGGTTTGGATGGACCTTTAGCAAGTTCGTCTGGTGGCCTTGGGAACCAGTTCACTGTGTCTGAGCACAGCTACAGATAAGACAATTTAAACAAAACAAGAAAAAATGTTTTGTGAAAAGAGGGTAAAAAGAAGTGGGCTACCGGAGTTCAGTCCAACTCGCGCCAATAAGCCCAAGGGCACGTGCCCTCCCCTGAATTTTAATCGATCTCTACATAAATCATCCACCCCAAAAATATCGTACGCATACACAGCACTTGAATTGTCGTATACAAGATAAGTACGCGTACAACTTTGGTGCGTACGTGCGTAAAGAGAAGAGGCCGGGCCACGTTCTCCTTGTGCTCAGGCTTAGTAAGCACGTCTGTCAACGTGTAGTCATTTTATAATTAGACTTGACATCGCAACTAAGGTGTTTATAGCAATAAAGCAAAACCAGCTCCTATCACGTGAATTACTCCACGTGGGGGAAGATATTCTGATGTATCTAATTGGATAAAGTTATATATGAATCGATCCCTGCTGTGGAAGCGGGATAGCAACGAACTCTACTCCAGCCAATGAAGATTGTTACCCGGTCAGACAAGCTCATGGTGTAAATTACAATTTCTTACGGATGGTGTATCGTACAGATAAAAGCAAGGCAAGTTTTTTGCACCATTTGCATTCATGCTTTTCATAAACAGTTGAATGTAATACATTCCTGCATCCCAAGTACGGAAAGGCAGAGTCAAACTCTACCTTCTGTCTGATTCTAGCTTTCCATATCTTATTCCTTCACACGGCTAGTGTGAAAGGATAATACACTTCTATTAATTGATCACTATCGTCATTAAGGTACAATATCCTGGATAAGTTTTTCTAGGGGTTTCCCTTATCCTGAAAGACGAATGTCGGGTACCTCCAAGCTCAATGGACCTCGGACTCATTTGAGCATCATTTCACCCATTACATTCATCGTCCTATACGACTTAACGTTGGAGGACGTAAATTACAACAAAAGGGGGGGGGGTACAATATCTAATATCTATGCGACATCTTTTGGTTTACCGGGAAAAAGTGGGGGTTGTCATGGTAGCTCAGTGGTTACAGCAATCGGAGACCGCGGCATCCGTGGTTCAAATCCTGGCTGTGGCTTGATTACTTCAGTTAGACTCTACCTTTCTAAACCTTGTCCTGCACACGGTAGTGTGAAATAACTAATTTCCATGTAGGTTTGAGCTTATTACATCCTATAATGCTACATTTTACTATTGTTTCAATAAATGATAAATCCCCGCGTCTAAAAAATTACAAATAAACAGAAACTGACATCACTGTCAGCAGTGTCTTTAAATATGCTGCTTCACCTTTATATATTGCTGGCTTTTTGAACAAGATTACGCTTAGCTAAACTATTAACAAAGATCTACAAACCTTTAGAAATGTAAGCGACGATGAATTATTTATATAAGAAAAATTATAGTGTGTAATGAATATTTTACGTTAAATATGACATACCAAAGTACATAAAATTACCTTTAATTATATTTCTGTACAAAACTGCGGTTTGCTTTTTGGTCCTGGACGGGGCTGGTTTAACTTTTCAATGTAGTATTTTTTTGTAATTTACGTGCTCCAACGTAAAGTCATATCGGACGATGAATGAAGTGGGTGAAATGATGCTCAAATGAGCCCGGGGTCCATGGAGCTTTGAGTTACCCGACATTCGTCTTTCAGGATAAGGGAAAACCCCGGAAAAACCTTATCCAGGTAACCCGCCCTGATCGTATGATATTCCTGTTCGTGGATTCAGTGAAACGTGTGTACTTGCCGCCACTGCTCCAACTTCGACAAGTCTACGGCCTTCTACAAAGTTAAATATAAAACAGGACATGTACGTACGTATTAAACGCAATTACAGAAGTATTCATTAAAAATATCCCTAGATTAGCACATGGACTTTTCACCAGGGCTTTCTCAGAAATAAAACACATTAAAGGAAACTTTGGTCGAAATTTTATATGGAGATTCAACATTACAGACGCAACAATCGATAGCAAAATATTAGGCGCGTTTATTGAAAGAAACAGCTTTCCTGAAGGTCACTGTTTCCTGGTCACTGGCATTTTTGTAATTCGATCTGCTTACTTCCATAACAACTTTACTGAATATGTTTGCCCATTAATGTTTATAGTGAACTCAAATTCTTCAAACTAATGTTTGTTTTGGGTTAGGAACTTCTAGAGAGGATACAGCCATTTTTAAAGAAAATGTCTGCCCACCACAAGAAGGCAAGACAGAAGAATGTGTAACGTAATCACTGTTGGTGTGTTTATACTCGTCTTCCGGATGCTAGGTTGATTTAAAATAGTGTTGTCACATAATTTCCCCATACATAATACCTATCACTGCAATTACTGAAACGAGCATTAGATCTGGCAGTATGGATAACTCATAAGCACTCTCGTAGTGAACAGATCCACTGCCAGAACAGATTAACAGTTCAAGCTCCCCGCTTGCCTTCTTGTGGTGGGCACAGTGTGGTAAAATGTGTACTGGGTTAAAGCATTGTCTCCTTAAAATGTTTCTAAACAGTACAGTTTAAGGGTTCTTTGGAGGTTTGTCGGATATGAAGAGCTAAATTAGCTTTAGAATATCTCAAAGGGGCTCACATGGTAATGTAATACACTAAATTTTAATTAATTTCATTGAAAAGGTTTTGCTAAAAGTTTATGGTTTTAATCTAGAAAGTTTAGAATAATTTATGATATCAACTTTCAACAATGTGAACTTTGAAGCAGCAGATACTTTTGAATCTAACATGTACTTACCTTAAAGCATCTGTTACGTTATGAAAATGGTAATTTATTTTTTAATATCTAAAAAGATTATCAGAGATTTATGCTCAGCATAAGACCGATATACTAGAAAAATAGCAGAGGTACAAGAGTCATGTTGTAGACATCTTCCTTTCATGGATTGGGCAATTGGCCTGTTCCGTTCTTACTTCCACAACATTGGTCTTTCTTTAGGTTTGTATTGTAACACACTTTTTGGTAGTCTGCTTGAAGCCATTCTACTGAGTTGGTCTTTCCATTTCTGTTTATTATTCTGTATCTGCTGTAGCATGGCATTAATTTTTAAATCTTCTCTTATTTCTTTATTAGTTAATCTATCCCATCTTTTTACTCCCTTAAGTGCTCTTAGCTGCTTCATTATGACTTATCTTTATGTCTTAAAACCCAACATTCGCTCCCATATAAAATTACTGGGGTGGCCATAACTTTATTACATTTAAGTTGCGTTTCTTTCTTGTATTTTTGAAAGTTCTTCTCCACATAAATGTATGTTGGTACAGTAGCAGGGGGAGGGATGCGTCCCTTTCAGCTGCCAAAGTGCGGGCGGTGCGGACCCCTAGCATTCGTGGTACCTCTGACGTTACCAGAGGAACCTCGGGCCGAACATGCCGAGCACCTCCCTCTGGGAGCTGTTCGGATTGGGTTGGACTCGAGGGGGCAGTGTGTTCCCGCCACCCACGGGCAATTGGGTACCTCCTGCCAGGCTACGGCCGCCCGGAGGAGGTAGAGGGTTGCCTCATAAGTCCCGGGAACTAGCCTGCAGAGCTAGACACTGGCGGCCCTACCAAGGTTTTTGGTTGCTGGTTCATTAAGGACCGGCGCGTAAGTGGCGTATCCACTTCCGTCCTGTCTGCCGTGTGCAGGGGGGGGGGCAGTTTATAAAATAGGTACTGTCCTACGGTAAATAGACCCCGGGTTTTGGTCCTACGTGGCCGGGACTAATGGGAGTAGATCCTCACATTTATTTATTTAGTAGCTACAAAATAAAAATGAACATGGGCACGGCCAATGAAGTGTTCGCGTTCTCTTTGCGTTGCCAGGTCTACATCCAGCGGGCGACAGAGATAGATGTGTCTGTCTTTGTCTCATGGTATCCCTCTAGCAGTGAGCTGAGATGTATGTACAGATGCTGACAGCAAAGTTCGCTTAATATTTCCGCATGTGTGAAAACATACAATGATTATCGCATAGTGGCATAAACTGAAGCTTAAGACCTTGAACTTGAGAACACTTCGCCTAAGCAGCATCGTTCATATGCATACAAAAGTAAATGACACAAATTAGTTGCGTTCCACGAAAGAATGACGTTTGCAACAGTGAAACAAAGTACTGGCATTTCAACGATTTGTGAATGTAGTCTCTACTTTAATGATGTAATTGTATACTGCCTGTAATGTACTTTAAACCAATGTTTGTCATTAAAATTGTTAATAAATAAGGAAGACAGCAGTACGTATGAGAATGCTGCTCTGTTATCCAGGAGACCTAAATATGAGAACTTCTCCTAATTTGGTAAACTGTTTGCCTTCTTGAACAATGTTGTCACAGTATGAGCACTCACGTGATAAGCCTGTGCCATTAATTCTCGGCTTTGCGCGAAATTACTACTTTCGAAAATGTCTTTAATTGACAATTGTTTGAAAAAAGAATACACATGAAAAATATTTCTAGCCTACTTCTGTAATATCTTAAGAGTTGTCTCGCAGTCACTAGTAGACTTGCTAAGCGACATATTTACTAACTTTGAAAAGCACGTCTACACTTTTAAAAGATCACCACTTTAGTGAATGCAAGGTACAAGCTGCAACAGCAGCATAGCACGTGTGTACTTTTCTTCACTGACAGTTAATGTTTGTTTTCTTTCTAGTCAGTAGTCTTATCTTTCCATATCTCCGAAACCAGATATCCCATAAACATGGGGTTTGGACAGTCACCCTCAGAAAAATTAGCTTTGTGACATGGGATAAACAAAATAATTCTGTAACTATTAACTGTACAACATTGCAGGAAGAGTGGTCCGGTCTCCGCAATAATAAACTTAGATCTGTGAAAGAACTTCCGATTCCTTGGGTTACCTCCTGTCGTTCATCTCGTCGCGAGGAGGTGAGTTTGGCGCGGTTGCGTATTGGACACCGCTTTTTTTACGCATAGTTTTCTTTTTAAAAAGGAGCCTGCTCCACTGTGTCCGTTTTGCAATGAAGCGTTACTTGTGCGACACGTGCTGCTAGAGTGTTTTTCCCTAGCACACCTTAGGACGTCTCTGCAGCTGCCGGCCAGCTTTGCAGAAATGCTAGCGGACGATAACGCAGTACAGTTCGGCCGTTCTATCTCCGGCTCTGACATTTCTCGAGAGGGGGAAGCAAGCTGTTGCCAGTTCTTTAGCGGGAATTTCAAGCAGAGCAACAATGCGTATTTTAAATATTTCATGTATTTGCATATTTCACGAACCAGTAGCCATATTATTATAATAGCGATAATAATAGGACTTACGAACACTAAACCTCGGAATTCACGCACCAAAAATATACCAAAGAAAGTTCACCAAAGCAAGCCGCTATTAGGCCACGTGGCTCAAACAAATTTAAGCTGGCAACACGGTGTTGGGTTCGGGAGCCACGCCTACCAGCGACAATGCTGATTGGCGCTAGCAGACAGTTTTAACTTCCTGACCACGACACCGGATGTAGAGACTCCCAGTACTACCAACAGATGCAGTTAGTGTGTGTGTGAAAGGTGTGAATGAAATATTCTAATAGAGTGGTGTTGTAATAAATATCTTGCATTATGATGAAATTTTAAATTGTATTTCAGTATTTTAAAGTTAATATAGTCCTATATTTTCATTCTAAAGATAATTTTGAGGATATGTTTTCAATTGCTCATTACTGTATGTTGGTACTATTAGGTTTCCCCTTCCACCTTTTACAGTCGCAAAACGTCAGAGCCGGAGATACAACGGCCGGACAGTAGTGAAGAAGGTTTTTAGATTCTTTTCTAGGTGAGACTTTAGGATTTAATGAAGAGAATTTTTGGCAGTTTAGGTTTATATTTATTTTTGTTTTTGTGCTTTGTTATGTGCATGTATTTTTTATAAGTTTATTTACACTTTTATTCAGTTTTAAAAATATTTTTATCTGGTGTTTGCTATGATTAATTCTTCAAAGGGCGCTGATAACCCCTCTAATTGAGCCCCCTTTATACACATCACCATCATCATTAACTGTACAACATTGCACTCACCTTATTGGCTAGACAATATACCAGCCACGCCTTATGTTCATTACTATTTTGTAGCTACCATCCAAGATAATTCCAACTTTGTACCTGCTTGATTATTTGATCTTTCGCTGTTGTTTACTCTTACTGAAAATGCCACCACTTTCGTTTATTTACTGTAAGGTTGTCCATACTCTTCTAATATATACTTTCATTTCATCTATTATACAAACATAGTTTGCCTCTAGTAGGAGTAATACAGCAAGTTCTGTGTTTTGATCTAATTCTGTTCCTTCTACCTTACAAATGATTTTTTTTTTTTCGTGTTTATATATAATGCTAAAAGGGCTCGGTGCTAAACTACAGCCGTTTTACTAATAAAATTACTTTCTTTTAATACTATTTGCTATTGTAGACATATGGGAGGACACATAGACACATACTTTAACGTTTAACGGAACGCTCCTAGGGTACGGATTGGTTCCAGACCGGAAATCCCTTTGATTATTATAAATGGTTAAGCCGTCACGTATTGACCAGAAGATGAGTGAACAGGTATCGAACCTAAACCTTCCATATAAACTACGCAATAATGATGTACCTGCCTTACTAGTGACCTTGAGAAGTAAGTCATGTTCCTATTTGTTACTTATCTTTAGCAATTCTTTGGCGTATAAAACAATGCAAACGGAGCGATAAAGATAGTGTTTGGGGTCGTAACATGTCACAAATTGCCCCCTTCTTCTGGCGCCGTCACAGATAGTGAGTGCTAACGTCCGAACCAAAGTTCATTTTAGTGATTCAGTGACATTTAATACTAGTCGCGGATTCATGCAGTTCACACAGCTAGAAGACCACCATCGTCTTGTGCAGGATAGAGTCGACATCATGCTGTGTTTGAGAAACAAGAAACATCAGAGAAAGGCAAGTATCAAAATGCTTCCTTTTAAAATTAACTTCATACTGAAACAACTTTTAACACACGTAAATTTACCGTACTCAAATGGCAATGACCCCTTCTGTTTGCACATGTTTAATAAATTGACTTGGTTTGATTAGCCTTTATATTTCATTCCGTCTTTTTTTTTTCACAGTTCAAATTCCCATACTTCCAGTTTATCGCAATACGTTGTCCAGACTTATGTTGGCAGCCTTGTCTGAATCGTTCTTTTATCTGCCACCTGAATAATCAATAAAATGGCGGCAGGTACGAAATTCTGAATGCTGCCGAAAGAATCAAATATAACGTTGACATTGTAACTAAAATCTAATCTAACAAAGTTTAATTCTTATGTATACTTCACGATAATTCAGATACACATTTGTTGAAATGAATTTATTAGTTGTTTCCCTGTACCTACTATTGGAATAGGACAAGTAAGCTTAAACGGCAGTCAAACATTTTTAAGAGCGGTGTTTACGTGACGGCTTTAAAATTCCATTCCTTTTGCGTGGTCAGTGGGAAGGATGACGGGACGAAAACTGCAGCTATTAGGAAATTTAAACCAATAACGAGGAATATCGCGAAAATTATTTTTCCCTTATTGTTTTGTTCCTCTTATTCTTTAAATAATTGGCATGACTAGATTCTTGGTAACATAGGAAGTGATCAAAGTAGTATCGGGTTTTCGCTTACTAATTCATTACTTTTTGTGAGAAAACATGAAAGTCAGACTTACTTAAGGCTTTTAAAATAAAATTGTAAATAAGATATCCATCCTTCTAAAACGTAGATTAATATATTTTGTCATAAGTCTGTTGCACTCCCACGACTTCACTATGCTTGCAAGGAATAGAAACGGTAGCAACGATTTCTTCTCCAGTCAAGGAAGGATGCCTCCTCTACGCCACTTCCATCCAATAGAAATCGATTTATATCTTAAGCCAATCAGTAACCTCAAAATATCTTCCCCGTGTGGAGTAAATCACGTGATAGGTGGTGGTTTCGCTTTACTGCTATCAACACCTTAGTAGCGACGTCAGTAAGTAAATAGAGAAGGCAAAAAGGAAGCAGCAAGGGCCATTTATGAAAACAAACACTTTTGTTTCTCTTGGAAATGTTACAGAATTATTGCATCATGTGTAGATAGGAGCGTATTTTTCTTGTTGACTTGTTCACATTCTTGTAGATTCCACAAATTGTGTAACTTCCTTAACAGCATATTTCATCAAACAAATTTGAAGTTAATAACTAAGTGAAAGTTGGGCGTGGTAAAAGCTAAATGATCGGTTAATTCAATTTTACAGTGGAAAAGAAAGAACTTCCATTTTAAAAGCAAGTGAATGAAATCCAAAATGTATCATAGAATGGTTATATAAAATCGTTTTATATAAGTTTAGTTTACTTTTTGCCTTATAGTATTGGTTGTAAAGTTGTATTTAATGTCACCTATGTACAAGTTAAATTATAGTTAGTTATTTTAAGAGGACTTTAACGAGTTTCAGATTAAAGCTTGAATTTAATCACGAATATAACCTTGAACTTGAAACATTGACAGTGCATTTCAATAACTTCTGTCTCATTTTGCTTTACTCGAAGGAAACTGAATATTTTCTTCCGGTAATCAATTTATTTCACTATACTCATTATGAATGTTTCATTAACTGGCTATAAAATTGATTCAGTTAGGTACAGTGGGCTTCAAATACGTAAATTCTGCAGGTAACACGCCATTAATTTTCTAAGGCTTACTCTATTTTGCCTGAATGCAATAATACAATTACAAACTTCGGTTGAATACTTTAAGCGCATTTAGCAGTGGCTATATAGTTCAGTAGGTACAGTTTTGTAATTTAAGTCATATAACGTTTATCGGACGATGAATGAAAAGGGTGAAATGGTGTTTAGATGAGTCCGGGGTCCATGGAGCGTAGAGTTACCCGACATCCATCTTTCAGGATAAGGGAAACAACCGGGAAAACCTTATCCAGGTAACTCGCCCTGAACGAGATTCGAACTCGGGTCCTCTTGAACGTGAGGCAGATACGGTACCATCTACGCTACCGAGGCGGGCAGTAAAAGTTTTAAACTTGGTTTTTGCAAGATTAGACTGCAGATGCTCTCTAACTTCTGTGGTAACTAGGTTATTAGAAAAATCACTACTTTATGCACATGACGTGTTAACACTGATATGCACGATTCTGGGGTTTCCACCAAAATATGTCTGCTTTACTAAATACGATCTGCTGATTCCAAAACTGAAATCGGCTTTTTTCTACCACGTACCATTTTTTTTTTTTAGTTTACACCTAACATGTTTTGATGTAGTTCTGTGCAAAAAAAAAAAAAAAAATATATTGTATGGAACTAAGAAATAATTTCTTTGTTCTAATTAATGTTTTACAACAATGGCCCCAATGTAACAGTCAAAAATATTAAAATTATGGAAATTGATTGTTCTTTCACACTGGCCGTGTGTAGGCTAAATTGTGGAAACGTAGAGTCAGACTGAAAAATTCAATGCCATAGCCGGGATTTGAACCACGGATCTTCTGGTTTCCGTCCAGTCGCACTACCGTTGTGCTACTATGGCCAACGTGACGAAATGACATTAAATTGACGTGCCATTTCGGCACGTTGGCCATAGTAGCACAACGGTAGTGCGATCCGTGGTTTAAATCCCGGCTATGGCATTGAATTTTTCAGTCTTGACTCTACGTTTCCAATATTAAAATTAGTCTGAAATGTGTAATGTATAAATATGCATAACTTCCAGTAGCCCATTCAGTTTACCTCAAGGAAGCACATCATAACCTAAAATTATTTTTAGAAAAAGTCAAATATGCAGAGCTTAAGTGGCAGGTATGTAGAGATTTTAAAGTTACTGCTACGTTACTAGGTCAGCAATCAGGATATAATAAAATGCCATGTTTTATTTGTGAGTGGAATAGCAGAGTCCGACCCAAACACTGGAAGTCTCATGCCAGAAATGAAAAATATTCAAATGTTAACGAGTATCTTGTGGATCCAAAAAGGTTTTCTCTTACCCTCTTTACGCATAAAATTATAGTGCACGAGATTTAACTTGGCTGCTGGTTTGTAGAAAGAGAAAGAAATACGTACTCACATCTCTTTCTAATCCTCTCCTCTTTTATGGCCAGCCAGTCAGGGCAGATGCAACTGTGGCGGATGAACCTTCTTCGTCCTCTAAATTTCTCCCTGTTCCCCTTTTTCATTGTCATAAATTTCAAAATGTTCCTCATATTTACTATCTGAATCATCTTCTAAATTAATTATGAATCTATCAGTTTCATCTATAATCCTTCTCCCAATACTGTTCATTCTTTTCAACATGTTCAGATGCTTCCCGCCGATTTGTTCGGACACTTTACCTACTACACTATCAAACAACACTTTTACGTCACTGTGCTTAAATGATATGTCGTGTTTAGGGCTCATGCCATGCCATGTGGTGCTGGCTGGCTGTATATAGCCAGAAGGTTTTTGCTACGTGCCCACCCGTTAAGGGTTTTACCGCAGGTGAGGAATGTTGTAGGGTGAGAGGTGGGTTTTTAGATTGATGTTGGTTATGAGGTTACAAACATGTACCTAGGGGTTGAAGGACAGGATGCAATGCCTTGCACCCTGGTGTTTTTATTTGGTTTTGCTTTGGGGAATAATTTTGATGCCAAGCAGCTTGGAAGGATTATGTGGAGCTCAGCTTTAGCTGCTGTTCGGATTAGCTCCTGGGTTATCTCGGACGCCCGCAAGCCATGCGAGGTAACCGGTGCTGTCTAGAACGGCGTCTAGTGGGGTCATAATCTCCCAAGGACCTGACAAGGGCGCTTCTGTGGTTGGGTAAACTTGCGTATAATTTTGATGCCCGGCGCCTAATTTCATCCTCCACGTATGGAAGACTCGAGGCCTCGTGAAGCAGTGTTTTTAGTGTTCAGGGCTCATATTTTATCTGTGCCCATATAAGTTCTACCTAGGTACACTATTCAGAACAATGATGCGGAGGTAATCGTATTACAGCGTGGTAGTGTATTTACGCTATGCAATATATTTCATACATTTTAAGACCTTCCTTTTTCAGCTTTATTAGTTCGTATAGTACAGCCTTGGTGGAATGTGGATCAAATTCAATATTATTGTCTCGGAGCCATGGCTGCATTACGGATTTAAGTGACGATATCGGAGCCTTGGTGATTTGAGTAGAATAATAAGATGCGTTGTCTATTTTAATAGCACTATTGGGGAGAATATTGTGTACAACTGATTCATAAGCCAAATTTTGAATGTTTGACTATCGATTTCTTCGTGATAATCTTGGCTTGATTTTGATTTACAACTCGGAAGTACGTTGGGAACGAAACCCGTCGAACTCCCCGCACTGGCCGTTGCCTATTGGGATGCGAAGTGAAAATTCAAAATCTTCCTCTTCACTTTTCCACAATTTGTTTTTGTATAATTTACATTGGTCCAGGTTTCATCTAAGTAAATAATAGGGGCACCGGAAATCCTTATCTCTTCCATTTTTCTTAGAAACGTGAATCTTTTTGTACGTCTGGCCGTTCCGTGAGAAATTTTTCTACGCGTGAGTTCTTCACAAATCTAAATGTCATCATGCTCGATATAGATATAGTTGGCTTTCTGCATTTTAGAGTCTCGCATTCGTCTATAAAATATTTATGGACATTGATCATAATTTCCTTACTATCTGAACTTATAGCTTTTCCCTTTCTTCACACGCCTTCTAGAACTAACACAGACACTAGCCTATTGCTAACGCTATGTTTAAAATAATCATAAAATTCTCGAATTCTAAAAGCAGTTTTCAAGTTTCCAAAATGTTAACAACCGATACTTTACTTGCAACAACACTGATCCATGCTTGTGCTTACCCTCATACCACCGTAGGCCATAAGGAAGTACAAGAGGGCTTTAAAAGGGACTGACCATTTCAAGGAAAGAAACCCAGCGCCCGTGCTAGACAAGGATAGTGCAAAAAGTGCCAAGTTAAATCTCGTGCATTATAGGCTTAATGAAGCAATTTATTAAGGCTTTAAATAAGAATAAGAACTGCTACAAATAAATCTGCAAGTAGTTTCCTGAAATATCTGAAGCTACATTTAAGAGGGAATATTTCGTAGTTGGGTCACAAATTAGGAAGTTGTTTTCTGATACCTTATTTCTAGAAACGATCACAAATACTGAAACATGGACATAGATTGGCTATAAGAGCGTTATCGTAAAGTTTCTAAGAAATTACAAGGAAAATTACAAAAATATCATAGAAGATATGCTTAAGAAATTTCAAAAGCTGGGTTGCAATATGAGTGTAAACGTACTTTTCCTGCACTCTCATATACACTTTTTTCCCAGAAAATCTGGGCTATGTCAGCAACATGAACGATTTCACCGGGACATAAAGGAAATGAAAACACTTGCATTTCGAGGCAAAATATAAAAAAGTGTAATGTTTAAATGTATGTGATCTAAAACAGATATGAAATACTAGTTTATTATGAAGACATTTTTAGATTTTTTAACATTTATTTAATAAAATAATATAAATTTGACAGAGCTGAGTATAAACATTCACATTATACTAATTATTATATTGAGAAGGATTGGTATGTGATGAAGGAAAACTAAGTTCATATTCTAATTCAGCTTACTCAAATTATGGATAATGACATTAAAATAAAAAAACCCAGGCAAAAAGTCAAATTTTGCATATTAGTGTAATATGCATTACGTTACCTATTAATTTACTGCAAAGTGTTTCTATAATACCTGGTTTGTTTTTGAAGTGTAATTATTGTATGTATGTATGTATGTATGTATGTATGTATGTATGTATGTATGTATGTATGTATGTATGTATGTATGTATGTATGTATGTATGTATGTATGTATGTATGTATGTATGTATGTATGTATGTATGTATGTATGTATGTATGTATGTATGTATGTATGTATGTATGTATGTATGTATGTATGTATGTATGTATTTATTGACTGCAATTGGGTACTATCCGGTGGCAGAGTTCAGAATACAGATCAAATTACATATACTAGATTTACAACAATAATACAGTAAACAATACAAACGTGATATTATTTTACTTTAGTCACTTAAAACTTATCTAAGTACTTCTCTATTTACATATTATATACCATTATAATTCAAAAGTTAAACTAGAAACCATCTAGATTTTTTCTAAATTTCTTCAGCGACAGGGGACAGCCCTGTAAGACTGCTACAGGCAATTCATTCCATTCTTCAATGGTTCTATTAACAAAAGAAAAATTTCCTACGTCAGTTCTGTATCTTCTACCCTTAATTTTATACCTATGATCGTTTCGTCCATAATAATCCGGATTATCTAACCTTACACTAACGTCCGCCCATGCCTTTACACCAGCATTAGCTTTGAATAACGCTACCAACCTATGTTTTTTACGCCTAATTCTTAATTCCTCCCATTTAGTCTCATCTCCTTTTATAGGCCCAAAATACTTCCCTCTTTTTATGCATTTTATTGCCCTCTTCTGTATTTTTTCTAATGGATCGATTTGGTTAGCTCTATACGGGTCCCAGCATGCTACTCCATATTGCATAACCGGCCGCAGGTATTTCCAAAACTTTTACACAACATAAATTTTGTGGAGTGCTTCAAGCAATTTCAATTGCAGCCTTGCATCAGGAAACGTGATGCTCCTTTTCATTAAAATAGGTATTACTTTAACATAGAGTAAATGCATGTGTTTCACGAAAAATGACGTTAATGCTCAAGACGTTTTGTAGTTTAGTCTTTATCACATGCCTGTATGATACAATGATATAAACCGTAACATAATAAATTTATCGAAAAAAATTTGTTCATATGTAACTGGTTCTAATTTTCTCTTAACCTGAAGAATTCCAAAGTATTATATAACATCGCCCTGGTTTGGGCTGGAAGTAGAGACAGTCAAAAATGGTTCTAATAAAAGACATCACAAACATATGTAGTGCTAGGTTAATGCATCTTATGATAAAAGTTTCTTTTTCGAGTAATACTTGTTAGTAATTCCGAGGATACGTGGTGCCAGACGTTATATAAGAATCAATGAACCTTAGGCTGAGATCTTGAAATCGAGGCCATTACAGCATGCTCCTTGGCGGATGCCTAATGTTTACTGACAAAGGCCAGCTTATCAGTGTGACCTTTGGAAAAAGACCTTAACCCTTCAGATAGAAAAGTGTGCTTGCAGAACTGGGCATCATCACTGAACAGCTTCTAGCACCTTCAACAGTTCATTAAACCTTAAACTGGGGCCCATACTTCTAAACCGTATTGGGCTTTGTTTTGGGTTTTCTTTACCTTTAGCATGGGTTTTTGTTCGTTCTTTTTATGATTATTATTGTTGTGGTAGTGGTAGTACCAAAGTACTAGTAAGATTTAGGCTTTCGTATACTGAACAATTTTTCAATAAATATATTTCACAAAAGTTTACACTGCCACAAGATTTCATTTAAATGTGTTCTTAATTGTTTTCTGTTTGTTTATATTATAAATTTATCAACTATTGTATATGTTAGAGGATATTAATTCCTCAGTTGTTAATTTGTATACAGTACTTATGTAATTTATCAATGCCTTGCATAGCAACACTGCTGATCAGCCAAGTAATAAATTAAAAAGAATTTACCATATTACATACAATATATTTTACTGTCACTTGTTTCTAGAATCGTACATTGCAATAAAAAGTATATGGGAAAGAACATGTTTACAAAAGAAAGAAAGAAGAAAGAAAGGGCATAGCCAGTGGCGGCTCGTGCCGAAAAACGACAGGGTGCTGCGGGAAGAAGTCCATGCCACTCACCTAGTTTCAAAAAATGAAGTCCATGTGCGGATGTTTCTTCATGGTATAAACATAATTTCTGCTTCCTTTCGCTTTCTGCTCAATTTTTAGATCGGATGTTAGTTTCCCTAACATTTTTATACTAAGCCTTTCTTCTAATGCTCTCCTTGAAAAGGGAGTTTTCAGAAGTTAATTAACCGTGTTCAATATTTGTTGGTTAGTTTTCGCAATATTAAATTACTCATACACTGAATAAAGGAATTTATAACAGTTTCACACCCACACACAAAATAAACTGATATAGCCACTAAATAACGTTACAAAAGAATACTTGGATACAATGCGAGCACGCGAAACACATTCCCTTGTTATGGGGGTTCTCGTTATGGTCGAGGGAATGGAGTATCGTGCCAACATGATAAGTGCATCACAAACAATCTGCCCTGCGATTTAACAATCATTAAGTATTGGGTCTGTTAACGTAAGTAGGATGGAATTAGTTTCTAGAACTAAAATATAAAACAATGATGGATTGTTAAATGATTTTCAATGCATATTTAAGTTCTACAGCTATAACTATGAGTGTTGGTGACCCTGCTTCACCGTGCAGCGAATGATCACCGCGCAACACCCAGATGCAGCACGCATTTGTGGGAAAATCTAGGGAACTTAGGGCATCAGGGAGACAAGAATGGAAGTTGTACGCATGCGCAATAACCGATTGCTGAGCTTTCTGGCTTTCAGCACGTTGATTGAAGTCAAGGATACGTTACATTAGTTACACAGGTGTTTGCCATGCATTAAGAGTTCATTATTGGTCGTACTCGATGTGATACCCTTATAATAATGAATTATTTACATGGTCTTTAAAAATGTCTACATTCTGATGTATAAAACAGAAAAGAGCGTGCTTGCACCAGTGCAGCACGTAAGGACGAGCCGCGCCTGGGTATAGCGTGGGTGAGAACGGGTGAATGGAGCCTGAAAGCTTTTCCACTAAACATTGCCCAATATGGGTGAGAAAATATAATTAGATGTAGGGCATATAATATCGGAGTGTAAAGGGACTGAGTTATGGAGAAGAAAATATGTATAAATGAAAAATGTTTCAAAATGGATAGTGTGACTTTGTGGGTTCGTAGAATTAAAAGTCCGAGTTGCAGAAATTCAAATCGTTCTTTATTTGCGTAGAAATACACTCACAGTAGCAGTATTACGTCACATACACAATTACAATCTTCCAAGGTCGTTGACCACAACAAAGAGTTCACTTCCAAAACATACACCAGTTTCAATTACAGCTCTCGTTACGACACTGTTTACAACAACACTCTGTTTACGACTGTCCACTTTACTAGCCATAGCTCCTTTTTATACACAATCATTGATGATTCCAGAATGTTATGGAATGTCCTCGAACACGTCACCAGATAAAACACGAACGTTCTAGACGCGGAACTTTATATGTGTCGGTAAGTGTTTTATCTTCGCGCTATGTTTGTCTGCTTAGGCAAGTTGTTTATCTCCGTGACACACTATATGTCCGTTATCTCTCTGCAGCGTACCTTCGTAAATAATGGATTCGCGACGATAGAAAGATGGCATTAATTAAAATGTTTAGTGAAGACTATATGAAAGCTGGGCAGCTTTATAGAAAGTTTAAAAGAAATGGAATTGGTTATTAAAGAGAAGTAAACAAGGTATAATATAAAGGGAAGTTAATGTGGAGATAGTAGAAGTTGTATAATGAAACAAATTCCTTGTATTTTTGTTTATTTTGTAAGCAACTTGGTACAAATAAATATTGCATGTATATGTTGACGCAGTAGATAACTAAAGCATAACAATATAATTGCCTGACGAACGATTTCCTATATCTCGCTTTTATCGTATTATAGTAAGATTTCTTTCTTTCACAAGAGTAAATTAACTCGCAAAAATACGTGTAATAGATTTCTTTTCTGTCTCCCCCTCCCTTCCTCCCATTTGCCCACTCTCTCCCTCCGCCTGCTTTCATAATCTGTGAGTAGATGTAGAGCATTCACTATTACGAAATATTTCCGTTTTTGCTACTGTTTTAGACGTGAGGTCTTGGATCGCGATATTAAATATAATTCCGGTGTTTACCTTGACGACTGAGGGAAACCACTAAAATATCCCACTCCTACCACGGAATAGAACGCGGGACGTTCGAATGTAGGGAAAAAAATGTTTGCTAGCGGCGCTGCCGTCAGCTGGGATCAGCGTTCCGTAGGAGTTCCTTTACATATGGTCTGTCTAGTGAACGCGAGTGCAGTTACTCCCACAAAGGAACCTGACCCTCCCGCCCACTAATGACCGTCATAAATCTATCTCCACACTTCAGAAATGGAACACTGTCGTTGAAGACCAATATCAACCCTGATTTTGTCGAAGCGACAGTCGCATGTCTACTCCACGTGGAGTCTCAGTTGCCAAAGTTCCAACTTCCAGTTGATCTGTTTCATTACGTGCAGAAATTCGTTGTGTGTCACGATGTGGAGACCGTGGGAGGGAAATGCAGTGGTAAATGCAAATGAAGTGGTAGATTACTTTCAGTCAAGTGAAAATAATCAAAATGATGACAATAGTGTGGATAACTGGGCCGAGTTATATTACTGGAAAAGCCTCAAAAAACAAAGTTATAACAGGAACTGTTTCTAAGCAAATTGAAGCGCTTGTTTTGAACACACATAAATATGTGCTGACAAATAATCTTGGTAAGGGGTCATGCAATGAACCTGATGATAAATTCTGGGTATTCACAGAAATACAGTAAGAAATATTGTGACGAAAGGAATACCAAAGACGCCGATCAAGTGTGAAAACAAAAGGAAACGTTTCTCTAAAGTAGATAATTTCACATACGATTTAATTCGTCGAGAAATTTAAAGATTCTATGCAAAAGGGAGGGCGTCCACCTTAGACGAATTTGTTGCACATTTGCAAGAAATTTGTGATTTTCCTTATGGACACTGCACTTTGCGCGGTCTCCTAAAGGAGCTGGGTTTCAAATACCGCATTTTGGATAAGATAAGGGTTATTATGGAATCCAGTAGAATTGTAGCTTGCCCCCCCCACACACACACATACATACACACACGCATGCACGCACGCACACGCATATATATATATATATATATATATATATATATATATATATATATATATATATATAATATCAAAACTAAGGAAGTTTCGCAGTAATGGACATAAGATAATTTATTTAGACGAAACCTCGTACGATACCCATGACGTATCGAGAAAGGTGGCAACCTTGCAGAAAGGACTGCGAGGAGGAGGGCCAATGTTGTAAAACGATTATAAGGGTTTGTCAAAGGCAGCGGCCGACGTGCACAGGAATTAAGTAAACAGACTTTACCAATAGTTCTACTGACCTGAGAACCAACGACCTTGGCATCAATAGGCCGGCGCCTAGCCATTTGAGCCAACAAATCGACTCCGTTGTTTTTGTTGTTCTTTTAAACATTGAATTAAGCGCTTATTCATACTTCCAGACTGTCTTGTCTAAGAACATTAAGGGCTGGAGAAACATTTACGTATTCAGCTGAGCATGCCTTTTAGATTTGGAAGAAGCTAATATGCTAACCAATAATGATGATGATGATGATGATGATGATGATGATGATGATAGCATGGCAAGACATCGTTGCCTATTGTTTCTTCCGAAAATTAAATGCAGCTACAATTTGTATATTAAATCCAAAACGAAAGTCATCCATGCAAGTGTATTATAGTGATGACCGCTTGGAGCATGCGCATGATGCGTTTCTGTTGCAAGACAACATTTTTTCTCTCCACAGTTAAGCCATAACGAGCCAATAGGAAATCACCTCATTTCCCTACAGATGTGAATGATGATGATTTTTTTCTCTTGCTGCTTATGAACTAGAACCTGTTTTTCTAAGCATTTTAGGGAGAAGCTGACAAGGTCGTAGAGAACCTGGTTGTTACGTAAAGCTAAAGAAAAGGTCGCGCTGCGGTCATAAACCGATGCTGGACAAATGAAATTCTTCAGCTATTGCCAGAGGGGCAAAGAAATATTATCTTGGCATATGAGGGGAGGGGGGGGGGCAGCGGAATGATTAACGAGGTGGAGGGCCAGATATGGAGATACTTGAAATGATTTAACAGCTTTTAATAAACCTACAAGTTGATTTTGTAAGTCGAAATTCAAGGACTTTTAATCCTAATATTAAAAGATATACGCAACACAAATTCTGTTAAATTTTTAAGTGATCGTACCTATATGGTTAGAGCATTTAAAGTAGTGCACTGGTTCGTAAACAAATTGGAAGTTTATAAAGTCACAAGGTGAATTTTAAGGTCATTATAACGTACGTTATTATATTTATATTTTCTGACAAGAATTTGTTTTACAGCAGAACTACACACTGCATCTTTATACCATGGCAAATTAACATTGGCCACGTTAGAAATGCAGTTGAAAAAGGCATACTTGTTGTATAACCAGGGCCCGGATTTTTAGGTGGAATTACAAAAAGTTAATAACACTGATTTCACCAACAGATGTTAAACTCGACGTTAACAAATGTAACGTAACAATTGTCACAGCGCTAACACTAATGTTAAATATCTTGCATTCCACCAACCTGTTTTCTGAAAATGTTAACAAACCTGTGTTAACGCCAAGAAACTTGTAAATATCAGATATAGAAGGCTATTGATGAGTCGTAATATTTTCTGAACGTACTGCGATGCGGTTTTGTTTTCATTTTCGTCTGTAATTTTACGTCCTCCAACGTTGTCATATCGGACGATGAATGTAATGGGTGAAATGATGCTCAAATGAGCCCGGGGTCCATAGAGCTTAGAGTTACCCGAAATTCGTCTTTTAGGATAAGGGAAACCCCCGGAAAAACCTTATCCAGGTAACTCACCCTGATTAGATCTCGAGATCTCTTGAACGTGAGGCGGACACTCTACCACCACGCTACCGAGGCGTGCAAAAATGGCGGATGAACAAAATCATAAATAAAACCGTGAGACAAATTTCTCATCGATGGAGAAAGAATTGTTAATTGAATAGGTGACGAAGTGTAAGGATATCGTGTAAAATATAAGGATGGATGCGGTGATTATAAAAGAGAAAGATGTCACGGGGAAAATATTGCAAACCAATTTAATTCAAATGCATGTGTCACTATTACAAGCACTAAACAACTTGTCAGTATTACGTAAATTTCAAACGAGGTGCGAAGAACAAGTGACTTAAACGTTTCAAGACGGCAGGTGGATAATCCACATAATTCAGTGAATTATAAAATCGCAAGGTTATTAATACTTGAAGCTAATGCGAGATCGCCATATTCCTTTCGATGCATGTTCTAACGTGTCTTGTACTTCCGCAGTAACCTTCATAGCAATATGTTTCGACAGTCCATACCTCCGTAAAAATGTTTCTTCGGATAGCTCGTCAAAATGACTTCTCCTCATAGGCCGTACTCTATTACGAATGCCATTTAAACGGTCTTAAATATAGCAAATCGACATCAACAGCTGAGTTCATGCCGCCATCTTGACTATTTACAATTCTTAAGGACTTAACATCAGAAATTTGGCTTTCTAGTTTAACAAGAGATTTAACACGAGTGTTACGCTAACACTTGTAGGTGAAATGCAATGGTTGTTTTAACTATTGCTAAACTCGTGTTACGTCATTTGTTGCCCGCCTCGGTAGCGTAGATGGTAGCGTGTCTCCATCACGTTCAAGAGGTCCCGAGTTCGAATCTCGGTCAGGGTGAGTTACCTGGATAAGCTTTTTCCGGGGTTTCCCTTATCCTTTGAGGCGAATGTCGCGTAACTGCAAGCTCCATGGACCCTGGACTCATATGAGCATCATATCGCCCAATTCATTCACCGTCCGATATGACTTAACGTTGGAGGACGTAAATTACAACATTAATTGGTGAAATCGGACATTTAATTTTTTTTTTTGTGATCGAATAAAATGCTTATTCTGTTGTACATAAGATGTTGCTCTTGTGTAAAAACTATTTATAAGAAAGATGCACAAATAACTCCAAAATAAGAAAAGCTCTATTGAGTATTATTAAATTGATGTACTAATTTGAAAATTGGAAAGTTAACAGACATATCCGAAACTGTTCTCTCAAGGTTCCTGGCCAATTAGAGCACACCTCCACCCTCCTGTCTGTATAAAAAGCTGACAAACTGCAGGGAGCGACGCTCTGTGTCCTTGAAGACGACCGCAACAGGATGGTCGAAACGTTGGTTTTACCAAACATGACGCGGCAAAAACCAGATAGCCAAGATATTTATATCTGAAACTTAACTGTTATAGTTCGCTATGGTTTAGTGACACCATCATAAATGTCTTGAAAACTACTATATATAGAAGTCGCGTTCGCAAAAATAGCTTCGGTGCCAACACCTTACAAGGCAATATTTGCCTCAAATCTTCTATGTGAGACTAAAGCTGATAAAATGTATGTTTAACTTTGGACCAAATTTAATGTACAATACTCTTCGAGTACTTTTCGCATGGTATGGTTCATAACCAACAGGTTCACCATAACGGTGAGTGCGTAGGTACAAACGTCACTACAAATCTGCAGCCCAACTCCGATGTAAAGAGTTATATCGGCTTCTTTCTTATTTTTCAGACAGAATGTACAGAATTTGCATAGCAGTCTTAGAAAACGTAGATTAGAAGCCAGTCAACCATGTTAGTCATGTGATCTAAATTAGATTCCCATGTAATATTAAGCGTAGAATGAGAATTTAATTCTTTGATTTTAGTACTTAATACCTTTACATCAATATACAAGTGGGCAAGAGTAGATATGTTAATCGGATACGAAATATACAGGTTATTTCAAAATGACAGCGGACGATTAAAGCTGTTGCGTAGTTTATAACTTAAATAGTCCGAATTTTGGTGTCGCAACTAATTTTATGCAGCATTAAATATTACATGATTTTGTGATTAGGCAGCGCAGGAGCCACTGCTATGCGAACCTCAAAAGTTATTTTTGGGACGCACCGACCATGAAAACAAATACATATCTCCTTGTTCTTTATGAATGACCCTAGCCTACCTAAGGGCAGTTAGCTGTGAAAAGTCGACTAATAACTCGGACAGTTGCAAAGTTGCTCTTCGGTGTAAAACTACATATTCCTTCCTAACAGGGAGGATTTTGCGCGTACTTAGCAAATCCAAGCAATATGGAGTGCTATACGAACGTTGAAATGACGGATATGGTTTTGATAGATGGAAGAGCTGAAGGGAGTTCAACCAACGCATGATTAATTTAGTTTCATTAAAAATATGAATAGTAAAAATAGTTACATCAATGATGATATTTGTTTAACTTCAGAGCATTTTGTTATGATCTTAATTGTACGAGGGCTGTTTAATAAAGAATGATCGCAATTTTTTTCACAATGTACCTCATAATCATCCTCATAATTTTTATGGTACCTCTCAAAATAATCTCCCCTGAATGCGATGCACTTGTCCCAACGTTTGTGCTAGTCTTCAAAGACATGCTGGAAACCATTTTTTGAGAGATCCTTCAAAATCGCCTCCGCAGCCTTCAACACTACTTTTGATGATGGATAAAGCCTCCCACTAAGGCGTTTCTTCAAGTTAGGGAATAGAAAAAATGTCACATGGGGCTAAATCCGGACTATAGGGAGGGTGAGGGATGCATTTCACGTTGATTTTTGCAAGAAATCAGCAACAACATTGGTAATATGCGACCGCGCATTATCGTGGTGCAGCATCCAGCCTACTTCACGGAAATGTGGTCTTTTGCGCCTGATATGGAGCTGCAATGTTTTCAGGACATTCTTGTAGTATTGTCCAGTTACTGATGTGTGTGCAGGTACAACATGCTGATAAACCATTCCATGAATATCAATGAATGAGATGACCATAACTTTCCCAGCAGAAGCAACCACTTTTACTTTTTTGGGGGTTGCTGATGAAGGAGATTTTCACACTCAGCTTTGCTGTTTGCTCTCAGGATCAAAATGTAGACAAGTTTCATCAGCAGTGATTACGTTTGAAAGAAACTCCGGATCTTCCTCTAACATCAACTTTAACTGCATGTTACCTCCATTGCAGCGGTAGGCGATACTGAACATGTCTGAACTTGCCTGGTTCTCACAGGCGGGATCCAGGAGTACCAACAATGAAACTACCACGGCGCGTTTGTTTCACATTAAGCTAACAAAATATAAGATTAAATTTTAGTCCGAAAAATTATGTCCGTAGAAAAATTATGATCATTCTTTATTGAACAGCTCTCTTACAATACTTTCAACCATTTACTGTAAATATCTACACCTTCCTTTTCAGTTACAAATGCTTTATTTAGTATAATCAAACACGTGAAATAAAATGCTCGTCTCATTGCATAAGGCATTTAGTTTTGGTTAATTTATATACAATTCTTTGATGTTTTCTGTTCTGTTTATCATTTAATGCTTCCATCCTCAACCTCACTAACATTAACTTCCCGCTTAATGGTATAAGTTGCGTGTGTTCACCAGCTTATTTACCATCATGGATTGCTGTATCGGAATGTTGGAACTCCTTAAACACTCATAAGCAATAATTAAGCAATATCTTCTTTATTGCAGTTTCATAAACCAAAGAAATACTTAATATTAGCCAGCAAGCTACTGCGGAGTATGCCGATATGTTTACAAACAGTTGCAGCACGCGGCACGGCGTGTCACCTATACCTGCGAGCTCCGACAGCGTGAGCCACGCTTCTTGTCAGTGTCTAATCCACACTCATTCTGGAGCACTTGCGGCTCTATTGGCGGTAAAAACTATCTATATGTGTCACATAGAAGCTGAGAAACTACGTCTATATGTTCGTTTGGTGTCGTTTTGAAACACCCTGTATAAAGAAATCTTAATGCGCTATAGATTTAAACGTCATATTAGGACACTCTTGATTAACACTAAGACTCAGTATCATACCGTAACATAGAGTATTTACAGTGCAATATTTCATGTTACCTTTTGAGTGCATTGGAAAATTTAATTTTCAGCAAATAATTTATTATATATTGTGAGGCACACAAAATATAGAAAATAAATATGCATTTGTATTTAATTATGATTTTCTCAAAATTTGCTGTAATGGTTTTGATTAATAAAATAAAACAGTTTATTCAAAAGCTTGTGTAGAGTGAACCGCTTCCGAGATATTCTTTGTAGTTTTAAAAATCATACTTTTAATTGTCATTCTTTTTAAATTTATTGGTACGTGCTTCTTATTAATACAGGAAATGCTAATTTTCAACAAAAGTGTACGTTCTCAGACTTCCTGAATAAAAAATAGGTATTTTTATAAAAAAAAAGTCCTTGTGTGTTTGTGTGTGAACAGCATTACTTAAAAGGAAAAGTTAATTAAGCACCAAACTGAAATAACTTAAGTTCGGCAATTATGTTTCTCAAGATGGTGAAACGAAGATTTGAAGGAAAATCTCCCCGTTCCAGGCCATCCTTTACATACAACGTTTTCCCACATTTTTTATTTACTTGAATTTTTCTTTTCAAACGATTAGTTTATGATTATTTTCATGCCAACTTTCTGGGAATGGCCTCTGAAGTCCTTTTCATTCTGGACGATTTTTGTGTAACTGGTAAACCGTAAACGATAAACATAAAAGTGACAAAATGTACAATTTGTCATATACGAGGATCGGCTGGTAAGTCCTGGACTTCACATAGAGATGGCGTCACTGGGCCAGGTTGACGGATATCATCATATAGTTTAACTCTGGACCGGCTTGTATCCATAGTTGCACGTCAATGGCTTGTTTACTTTTTGAATGACAGCATTTTAAACAAGACAAGTATAGAGGTTTCACGACAATGGAGGATTTAGAAAAACGAGCAGTGGTGAAATACTTCCATTTGAAAGGTTTAACGCCTAAAGAAATCATACAGGAAATGGACAACACGTTGAAAGCCTCTGCCGCTTCGTATACAATGATTTAAAGGTGGGTTGCAGAGTATAAAATGGGACGTACGGGCACTAGTGTTGAGCCTCACTCTAGACACCATGTGGAAGTCACAATTCCAGAGATCATTGAAAAAAGTTCATCTTTTAGTACTGGAACACCGCTGATTAAAGTTGAGGTATCAGATGCTGTAAACTATCAAAAAAGAATATGCAGGTAATATTTTAAGTAATGTTTTGGGTTTCACAAGGTCCGTGCAAGATGGGTGCTGCGTTTGTTGACACCTGATCAAAAGTTGCAAAGGAAAACTGTTTCTGTTAAGAATTTGGAGCTCAAGATCCCAGTGAATTTTTAAGACGGCCTATTACCGTGAATGAAACTAGGGTAAAAGGCAAAGTCAATTTTGTCAGCTAACAGGGTTATGGCGAGTGTTTTCTGTAATGCACAGGGAATTATTTATATTTATGACTTGGAAAAGGGTAAAAATGTCATTGTTGACCACTACGCAAGCTTACTGCTGAAGCAAATAATGGGTGGCGTAAAGGAGTTCCACGCTGACGCTACAGTTTGTAATGAATAATACGGGTAGCGCAGGGTAAAGCAATGAGGTTTTTCTCAGGGTATGCGTGGATATGTATGAGTAAGGATTGGTTCTAATGACACTGGAATGCCCGTTTCAAACTTGTTTAATGACTGCTTCTTTTTATCATCACATCAAACTCGAAGTTGCCGACCAAGGGTTACCAATATATCACTGTTTAGAGTCACTGTAGGTGGAATGCTTATTACTCGATAACACTTAATTCGTTACGTATCAACCGACAAATCTTCCCTCCGGTTCTAATCTGCCTTCGACCAAGACAGAAGAAGATAACCTTCTTAAACGACCGAAAGCCGCGGACCGTCCGTCTTCACACTATATACAGTTGTGCATGGGTGTGTAACTTTCACTTCTGGAAGCCCTCTTTTCACACAAAGATTCCCTTTGTGACTATTTTGTCTATTGTGACTATTAGTCTCGGTCATGATATTAGTAAGGGTCCAAAGAATATCTATTCAAACAAAGTCAAGTGCTATCCCTTAGAATTCTGCTTCTCCCGTGTCTTGTTACACAACTCAACCAACTGCACCTGTTCGTGTCGTAACAAATATACAATACTCCTTTGAAATCCATTACGATTCTTTACTCATTGCAATTCTTAATTTCGGTATCACTGCAACGTTCGAGTGATGAGGTGAAAAGAAAAGACTTAATTTGGCAAACAAAAAAAAACTTCTTCTTCACGACAGTGCTCCGGCCCATCGTTCAGCTATTGCAATGGAAAAAATGTGCCAGTTAAAGTTCGAATTGCTTGAACATTCACTCTATTCGCCAGATCTAGCACCCAGTGACTACCAGCTGTTCCCTAACCTCAATTTCTTGTAGGACAAATATTCCACAGCAACGAGGAGGTCATTGATGCATAAAGTTATTTTAAGGACCATGATAAATCGCACTACAGAGATTTTTTTTTAATTTACGTCCTCCAACGTTAAGTCATATCGGACGATGAATGACATGGGTGAAATGATGCTCAAATGTGTCCGGGGTCCGTGGAGCTTAGTTACCCGACATTCATCTTTCACGATAAGGGAAAACTCCGGAAAAACCTTATCCAGGTAACTCACCCTGACCGAGCTTCGAACTCGGGACCTCTTGAAGCACTACAGAGATGGTTTAATAAAATTAAACACCAATATGACAAATGTATTGCCTTTCTGGAGATTATGTTGAGAAATAAAGAATTTTTAATGTTCTTTTTTATTGTTAGGCCCGGGACTTATCAGCTGACCCTCGTATACTTTTGTGGAGTTATTTTTCGAAATATTTCTTATTTGTTTGAACTTTCTAATACAAGTTTCTCAAATGGAAAATGTCTTGGGAATGCAAACAGGAATGAATTGTCAAAGCCATCACTTAGCGACCGGCTAGTAAATGATTTGGTTATCGTTATTTCAGCTCAATATTCCTACCTACTTGCGGTGTTTGCCATTGAAAGACTAATTGTATTTTCTCTACGCATTTTTGAAAACAAATTGTGTATTTATTTTTATATTATAGTTTCATTATTTCATATTACCTATTGTTAGGGGTGGTGAGGATGCGATATAGCGCGATAAAGTGCCAAATTGACTCAAAATGCTATATAAATGCGAAATCGAAGATTTTCCCAGGTAATGATTTGTCTCCAGTGCTCTCTCTTCTGGGAACTTTAACTGAAGAGTCTGTAGAACTTTTGCATGTTTAGAAAGATATAAAGTAACTGACCACTCTTATGGAATGTGGAAAGCAACCCTTCCCGTTAAATTAGCTTGTTGTTCTAAGATTGCCTGTATTAGGTATGTTTGTTACCTGAGGCGAGTTCAATTGTTTCACAAAAGAAATCCCTCTTACTACGCGCCATGACTCTCTGTATGCATACAGTTACTTCAAAAAGTGTTCGTCTAATGCATGAGTATGTTTAAGGATACAAAAGTGAATCGAGAAGATATTGACACATTGCTTCACTCACACTGTTTATTCACAGGACATGTTTCAAGTCGAGTATCAGCTGATGATAGGAGCGAGAGCTCTTGAAACATGTCCTGTGAATAAACAGTGTGAGTGAAGCAATGTGTCAATATCTTCTCGATTCACTTTTGTACTAATTTGTGCTTCACTGTCCCTACGCTTCTTCCAAGTTTATACTTTGAATGTTTAAGGATGTATGGATAGTGGAAATTCATCAAAATAAAGTACAACGGGGACACTTTCTTATTTATTGATTAGTGTAAAATAGAATACAATAAAGAAAAACATAGTATCTATTCACATAAACATAGTTAAACATATAAAAGTAAAGATATGCAACATAGGATGCAAAATAAGTATTCGTCTACATACTGAAAATGGTGTAGAATGTTACGGTTAGTACTTAGTAGGCCCTCCATTCCACTTTATAATCTCTTACATTCTTCTTGGCATGGATTTTGCCAAAGATTATGTTGATTCCACTTAATTTTACGCCATTCCTCTGGTATAGCGTTCTTTAGACTCGCTATGTGAGATATATGATGATTCCTAATATTTTTGTCCAGTATACTCCACAGATTCTCTATTGGATTCATGTCTGGGAATTGCGGTGGTGTCGACATCCATCGAGGAGTATTATACAACTATAGCCATCCGAGGTAACCACGGAGCATTTCCAGCAGCAGCAAAAGCTGAGCTCCCATAATCTACCAAGAGTTGTTGGTCTCAAAATTAAACAAAATTCGATTAAAATTCAGTTCAAATCAAAATAAATCTTTCAACGCCAGGGTGCTAGAGATAGCATTCTATCCTTCTAGAGGAGTCAATAAACTACCTCATATTCAATCCACCATCCTCAAAGAAAAACAGCCATCCTAACACATCCCGAAAAGAAAATCCTATCTGTGGTTAAACCCTATCCTGGGTGGGCACACAGCAACAATCTTCAGGCTAACACAAGCCTACCAGTACCTGCGAGCGAGCAACTATAGCCTTGCATCTAGAGCTGTGTGTTTTGGATCATTATCTTGTGTGAAAATATAATCCTCAGAAAGACCCATATTATTCACTATTCTGGACAATGTGTTTTAGGATGTTTATATAAACGCTATGGTTCATAATGCCAGCAATAAAACACAAATCCACACCATTCGCTTTCATGTAGCCCCAGACAAGTACTGAACCGCCTTCATGTTTAACTGAAGTTGTTATATTTTTCTCCTCAATCTCACAATTCTTTTTTATCCAACTATTACTCGCTCTTTTGACTTAAATCGTTCAAATTGACTCTCGGCAGTAAATATAACCTTCTTCCAGAAATAAAACCCATCGTATTTATGTTCTTTTGCAAAAGCAACTTGCTTCTTTCTGTTGATTTTACTGATGTATGGTTTTCTAAGGGCTGTTCGGCCTCCATACTCAGCTTCATAAAGCACGTTCCTTATAGTTTGTGCTGAAATGGACTTTCCTCTATGTGTTTGAACTGCAATAGCAAGTTTTGGAGCACTTCGTTTAGGATTTTTCTTGACTTCTCTGTCATTTTTACATCACAGATAGAACTGCAGGATGACTGTTTCTTGATTCATTTTAAAAAGTTTTGTTCTGATCTCACCTGTATATAATAGTCTTCACTGTACTGGTAGGTCTTCGAACGGTTTCTCCAATTTCTTGAAAAGATTTTCCTTTTTTAAATAACCTGATGCAAATTTCTCTTTTCTTTTGTAATTTCACGACGTTTTCGACCAACATTACTTAAATAAGTAAACGGCTTTGAAAACAGATGGAACTGTCAACGATAGTGGATGAAACACAACTGCATAAGAAAAGTGAAGAGGTATGTGTCAGCATGGCACCCTACCTGGGATCTTGTTTACTAGACGAATACTTGTTTGACATCAAATGGGACAAGATTTTAAATAACGTAGAGCTGTTCACCAATGAAGCAAATATGAACCCAAATTGTGTTTTTTTTTTAAATCTAGATATCAACCAATTTAAGGAAATAGTTATTGTTCGTTTCTTAACTATAGTTTTCTGATTGTGCTTGTTATATTCTATATGAAATGATTAGACGAATACTTTTTTGAGTATCTTTATATATCTTCACAACCCAGTTAACGGAAAATGTCAATCCTCGTCTTTGAAAACCAATACCAAAACTAATTTTAAGGAAGTGATAAACACATGTTAATTCCAGTTGGAGTTCTTAGTTGCCAAAGTTGCGGTTTTCATTGTTCTGTTCGGTTTTATGCGCAGATTTCATTCATGCTATGCGTAGGTCACGATGGTGAGAGCGAAAATATCAAACAGCGGGCAGACACAGAAAATGTGACAGGTGTCTTTCTCCAAGACGTTGGCAAGTTTTTTTTAATCCTGTCACTGCTGGCAGAGTAATTTCAATAAATTATACGATTTTAAGTGAAAGAAAAGTAAGATCTCATTTTTTCGTGATGTTAAAATGCATAGTTCTGCTGAGGGATAAGAATATTTTCATTCACAACTGATACAACCATGCATAATAATAAAGATGTAGACTGCCTACAAATGCTGTTGGCTGTTAAACTCAAATACCCAGAGTTTGCCCGGGCAGCTCTGCAATGTATATGTTTGGGATCCTACCAAAAGCGTAGATGCTGTAATATTGTCGTCACAATATTTCAGTAAATATAATTTGATTGTGAGTGACAGGACGACTCAAATGACAGAACAGAATGCTGAAATATGTCCAGTGCTTTCATTCAACAGGATTACTAAATCATAAACTACGCTAATTTAGTGCAATTTCTTTTTATTGTGCTAGTTTTACATCAGTATGCATTTATCTTTTTTGTGTTATGTAGTATGCTTTAGTCTGTATCAGGTTAATCTATATTTCTGTGCATTGCTTTAACCTATATGAATATGAAATAAATTGACAATTTATGTACTTTTAACTCACCGTAATTAATAACCCTCCATAAATGTGTTTTAAATTTCATATAAATAATATTAATATTCGTCATTTAACAAAATTATTTCAAACTTTCTTCAAAATGCTATAGAATGCTAAATTGAAAATGTATAAATGCTACAAAATGCTCTATTTCTGATTTCAAAATGCTAAATATCACTACCTCTACCTGTAGTTCCATATTTGTACCTGAGTGTTTAACAACTATATCACACTGAGATAATCATGTAGTAAATAAGGGAGATAAGAGAAGCTTGTCTTTAAAAAGAAATTCTAATATTTAGTTATATAATGTGCGATTTTAAAAATGAAGCCTGGATTTGGTGTTCGGGTGAAAATGAAAAAGAAGGGGTAGGCGGCCTCGTATCTGAAATGACGGCTTGGGTAGAACTCCTGCGTGGGTATTAGGTAACGTAAAATGTTTCCAGGTGTTCTTGAATTAGTGTGGTTACGAATCTCCACGTTTAGGTAAATGCATTGAGATATGATCAGGAAGCTCAAAATCACACGTAATGTTTGTATATAAACATTTTTTAGCTGAATGCTTGTAGATACCTAGATACATGTATGTGTTGGGAATGGAACCTGTTGCTTACGTAACACTTATATAAGCGGCATTATATAACGGAACAAGGTAAATGTATGAATGAATAGCACCCTCCATACATCTCATTTACGGAGAAAAAAACCCTTTATAGATGAAATTTCTACTGGCTTGCCTTCGACATTAGCTTGCAACGTGTGTATGTGAAGTGCACATGGTTACCAAAACAATAGAATGACTGGAGTACTCCTTTTAGCGCCATAATTGAGTTCGAACTTTTTATAACTTGCGTTTATTTTTGCCCGGCGTTAATATTCGTGGGAATCATTGCATGTATTTGCTTTCATTTAATATACATATATTTGATTTTCGTTGTATCCGTTTATGTTTGTGAATACCGTATTTTATCGCGTGGTTAACATACGGGAAGCGAAGAAAAGGGAGATCGAATTGGAATTCTACACCACCTCCTGGAAAAAGAAGTGCAACCCCCAGAGACATGTTACAACAAGAACAGTAATCCTTGGGTTCCACCATAAAATATGTAACGAGATACCACTATCCAAGTGAAGAGTCACTATGTGTTGTGTGGACAGAGCTGTGAGAAATACCTACTAACTTGTACAAAAAAAAAAAAAAAATTGTGTGTGCTTAAGACCACACGACAGAAGTGAAAACTTAAAAACTATTCACTATAAATTATTCTTAAAAATTATTTTCAAAAATTTAATGTTGACACTCATTCATGCGCAAAGAGGCCATTTGCCATTTCATGTCTTAGGCTAAGTGTACTCGCAAATGAACATACTCTGAAACAACTGAATGACGACGGACTTGCGGCCGTACGAAGAGGGTTATACATAAAGGATGTATAAAGGAAGTAAAATCAAATCACATAATATACTGTTTTGCATGTATTTTAGTTTTATATTAAAATACATGCTATTTATAACATAAAATATTTATAAATTCGTATATAATAAGACGTTAATTAGTATAAGGGCTGTTCTTACAAACGTCGGTCATCCCGCTGTCAAACTTGGCCGAGGATTATTTTCGTCCGTTAATGTTAGGGCTGCGACATGACATTGATATTTACGAAACATCGATGTTTACTGGAAAACATGGAATGTTTTTTACATCGATGTATTGAGGTCGATATTTTTATAACATCGATGTTTTTTGTTCGATGTTTTGTCTTTAAATTTTTATTTTCTAAACTAAATAATATATATTTAAACCCTTTTTTCTATAAAAAATCAAATTTATATATCAATCTTTTGAACCTTGGTCAGTCCTTCAGTTTGTGGAAAAACAATCTATAAGTTGTAAATGAAAATAAACGCAAAACTTCATTTTAATACGCGATAATTTTATTATTTACGTATTATTACGTTTTTATTGATGTTTTATGTTTTACTACTCACGCTAAAGAGAAATTGTCAATAAAAATAAAGTTCTTAAATGAAATATCTCTTTCACGAATTCCTAACACTTTTATTTCCAGTTAGCACACTCGTTTTATTTTTCGTTATTATGGTTTTAGTTATCCAAATACCGAACTTCGGTGATATTATCTGTTCCTTTGGACTATTATTGTTGTTTAATTTTGCCGTGTAGTTTGAATATTTCGACATTATTGACGAATTGTAACAAATTGACTTAAACACGTCTGCTGCTTCAGATTTCAATTTTACGACAATTGGTGACAATGGCAACAAGCACCGCTGCGTCGATTGTTGTCCTTTATCAAGTCATTTGAAGACCGCTCCAATGAGAACGAACCAGGAGACGGTTGTGCTGTTGTGCAGTGAGAGGGGGAAATGTGCTTCTTGAAGTAAAGTCGTTAAAAGTGTCACTGTGTTCTCAGTGCTTACATATTTTGGGATGGACATTTGTTAGCGTTATTATAACCCGGTATTAGTATTATCGTTGTCTATTTGAATCGGAATTTTTTGAGTGCTAATCATCTAACAACTGAAGACTACTAGACGGAGCGTTCAGGTTTGATTGTTACATTTACTAAGTGCAAAATAAATACAAGTTTCGTAAAACGCGCAAAGAAAGTTGGACATATCTGGTGAAAAGTATGAGAGCTACTACCCTAAGTATTTCTGCCAATTCAGGGTTTCAGATGACGCCCATAGAATTTAAGAGAAAAATGCTTAATGTGTATAAGGTAAGAAGAATTCATCTGCTTCAGTGTGTATCAAAATGAAATTAAAGAGAGCCGGAACAACCTATCTCAACTATGTTAAATGAGAGATTTCTGGTGCACTTTGCTCAAAAACCAGTGAACACATAAATTTAAAACTTTTACTTGTTATTTTACAACTATTTCACAATTCATTAAAGATAACCGATCTTGTTCTGGAGTTTTTATAAAGTATACGTGATATTTTAAATAAATGTCATGAATTTACTTCCAAAAATATTAAAGATTTATTTTTTAATTTAAATTTTCATATATCTTTTTACACGTACCTTTAAAAATAGTTTAAGTATTGCTTTAATTCCAGGATAAAATGTAGACTTGTAGCTGAGGGCTGGTAAATTGAGAACAGCGGCCATGTCTTACCTGCCTCAATTCCTTTGTCAATGCTTCTCAAGCCATAAGCAAACCTTACATTTACTTCTGCACCACTTTCAATAGCTCTGGATGTTTCAAATGTATATTCTTTATTACACTTTTGGTAACTGAGTGATAGTGTAGCTAATAGTCCATTTCGTTTCTTGGTGTCCTCTGATATGACAATTCTCATTTTCACAAAATTTACACTGTACAAATTTTCTGTATCTACTAACTGAAAACTTGATCTAATATCATTTACTTTATTTAAATTGTCATCACTGCCAGTACACAGTGAAGAAACCAATATTTTTTCCTTGAAGAACCAATTTTCACTTCTCATTCATCGCCAATGTTTGAGGTTAGGTCTGACGAAATCAATATATTGTCATGTATTACTACACTTTTTCCATTTTAGGGGTTGTAACTCTTTTATTATGTAATCGGGATTACTTAAACTGTTTATACTGGTTCCCATGCCGATTTCTTACATCAAACTTATTGCTTCCTTCCATCTTGAAAACAGCAATAGTAATTCAAAACACTCCCGTACTAAACAAAGCATGGAAGAATTATCTGATGTACAAATTAATATTAATAGAAAAAACAGGGACTTCCTTTCCTAATAAGGGGTTGCTTTGGAATTTAGCTTCAATAAGATTACAACCGAGGAGAGAACACAGTTACAAATGGCTAATAGGGGGCATGGCACACTGTGCAGCCTTTTCAAAATGAGTCCATTTAGGGCTTTGAAAACTATGGAACAGGAAAATAAATATCGTTATTTGCTTCTACAAACATCAAGGAAGATTATTTTGGCAATTACTCATTTTGTGAAATTTCACCCCAGAATGCAGTTCTGGCTCCCCTTAAGGATGGTCAAAGGTCACTGACGTGCAGGTAAACACAGCCTGCAACTCTGAACAGATTGTTTAGGGGATGGGAGTTGTTTATTACCTGTGACGTCACTGCTTAAAGTCCAGTAACAGTTCAATTTTATTTTCTTTCATCTTGGCTTTAATGTTTGGGAATTCCTGTGTCTGATCATTAGTAATTTGCAGAGCATTTTAGGCAGCCTCCAGAAGTACTTGGTTACTCTCACAGTGAGTTTAACAAAAGTAGTTGAGTTAACATTCTGATTTATATAAATATCATAGTAATTTTTATTAAACTGTGTTATATATTAGAATGTCTTCACTGAGAAATAAATATCATCACAGATATACACGAAGAGTTAGGTTCCAGCTACATTCGCAGCATTTTCTGTATAGTGTTCTGGTAGGTATTTGAGTTTTTTTAGCATGCTTTCCATCTAACTCCTTGTAGTTCCATCAATTTCAGACAAATTACACCCATAAATATTAGTTCAGCATTTGTTAACCTTTAATACCCTGATGTGTGCTCATTTAAAAATGTTTAACTCAACCAATATACTGTTTCTGTTACATAATATCAGTTTGCAGTTTACATTTTGCATACACAAGTGGCTTTTACCTTTGGGATTGCTAGACTTTTATTTTCTTTGAATTGTTGTTTTTGTATTGTGTTTATATATATGAAAGTATAAATGTTTTAAGAAAAATATAATTTTAGGGGAAAAATAATTTAAAACATACATATATAAAGGAGTGCCCAGGCATACCTAGCATTTTCTGTTATATGCCAATAAACCTGTAATGTTTGTCCAATTCATTGAAATAAATTTAAAATAATAGTATTGTTGTGCACTCTAGTTGAGTTGCAGATAATCAAAAATGTCTTAACCACTTTAAGGCTCATTAAGGTAGATTTAACTTTATTAACCTGCGTGGAATCCAAATTCTTCCATTTTTATGGAAGTCTATAAACACATTAAGGATTTCAGCCACTACCCTGGATTCCCATATGAATGTATTCCACTTCCAGTGGCTATAAAAGTAATAAAGAAATTATGTCCTCACGTCATATTTTATTACAGTACTTATTTTTGCTCGTAAAATTTCAAGGCCTTTGTTCAGAATTGTAAATGCAAAGAATCGTGATAATATATCTGTCAAGTTGCTAAATTTACATTGACAAAAAGCTGGGAACATCACATAAGCTACCTACGTGGCAACTAAGAATGTGCTATATTCCTGTTACACAAGCTTCACCATTATATCAGTGAAAACTTACTCATATATGCCTATTTTATCTTCTTTCATTCCACCCTATCATACAGTATATTTCTGTGGGGCAATTGCAAAGCAGCACAAACTATTTTGAAATAGAAGGGGGGGGGTGAGACAATCTGGTGTATTGCTAATTTGGATTACAGTCATGCTTATAAACAATTTTTCTAAAAGCTTATGACAGTACCATAATTGTAAATTTATTATTAACTGAACTCTGTAAAGAAAAATTTAAAACTGCTTACCTTGACATACAATACATAGAGATAGCCTATTATGTCCCATGAAGGGCAAGGGTCTCCTATACTTGTGTTGACTCAACACAGTGAGTACATAGTTACACGACACATAAGAATTCAGCCTTTGATTATCAAAAATATATCACAAATATTTAGGATTGTATATGTATAATGAACTTCCACATCATGTTACCTTACTGCATATTCATAAATTGAAATCATCTCTGGATAAATGGTTAAAAAAGGAATTTTATTCAATTGAATTCTATGAATGCAAAACTTTTCACATATATGAGAAGATATGACTAAATCAGTTCAATTGCATATTAAATAGCTTACCAATTCTTATTAACTAAATTGTAATAGAGTGTATATGAAGTTTCCACTATTGTTTAATATAAATATATTGCACTATTTTAATACGATGACAAATTTTATGTACATGAGAGGACCAATTGCAACGTTGTATTGACAACCTAATGGTCAATATTCTACTCTAACCTTAACTTGCATCAATTTAAACCCAATGTGAAATATATGTAGACAAATTGAAACAAGTGTAACTTCAATTCCATACTTCCAGTGGTTTACCTTAATTTGAAAATTTGTAGGAAGCTATATACCCACACTATCCATAATTTTGTACAGATTTCTTTAAACTCCAATTTATAAATACTAAGCTCTGTTCTTGCAGTTATTTGTTTTATTAATACCCGCGAATGTGCCAGACATTGGTAATAGTGTACATTTTAGGCAAATAAAGGTTCATGTGTAGTAATTGGGTAGTGAGAAACCGTAACCTTTTATGAAATTGTTTAAAGGTTTTTAAAGAGTTTTTTGAAAGTTAAAATGTGCATAAATCGGAGTCAATTTTACTCAAATCAAAAAGTTAGAAATGATTGCAAAAGATTACATTTAAAGGCAAACTCCTAGGTCTAATTGGAAAACTATTTGTAGTCGGTTTGTTGACACTCGTCACTTACTTTTCTTATATTATTGAGGAACTAGTTTCAAAGGCCATTGCCTCCATTTTCAACCTCTCTCCAACTAGCATCTGTTTTCTGCTCTCCTCTCTCTGGTGGTGGAACTAGGTACTTTGTCAAATTATCTACTGGTGGGATTTCAAAGTTCATTACGTGGTCCTTATTTTTCCATATGAATATGTTCTCCCATGTTTTTAGTTTATTTTGGTTTATCACTCCTTTTAATAATTTTGGATTTCGATCAGTGTCATAATTTTCATTCCAAAAATGAAATGCTACTGCTGGCTTTTCTTCTTGTTTCAATCTGATGTTTTTAAAGTGCTCTTTGACTCTGGTTTTTAGATTTCTTTTTGTTTAACCTATGTAGCATTTTTCACAATTTGTACAACTTATTTTGTAATTCCGTATCTGTTAACTGATGGGATTTCATCTTTTGTTTTTGAATTTAACAATTGTGGGTCTAAACTTAGACAGTATATTTACCTATACACACACATTAATCGACTTGCATCCAATCAGTAAAAACTTATTTGTTCTTAGACATTTAAGAAAGTTTGTGCCTGATAGTACTGCCAGGACAATTTATTTTTTCCTCATTCAAGCACACATTACCTATGTTTTAGAAATATGGGGCAGTACTAGTAAAGTAAATTTCAATAACATTTTTTCATTACAAAAAAGTTCTGTTAGGTACCTTGCTAATCTTGCACACAAGAAATCTTGTAGGCACTCCTTTAGACACTTAAAGCTCCTCAAACTTCTTAGTCTTTACATATATAAAACCATCCTGTACTTAAGCAAGTTCAAAATACAAATGTTAGTCAATTCTGAGAATCATAATTACAATACAAGAAATAAGAATGAGTTTTGCATTAAGGGTCACAGGCTTTGTCTTTATGAGAAGATGCCTAGTTTTATGGGGGTAAAATTATATAATGCTTTACCAAAAGAAATTAAAATAGAAAAAAAAGTTTGTAAATTTAAAAAGGCTTTGCAAAATTTCCTGAGAGATAGAGCATATTATACTGTTGAAGACTTTATTCTAAATAGCTGTTTGATTGTTCTATTCTACTTGTATATGTTTAAGCAGTAACCAATCCAATGTATATATTGTTGACATGATTCAATTGTGAATTTCACTGTATTGAATTGCAACAAACTCAACTCAGCTGAAACAAAACTGAGAAAATAAACTTGCTATCAAAGGGTGTCCATCCCCTCCCTGAAGCCATGGCACATTCCTCCATAATAATCATTTTTCCCTTAATTTTTCTGAGAACTCAATACAGTTTGCCACAGTAAAGAAAGCCCAAGGAGAGTGAGGAGCAAGAAGGGGGAGGGGTTAGAGATGGTTCCGACCTAGCCTGGTAGTTGTTTGACACTCAGGTCAGTGTAGTTACACCCCATTCGAAAACATTTTGATGCCTTCTACTTTTGTGAGCGTAGATGGTAGCATGTCTGCCTCACGTTCAAGAGGTCCCGAGTTCAAATCTCGGTCAGGGTGAGTTACCTGGATAAGGTTTTCCCGGGGTTTTTTCTTATCCTTCAAGACGAATGTCGGGTAACTCTAAGCTCCATGGACCCTGGACTCATTTGAGCACCATTTCATCCAATTCATTCACCGTCCAATACAACTTAACGTTGGGGCAGACGTAAATTACCCACAAAAAAAAAACTGTTTTAGTATACTGAGTGACTATTTTTATTTTTTGGTTCTGCTCCTTGTGTAACATGCATTCTGTCACACGTATTTACTGTCTTTGTGTCACTGTATAAGGGTGGCACATTCCTGTCAGGCACTTTCTTTGCATTTGCAAACAGTATGTAGTATTTAGTTCCTTTTTTATGTCACTGGGAAGCTTCACAAAGGGGCTTCTTTGTAGGTACTATAATAGCTATTGTGATAGCAATGCAAAGTAAAAGCACATTTAAACCAATAAACATAATATTTATATTAGAATTTTACAGGTAAACCATTTTTCAGGTGGTGTATTTGGTAATTCAATGTACCCAATTGTATCTGTCTTAACAGAATAACAGAATATTTCTGTACTTTAAGGTTGAAAAGTTGTTGTATTGTGTTGCAGGCACAGCAAGTTGGTGAAAAGAGGGAACACCTGTACAAGATACTTGTGATTGGTGAGCTTGGCACAGGGAAGACCTCAATCATCAAGCGATATGTTCACCAGTTCTTCTCACAGCATTATCGTGCAACCATAGGTGTAGACTTTGCACTCAAGGTTCTCAACTGGGATGCCAATACAATCATCCGTCTCCAGCTCTGGGACATTGCTGGTATGTGATATCAACTGCATTCTTGCTTGACAGTACTGTGTTCCACTCAAAACTTGATTTTGGAATGTTTCTAGAAATCCCAATTTTGAAATACAAAAAGTCATACACAATTTAAGCTCTTTTTAAAATATATAAGGCAGATATTTTAAAGGAATTCCCATCTTAACAGCCTATAATTTTCTTTACATGAGTTTAGAAGTTTTTTATTGAAAACTGTTGTATGAGATATTGACATGATAAATTTCAAGTTATTTATCAGGTACTTAGATTTATTTCATTCTCAGTAAGAAAATAGCTGGGAAGATATTCAAATTCTTACTTTGGAAAAAATTATTTCACATTATAAACTTTATTTCAAATAATTTTCTTTACTTTGCAATAGTTTTTTCTCTTAATTTAAATTTTTCATTGTTTTAAGCAACACAATTCAGAGATCGTTAGTTTTTCATAGGTTAAGGCAGACAGATTAAGACAGAATATATTTTGATTTATTAAATTGTGTAACTAACCCTGAAGAAAATATGTACTGAACTGAAAGTATTAGAGGATATATCCTGATTAAAAGGAAACACACAGAGAGAGAGAGAGAGAGAGAGAGAGAGAGAGAGAGAGAGAGAGAGAGAGAGAGAGAGAGAGAGAGAGAGAGGAAAGACAAACATGCAAAATAAAATAGTAAAACTGTAAATTCTTCTGCAAAAAATTTTAGAAACAGCTCTGAAAATAAATTATAGCTAGTGAAACTCTTGTAAATTTTACATATCAGCTTGTTCTTCTGAAGTAAAGGTTGAATATTTGACGAGGTTAACTTTCACTTTTCTTTGTTACATGCACATTTGTTTGTTTCAATTAATAGGAAAATATTTAAATGCAACCTTAGGATAGTTTATTCATTTAGCATCTCATGAAAATTAGCTAATGAAATTTGAATTTAGAACATTACTGTTGTCCTTATTGTTAAAGCTATATTTCACTTCTGACGGTGATCCAACTTTTTTCTTAACCTTCTTTACTGCATATGTATGGTAAGTGTAGGTGGTATTGTATTCCACCAAAAAAATTCATTCCTCATAAACTAAATTACCCGTTTACATAAAAAAAATCAGTTTTATTTTCTCAAAGTGATCTAAGAGTTTGATAAAATAAAGTCAGGAATAAACGGTGTGTTATGAATTTTCAGTGAATACTCTGTGAACACTCTAACTCAATTTTGCATAACTTTGTATTACAAGGAAACCATAAGAGATAGACAAATACTAATTGCAGGGAAGGGGAATGTTAAGCTTATTAAAGTGTACTATCTCTATAAAATAATTTTGATAAGCTATTCTTTAAATAGTTAAGAGTTATGCTTTTGCAAATGTAAAAGTGTCATCTGAGACCAAGATTTTATTTTTTTCCCCTCTCCCCATCACAGATTACCATGATTCACAGTTATAAGGATTCCTAAGGCTGACCCCAATAGCTCAATCGGTACAGCACCTGCCTGCCATGCTAGGGGTCCTGGGTTCAATTCCCTGTAGTGAGGGTAGAGATTTTCCTTTGAACAAGATAATTCCTCATCTTCCCCAGAGTCTGGAAGTATGAATGAGAGTGTGAATGTGAGCATGCTCTAATGATTAAAACCCAACGATTAAGAGTTAACACCTTGAATATGTTCCAAAGGAGAACAGTCACCAATATGACCATTGGAGCTACATGTGGGGTATAAATGGAACAAATAAAGATTACTCCATTCTTACAATGAACGTTTGAATGTTCAGTCCACATGTTCTGTACAACAAATGGTTTTTATTACTTGGCTTAATGTGATTTCTGTGTATAAAAAAAACAGTAGAGTCAATTTTTACTTTCTCTGCCATATTCATGGTAGAGAATGCATTCCATTGTACCCAAAAATGTTAATATGAGATTTTACTGAAAATAAACATTTTGACGTCTCCTGAATGTTATTTTATTTTTCATTTTCTTTAAAAAAAAAAAAGGTGCAGAAAAAGATTTTCAAGAAAAATCCACCGCCAGCCTAGAACTACTTTTAAGTGGAACATTTCTGTTTGGAAAATTTTGACTTTCTCAAAAATGGCTTTAATGGTTTTGATTAAAATAACATGCTTAAAATATTTTAATGACATGAAATTTATATCTTGTTTTCTGGGAATGTTTTCAGAAACTCTTCTGCATTCTAGGTGGCTTTTGTATCCACATGTAGAGCTCATTAGACACAGAACCTGTGTCAAGTATTTTTTTTCTGGGGGGGGGGGGGGGGAGGGTTGAGATAACACTTTCAAAGATATTCCTTGTTATTTCTTTTAATTATCCAATACTTTTGTTTTTCTCAAATAGGAAGTCATTAATTCATTTTTTATCTCTTAGCCATGCAAAGGGAACAGAATTTTAAAGCTGTGACATAGTGGCCAGTTGTGCTTGCTCTGTGCTATCACTTTAAAGCCTACTATAATCCCATATTCCCCTTGCACCTACTAGAAAATTAGCAATAAGATAATGTTTTATCTCAATTAACATGAAGTAGATAGAGGAGCATTTGTAAGTATAGTTTGTACAACAGCAGAGAAATTTAAAACACATCAAAATTTTTTTTTTATTGAATTGTATGATACATAATACAGGTAATGGGTTGAGAAAGTTGCCGGAACATACCACTCAGATTTCTATCTTACAAGATATTGAATTTTTCAGTCTGACTCTACGTATAAAACATCGCCTACACACAGCTAGTATGAAAGAACAATTAATTTCCTTCAATTAACCTAAAAATAGTGATTAAACTATTAAGCCTGGGACTTAAGTACTTACAGCATAGTAAGTCACCACAAACAGTGCATTACATTTCATCGTATATGAGAACACCTAGTGGTATACTGGGGGGAGGGAGGGGGTATAAGTCAGTTGAAGAATTTGATGGCAGGTTGCTATGGTAGCAACCGGATGGAGACCGGGAGATCTAGGATTCAAACCCCGGCTAGAGCATTGAACTTTTCAGTCTGACCAAACCAATGCCTGCAGACAGGTGTGGAAGAATGGTTAATTTACTTATATATCTCATGTCATGTTACTTTCTGAAACAGAAGAATAAACAAAATAAGATATGAATGAAAGTGTTGCAGTATATTAGTTTCAGTTCTGCTTCATCACCAATGAATTACTGTTAACACAAAGTATCACACATATAATAAATAAAGTTGATGTGTGAGAATAGTGTTTGTTTGGTTTTTAGGTCAGGAACGTTTTGGCAACATGACCAGAGTTTATTACAAAGAAGCTGTTGGCGCCTTCATTGTCTTTGATGTCACAAGAGCAGCCACATTTGAAGCTGTGGTGAAATGGAAGCAAGACCTTGATGCTAAAGTGCAGCTTGCAGATGGCTCTCCAATACCATGCATTCTCCTAGCAAATAAGGTATGTACATTTAGCTACCTCTTTTTGTGCTACGTTTCATTAATTCACTTCCTTATCTGTTCAATGCAAATTTTGCAATAGATGGTGAACTAACTTCCTGATGAGCTTAAAACTGGATGACAGACGGGTAGATAAGAAAATTACTTCATATAATAAAATAATATGAAATACCCAAGTAGATAATGTATATATTTAAATAATATATATAATATTTAACAGTTTGCAGCAGGTTTTAGATTGAAGAATTAAGTTTGTTAGTGTGACAAAAATAAATAAAATATAATACATAAAAACTGAAGCTAATAATAGTGATGCTATACAAATATTATAATATATAATTATTTGTGGCAAACTTCACTTGTCTTTTCAAGAAATTATAAATTCCTTGCAGTAGTCAGATTTAGTTTCACAAATACTTTTTTTTTTTTTTTTTTTGCATCAGCAAATCGGGTTCTTTTTATTATCTTTACTGCCACTAGGTGACAGTTTATTTTTATATTTATTACCAACCTCTGAAAGTAAAACAAATTTGTTGGAATCAGTTGGCAGTATTTCAAAATTCATCATGCAATTTTTATTTTTTAAAATAAATATCTTCTTCCAAACCATTAAATCTATTGGTCCATTTAAGTGGTTTAATGAAGGAACATTTTAAAAATATTAGGTATAAACAGATTGATAAAACAACTGTGGCAGATGAGTTATGGTCACTTAACCATGAACTAAATCCAGAAGTTAAATTATTGAAGAATTTAAATGGACAAATAGATTTAATGGTTTGGGAGAAAATATTTCTCTTAAAACATGGAAATCAGGGGTGAACTTTGAAATAATATCAACTGATTCTGTCAATAATTTTTTTTTCATAGGTTGATAATAAATATAAAAATAATCAATTACCTAGCAGGAGTAACAATGGCAAAAAAAAAAAAAAAATTTGCTGATGATGCAAAAAGAAAAACTTATTTGCAAAACTAATCCTGAGTACTGCAAGGAATTCATAATTTCTTGAAAAGATAAGTGAAGTTTGCAACAAATAATTATTTTTATAATTATTGTAAATAAAGTATAATTTAGTGAAAAGTGGGAAGAGAGATTAAAGAAAGAAATAATCATAATAAAGACAACAATGAAGTGAAGAAGGAAGAAAGAAGGAGAAAAAATAAAAAATGATAGTATTAAAAATGACTAATGCATTAGTTGCCACTTGCTTCTTGTCATAATCTCATAAAAATGTTTAAAATCAGTTGGAAGATTTCACATATAGAAGGCTATAAAGCAGAAATTTATTATTTTAAAAAAAAACGTGTTAGTATAATAAATTTCTAAAACATACTGAGAAGTATAAAATACTTTTTCTTAGCTTCGTACAGATTTCTAATCCCATACAGATACTTCTGAAAATGTGAGGTTTTAAATGTTTAATAGCTATGAAAATTCATTGTGGGGTTTAAAATTAAATAAGTACATGTAAAACATGGTATACTAACAATTCTTTTTTAGATAGATAGGTAACCTGAAATATTCAGTGCCATGGCCATAATGAACGATGGATCTCCTGGTTTCCATCCAATCTCTTACCCATTGAGCTACCATGGCCAATGTGCTGCCTGACATTAAATTCTCCACCTTACTCATATTTTCCCGGTAAACCACTAGGGGCTCTTGTATTCGAGATAAACTGTTTTTGTGGCAACATACTCTTGTAAGTACTTGAATCCCTGGCTTCAACATTAAACTCTTATTAAGTTAATTGATGGAAATTAATAATTTCTTCTCATTAGCCATATATAGGCTAAAGTTTCAGATAGACAGTCAACCTGAAAAATTCAATGCAATGGCCAGGATTTGAATACGGCTAGTGAGAGGAAATGATTAACTTCCATCAATTAACTTAAATAATAAAGAGTTCAGTGATAAAGCCTGGGATTACAATAGTAAGTCACCACAAACAGTGTATCTCAAATACGATCACCCCTAGTGGTTTAGTGGGAAAATATGAGTCAGGTGGAGAATTTAATGTCAGGACAGCACGTTGGCCATAGTAGCTCAATGGGTAAGAGCGACTGGATAGAAACCAGGAGATCCATGGTTCAAATCCCGACCATGGCATTGAAATTTTCATGTTGACTCTATCTTAAACCTTAGCCTATGTATGGCTAGTGAGGAGAAATAATTAGTTTCCATTAATTAACTTAAATAATTTTTTTATTTATTTAAATAATCATGTTACCTGATTCATAATTGCCATGAATATACCATATAGGGAGAGGCTGTGCAGGTCCATATCAGTTTTTACATTACCTACTGTTTTCACAGACCTATGTGCATGAAAAATTAATTATGGAAACTTCAATACTGCAAAACAATTAGCAAAAATGTTAGTTAAATATCAGATTTTGTACTCAACAGCCATCTTCAAGAGTAACAAAACTACCCCTGTCCTAACCTACTTTTCTCAAGGTTGTGGTTCAAATGTGGCGAAGTGTGATATATTTTTTGGGAGCTATAAAAGTACTTCCTTTGGAAGCCAGGTAAATTGGTGTACCTGCATTGTAGATGTACGGCACATAAAAGAACCTCAAGCCTTATAAAAAGGCATCTGAGCAAAATTAAGTGGTCTTTCACACCCAATAAAGAATGGAACTCTGACAGCCAGAGCAGTTAAATAGCGTTCATAAAATAAAAGCTCAAATGCAAATAGTTAGCCTAATATTTACATAGGAAAAGACTTTTTGTTCTGTTTTATTTTCTGTATATTTTACCAATAGTAAGTAAAGTAAGTTATTGTATTCCACTAGTGGCATATAGTGACCATCTATGGTATGGAAACAATAAATATGCTGAAGTGTAACACATGGCCAATAAAATAAGTTGCCTACACATTAGAAACCAGTAAACCCTTCTATGCTATAAATGCCTTCATTAAGATCTGAAACTTAAGTTTTGGTTTTGCTTTAAACTTCTCTATTGCTGTTATAAATTATATTTTTAATTGTTAAAGGTGCTATATAAATGAAACAACCAAAAGAAAGCCTAGATTTGTGTTTATGATGTTAAAATCTTCCTGTTTTCCTTTGATTTCTTTGCATTTTATTTGGTGTATAGATGAATTGAAGATCGATGGATAATACATGACATGAATGATTCAGAGCATCTTCATAACTTCCCTAAAAAAACATGTACTCATAGTAGCACAGTTGCAGATAAGACCTTTGGAATCAAAATTTGGAATCTTCCAAAGTATAAATATTGAAAGAAGTTTAGAGATAGTGATGTATGAGTTAAAATAAAAGTGAATCAAGATGATATTGACACATTGCTTCACTCTCACTGTTTTTCACAGGACATGTTTCAAGAGCTGTTGCTCCCATCAGCTGAGTTTCAACTGTACAAATTGTAGTTTTTTCCTCCTTTTCCGTGTCGTTGGTAGATGGCATTTTTATTAATGAAGATCTTTCCATATTGGAAAAGATAATTATTAATATAGATTGTCATAGAATCATGAATTTTGAAACTCCAGCACTGGACGTCATTGACAAATACATCATGCCATCTACCGACGGCATGGAAAAGGAGAAAACTACAATTTGTATATTTGAGACTCAGCTGATGATAGGAGCAACAGCTCTTGAAACATATCCTGTGAAAAAGTGTTAGTGAAGCAATGTGTCAATATCTTCTTGATTCACTTTTATTTGGAATCTTAATTGCTAATAATCAAAATTTATAGATCAAAATTAGCATGTCCATTACTTATGCATAATTAGAGGAATTTAGTAACAGTGATGTCAAAATTAATTGAAAAAACTATTCGTAGCCAGCTTTTTTTTTTTTTTTTACACTTTCATCATGGTTCTACCACCAGACAGAAGAGAGCAAACGACAACAGATGATAGTTGGATAGAGGCTGAAAATGGATGCAATGGCTTCCGAAACTAGTCCCTCAATAATATAAAAATGCGATTAAGTGTTTAAAAAAAGACTACAAACAGTTTTTTCAATGTCCATTACTGTTGAAACATTCAAATTCTGAACCACCGAAGTTCAATCAAGTTGCCACCACAAAAACAGTGGAGAAAAGGGAATGGGTTACTTTTCATATCAGATGGAAGTGAAAACCAGGAGTTAATGTAAATTTTTTCTCTTCAGCTTCTATGGAAATAGGTCAGTACCCTAACTGTATAGTTGATCTACAGCTTCATTTATGTTTTCATTTTCAAAGAGAGATCAACCTTTTGCTTTTGTACAGTGTGACCAACAGAAGGAAGGACTGGTGAACAACCCAGCTAAGATGGATGAGTATTGCAAGGAGAGAGGTTTTGTAGCTTGGTTTGAGACATCTGCAAAAGAGAACATTAATATTGAGGATGCGGCCCAATGCTTAGTGAATAAAGTAAGTATGTCATGATTTTAGTAACAGCATAATATACAGTTTTCATTTTTATTCATGATTTTCCGCCCTCCGATAGAGCAAGAATGATGTCATAGTTGACTGGCAAGTCTATCTTGAAATCATAGTTCCGTCTATGCAGAAGTGATAAAGTTGAGAAACAGTAAGTAGATTACAGCGCTCCGAGTGTGATGGTTGTACTGATAACTAATACAACCAGCCTACCCTTTCACCCCTCTTATGGCAATCGTGATCAACATTCTAGTATATATGTGTAAGTAGCACGTTTCTACTCTAAAGGTTACCATCATGGATATGAACTTCTTCATGGTTGAATGCTAGTTTCGTACCAGCATTAAAATTGGAGCAACATAAATATAATTTAAACCCCTGCATAGAGGAGTTTGAGATGCTATCTGGCATTCAGACAAGTCCCTCAGAGCATAATGTTGTCATAAGTGTCCAGGTACCATCAAATTGACATACTTTTGTTTGCAACATAAACGTCTTACGTTTTATTAATATATGATATAAAATTTTTATCATTCTCACTCTTAATTAAAATGTCAGTTTATGTTGGTATCCTTAGGTCTTTAAAAACCAATAGATGCATCAAACATTTCCAAGATACAGGATCAGTTACTCACAAATAGAGACACTGGATGCTATAAAGTGACTGGTCCCAATCTAGAACCAATAAATAATATTACAACAAAGGCCTCAGACATCTTTGTGGCAGCTGATTAGGCAGATGGGACTTTCCATTGGTTCTTGTCATACATCAGTCAGGAAGGTGCTGCACCTCTACTGGTATAAAATCGTACAGTTGCATAAGTTGCAAAAGCAAGACCTACTGGCCCGTGTAAATTTCTGCAACTACTTTCTGTAGTATTTTGAGGATGATCTATTCTTCACCTCAGACAAATGCTGGTTCGAGCTGATAGGTGTGTCAACACACAAAATGCATGCATATGGGTTTCTGAGCCTCCAAATCAGTTTGTAGAAATCCCACAGTATTAAAAAAAAAATTGGCGTCTGCTCTGCCATGTCAAAACAGCAAATAATCGGCCCAATTTTTTTTAAGGAAGACTAAATGCTAGGCAATTTAGGGAGGAAATTTTATCTGAGTTTATTGACCAACTGGATGAAAATGAAGAATCCGATGGCTGGTTCCAGCAGGATATTGCTTCTGCCAGTGGTACAATTGCTTTCCTTGAAAGACATTTTCCTGGGAGGTAAGATGACAGATATCCAGATTATATTTTCTGGAGTGTGCTCAGCATGAATAACGTGAATTATTTTATTTCTCCTCAACAGGTTCTCTAGCAATTCTGTGTGGCCACCAAGATTTCCAGATCTTAAACCCATTGGACTTTCTCCTCTGTGGTTATCTCAAAGATTGGGATTATTTGAGGCAACCCTAGACTTTAGAGCAACTACAACAGCTAATTATGTACAAGATGACCACAGTTACACATGCAATGCTGCAAGCTACATATGAGTATGTGGTGAAAAGAGTAAGAAAGTGTCTTGCTCTCAATGGTGGTCACATTGAACCATTCGTTTAAAGAAGTGCTGATATTTAATTTGCCACATTGACTCAACTTTGCTAACTTAATTATTTAATTATTTGCGTTCAACTATTTCTTGCTATTTATTTCCATAAAGCTGTTTACGGAAGTTAAACATTAACAATTATTGGTTTCATGGTTTTGATAAATGTATATAAGCAGCTCATATTCGGTTTATTGACATCTGTTTCTTGCCTGCCTCCGTGGTGTGAGGTAGCGTGTGTGCCTAACACTCAAGAGCTTGGAGTTTGACTCTCGCTAAGGATGAGTTATCTGGATAAGATTTTTTTCCAGAGTTTTCCCTTATCCTACAATGACAAATGTCAGGTAACTCTGAGCTCTAGGGACCCTGGACTCATTTGAGTATCATATTACCCATTTCATTCATTCATCGTTCTATATGACGTGCACTGTTGAAAGGACAAAAACAGGTCTGTGTGTTGTCTAAAGTGTTTTGAAATTAATACTGTTATTAATTTGGAATTCCTTTATTAAATTATATTAGGTTATATATGTTGCAGAGAAACACCAAATTGCAAGATATTGTTTGTATTTATCCATCATTTATAGTGTTCACATTTATTAAAACAAACTACAACAGTTACATATCTACACACCAGATGAAATTATGCACCTTTATATTACACAGGCACGATCCACCTCTCATAGTATATTTACCTGCCAGTAGAGGGAGGCCTCAAAGTTGCTGTCAGCACATCAAGTACGATCTCAGCCGCTAGGGGAATTGTATATAAATTTGCTCCATCAGATACTATTGATGACATCAAATTTTGCACGGTAAATCACAGATGAAAATGAACACCGAGTATTTGGTTGAGATAGACACTTGAATTTTTTTGTTTAATGTTGAAACTTCTCCAAGGTACAATGCTGGTCTTGCTCCAAATCCTTAAGACAGCATCAAATTTATAGAATTTTCTCTGGTAGTTATTAAATATTAATGCTTAATAGCTTAGCATTGCCAGCAAAAATATTCCTCTAGAACCAGCTAAATACAACACACATGTGTACTGATACATGGTAACTTTATAAAATCGGTTCTTTAAAATCATATTTTTTTTGAGATACGAGGTTTTGGTAGTTCTTTCAGCATTTTTTATCAAATTTATTTATCTATTTATGCTAAGAAAATACATGTGAATATGATGAGGCATTCAGTCCGGATTCTTAGCCAGTCATGTATGCAACATAAATCCTATATTCAACTTGTAATGGCTTCTTAAAAATGATTAAAGTATTAAAATCTGCCCTGCTGTTATATTTGCACTTCTTCTCTTTTTAATAGACAGTTGGTTTACTTCGCTCAGAAACTTTCCGTTCTTACTATCCTTTCTATCCCTTGGGTGCTTGCCTTGGTAGCATAGATGGTAGCATGTCTGTCTCAAGTTCAAGAGGTCCATAGTTTGAATCTCTGTCAGGGTGAATTAGCATGATAAGGCTTTTTATGTGGGTGTCCCTTATCCTGAAAGATTAATGTTGGGTAACTCTAAGCTCTATGGACCCTGGGCTCATTTGAGCATCATTTCACCCATTTCATTTGTCCAATATGCCTTAATGTTTGAAGGATGTAAATTAAGAGAGAGAGAGAGAGAGAGAGAGAGAGAGAGAGAGAGAGAGAGAGAGAGAGAGAGAGAGAGAGAGAGAGAGAGAGAGAGAGAGAGAGAGAGAGAGAGAGAGAGAGAGAGAGAGAAGAAATCCATGGGGTGCCAGGTATCTTAGTGAGTTCATTCACAAGCTCTTATCTTGAGGTTTTCTTGATTGGATTGTTGGCTTTCGTATGACAATTTTAAGTCAACCACATCCAAGCCTTCATCCTGACTACAGTCTGTGAGGTTTAACTAGTCGTGTGCCTTTTAGAAAGAGAAAGGAATACTCACCGCTCACTCTATAACGTAGCAGGTAAAGCAGGCACGCCAGCCAAGCATGGATCAGTGGCGGAGCGCCCTTTCTCCACTCCGTCCAATTGTTGCTCATCCCCCGATTCACAGTCAGAAATTTCAAACGAATCTTTGTTTTCTTCTTCCGATTCCAAGTCTTCTACATTTATAACTAATCTGTCTGTAATTCCTATAATGGGATTCCTGCATATGGGATTTGAGTGAAGATGTAGTGGGTGCTTTATTAATTTCTATGGAATGATAAGGGGCATTATACATAATGATGACACTATTAGACAGGATGTTGGGTAGTAATGTATTAACAAACCAATCGTTGAAAATGTTATTATCCATTTCTTCATGGTAGTCTTTGGTTGAATTTGATTTAAAGGTTAGCAACGCATTTGGAATAAATCCTGCTGAATATCCAGCATGTTCAACTATAAATCGCTGTCCTTTGCAGATTGGTGTTTTAAGAGGGAAATCACTTACATTTTCATCGGCGATACACTTCCACACCGTATTTCTCATATCGTTTATATTTACCCACGTTTCGTCAAAGTACACTATAGGCCTACCTGTAGATCTCAGTTCTTTCATTCGTCTTAAAAATTTAAATCTTTTAGAAACAATATCCATTCGTTCCATTAAAAAGTGTCTTCCTTGTGAATTTTTACTGTAACTGAAATTAAGCTTTTTAAGAATTTTTCTTAAGGACCACGAGCTTCCTTTAAGTAAGTTTTTAGCTTTTGAAGCCTCATATATGTCCAGAAAACTAGGCAGAAAGTACTACGATACAGCAAATAGACTGTTCACTTAATAGCAGCAGCTGTGAGTGAATCAATTTCGGTTTTTTGCGGTCTTCTATTGGGGTGCTTTTTGCCTGCTGTTTGCAGTCTACCGCCGCTAGCTTCTGCATTTTTGTGTTCTTTTAAATTCGTTGGATAGAACGAGAAGAAATACCTGTAGCAGCAGCAGTTCTCTCAACGATACTAGTCACTGAAATAGTCGGCTTTACACATTTAAAAGCTTCACATTCATCACTGAAGAAACTGTGAACTTTGACTACAATTTCCCTAGAATCTGATTTTGGAACTTTCCCTCGAGATCCAATTTGAAACAACACAAACACAACTAAAACTACAAGAAAATAATTCAACATTATATCCATATGTTGCAACAATGAAAACATGTAAATCCACAAAACAATAAATTCACAGTTCTATCGCTCATACGCCACTGACAACCTTTAATCAACACACAACAGAGTGGGGGTTGTGAGCGTATCCGTTCCACGAATCACGACAAAGCAGTGGTTGCTGACCCGCCCACGTGTGCTAGACAAGGACAGCATTCTGTGTTAGACAAGGATAGTAGAGAATATGCCAACTTAAACCTCACAGACTGTAGTTCATATGAAGATCTCCAAAAGCCAACATGGTTTAGATTCCATGGAGAAAGCTGTAGATCCTCTCATGCCATCATTGGAGGTAATGGAGGTAATGGACTGCCTGCCAGTAGGGATTACATATATTCAGAAATTATGGAAGAACATCTTTATGCTTGAATATTAGGGTAGAGAACTTAGATAATGAGTAGGTAAACCTGTTCTTTCATATGGATTTTTGCAAATAAGCTTACTTTTGAAAGCCAGAAGCTTTTCCATGGATGAGAGAATATTTCCTTTAAGTCAGCATTTAGCATATTTAAATTATCATAAATGTGTGTAAGATATGCAAGTTTCACTCTCCAGGATTCGTCCCGGCCTGCCTCGGTAGCGTGGTGGTAGCATGTCTGCCTCACGCTCAAGAGGTCCTCTCGGTCAGGGTGAGTTACCTGGATAAGGTTTCTTCCGGGGTTTTCCATTATCCTGAAAGACAAATGTCGGGTAACTAAGCTCTATGGACCTCGGGCTCATTTGAGCATCCTTTCACCCATCGTCCGATATGACTTAATGTTGGAGGACGTAAATTAAAAAAAAAAAAAGTTCGTCCTCAAGGAAATTGCAGATTGTATTATGCTCCTTACAGAAAAATCAAACTTCTTTAAAGGATCAAATACTAAGCCTAACACATAACCCCTTGAGAGCCTTCTGACTACTGTACTCTGAAATGCATACAGACTTTGAAGTCTGGATGGCAAATGAAGATAGTGGGTGATGCTCAAATGAGCCCATGATTCATTGAGCTTAGAACTACTTCACATTTGTTACACAAGAATGAGGAAAGTTGCAGAAAAAACCTTATCCAATCAACTTGTTATAAACAAGATTTGTTTTGGCCCTGTGCACACTGCTTTTATATATTTGAATGTCTTCAATCATATGAGACAACATAGGCTGCACCATGGCTAAGTGGTTAAACCTCTTGGCTCACCACCAATGCAGTCCAGATTCGATCCCAGGCGACTGCAAAGTGAGATTTGTGGTGGACAACATGGTGCTGGGGCAGGTTTTCTCTGGGTTCTTGGTTTCCCCTGTCATCTCGTTCCACCGGTGCTCCATCTTCATGTCATTAATCATCAGTGTCACTGCCTGCTGTGTCGTATGTAGTAAAACCGGCCGTTAAACACAACACAACATTTCAATTCATATGAGATAATAGTACATCTGAACTCAATTGTATATTTGTCACCAGATATCCTTAGTCAGGAAAAACATGATATAGATGGTTAACCCTCTAGGTCTTCCATCAGGTCAAGAGTCAAAGGAAGGGCAAGGTACAGAAGTTGCTTGTCTGTAAATGAATTTTATTGCTCTTACTTCTGAGATCACATTTTGAGACTCTTGGAATTTGTTTGGATGTCTGTGAGAAATGCAGTTCATTATGTCAGATAGATGGTCATAAAGCTGTCTTCTATACATATTGTTTGTAAGCAGCCTTGTTTTCCACTGTGTTAATTCACTTCAGTTTCATTGGAGTTTGACTGCATTGGATATAGCATTGATGGAAATTATGTACAAACTTATCATTCAGCAGTGCAGCTAGAGAAAGCCATGATAACAGAGTCAATCAGTTACTAATGCTTCTATATTTTGCTTGTAATTTGCAAGAAAATTGAACTTTGATTACATGGCATGAAAGCCATAACACTGAGCATTAAATCATCACTTTTGAATCCTTTTCCATAGCTTTGGTCAATCTTTTAATGAGGACACATATTCTTGCCTAGATGTAGCTTGCCCTTAATCTGCTTCAAGTTTAGATTTTAACTCTGCAAGATTGATCAGAGGTAATGCTGATGCTTGCCAATTTACA